>OZ018409.1:13920974-14456017 GCA_963969595.1 Neckera pumila
AGCGAAGATGGATCATTTCATTCCAGACGTTCAGTTGGGAGACATTAGCCTTAAGTTAGTTGTTTTCGATACTTCGATACTTCATCATAACAGGATTAGTTAATTACAGGCTGGAGCGTTCCTTGTTCGCTAGCTCTAGGATCTTGGATTGCAATTCAATCTTGTAAATTTTAAGTGGAGCTTAGCACATATATACTCGCAGCTGTTCCAAACGTCCCTGCAACACATGATATTCATTAACTACTGAAACTGCAGACGGTAGAACTTTGGGTACGTTCCTCTAGTGATTGATTGATTGATTGATTTGCACAAAGTCGATTAAATGGCGACCCCGAGTTTGCTGGAGCAAGTGAGTGAAGAAAGCGCCATCGACCATTTGCATCGTGTGGGCGACGTTGGAACGACGAACGAGCCTTTGCTGAGGAGGCTTCTGCCGCATTGCACGGCGGAGCATCTGGAGTTCATCGAAACTGAGACCGGCAAAAATGTAGGTCAATGTGCTTAAATTGGAGTTGAATTTCATAGTTGAATATATTGACATGGTTGTTGGTTATTTAAGTCATTACCATGTCTGCTAGCTATAAGAAGTGGCTTTAATTACTTTTAAAATCTTTCGAAAGGAAGAATCGTGATTTCCATCTATGCGTGGGACTCGAACCGAACGACTGTATCGCTGGATGTCTAGATTGAGCTGGTTCTTCAATTAACTAGTTTTCATTCGGTTGGTGAGTTGCAGGGAAGAGATTTGAGTTCCATTACCGATGAGCTATGGCGGAAACATTATGGCCGACGATTTGGAGAGGAAAACGCTACTGTCGTTCAGGAGCGGATGACCAGAGGTGGTCGGAGGTACCAATGGAGGAGATTATTCAAGGTACATATGTCTTTCAATTTACATGCCAGAGACTGTTTGACTCTTATTGCATTCACTGATCAACTTCACAGATTGCTCCATTGCAGACACTTGATTATGTAGATCGGAAGCCCGATCGGAGGCAGGTTTAGTTTGTAAATTGACGTCTAATGAATGGCATTGTCGATCAGGCCAAAATGAGGGAGCAAGAGGAATTGCAAGCTCAGGGTGTCGATCGTCTGAAAGAGCTCTTCCAAAAGCAAAACGCACGTAAGAACTAGCTAGTAACCCCAAACCACTACACTTGTGCTAGCTAGGGCCGGAAATCAATCAGTCGGTAGTTTGTATTTGTACTTAGTAGATCCAATTCAAAGCTTACGTAATTAGTAGCTACAGAGCCGGGGTAGTATCAAAGTATCTAGTTGAGACATAATTGATTCGAATTTCGTGTGCTCAATTTCATGGGCAACAGAGAAAGACAACAGGAAAATGCAGGCAATAGACAAGATTCCCCCTGAAAGTCGCAAGCGGGCCAAGACGACGACCAGTCTTCCAGTCCCTGCAGGTGATCGACATTCCATTCATGTATCCCGTTCACGATCGCTTTTTTCATTCTTGTTGATGCAAATCCTTATCCATTTATGTTAGCCGGCTATCTTCCATGGAGCTTGTTGAGTAGAGTGAAGCACTGTTATCTATCCACTTCTATCTCTACCTAATTCTTCTCTCCTACAGATCTCCTTTAATTTCTTATTTCTAAACTATATATGTTGTTCATGCATATCCTTGTTCGCATCTGCAGGACCTGGACGCTCAAGTTCAAAGAAACCTGCAAGTGTGAAGGTGCCACCACCGGAAGCAGGTATGACCAACAAAGCGAAGACCAGTAAAGAAGTCGAGGAGGAGAAGAAACTTGCCAAGGAGGGCGGACCTGAGCGGGGCCGATTGTGGAGGAAGTCCGTGAAAGACTTTAAGAGCATGTGAGTAAATGAAATTAAGACAGTGAGAGAGCCAGCCAACCTTACTTGTGCAATTAATTAATGATTACCCGTTGTCCATTAGTGTACACAAAAATCTGTAAATAAGCAGTACTAGGTTGTTCCCATTACGATTTTTATGACAATGGTATATACGATGGAAGCTATAAATTATATATGACAGGTTTTGAGTGCAGTACTCGTTGTGGGTAACACACTGACCTGCAGCTGATCTATTTGATTGCCAGGCAACTGCTGTTGAAGCCGGCATGGAAACCGAGAAAGAATTGAGCCCATAATATGGTAAATTAATGCGGCAGCATCGAGGAACCCAGACTTGCAAATTCCAGACACTAGCTGAGACCTTCCTGAGATAAAATATGTGTACTGTACAGACCCACCCACCCTGATGAACAATGAATTAGCAAACTTTCAATTCATTTCAGCTGGCGGGCTCCTGATGGGAGCAATTTTCAGAGGATCAGTGAGAAAAATCATGCTAACGGAGTAGGAGATACCTGTATGCTATTTTGCATCACCTTGAGCAAATAAACATACTGTCTATAGAAGTTTGATTTTTGAGTGAAGCATTGAGCTGTGGAGACTGAGATATCTGGGTTCAAGAGACCAAACACTTCAGACTGATAATTATATACTCCGTAAGATTGAAGTAGTAAACTCATACTAAATTTGTAGCCTTCTAAATATTTCCGTATGATACTCTGTAAGATTGAAGTAATAAAGTTCAATTCACTACTTTCAGACTCAATCAAGAGCCAATGCTGCTGTGACCAAATTTTGGTCATTACCTATGAATTTCTTGAGCGGTTTCGAATGGAATCAAAGGTCGTAGAGCAGTATATGTGATGGTAAACCTGCCTCATTCCATTTCCATTTCCATTCAAGCCATAGACGTTGAGCCCTCGCATGGAATCATCTGACTTATTCATTCATGAAGAAATCCAATGCACCAACTACAAGTGTATGAATAGATGAGTTGCTGAAGTTAAGAGGGTTAGTTAACTTACTGAGTTTAGGAGCGTTTGAAGGAAATGGAATGGAGTCCCAAAGCTGTGTAAATCACTTCCACATTTGATAACATGAAGTGCGTACATCCGTTACACTATACTGGCCAATATTGGTACTTTCCAATTGCAAGGCAGGCACCTTGAAGCCTAAATGTAATGTATTATCAGTTCTAGTTTGGTTTTTGAATTTTATTTAGTTAAGTATAGAGATACAGAATTTCACAACCAGGCCACCCATCTCAATTAAGGTAGGAAGTCCTAAAGGAGACCCTGCTCTAAAAAGCATCCTCTAACAGAGAGGTACATTTTGCTTTCTCCAATGCACCAATGGTGTACATATTAGTAACTAATTCCACAAGGTCCAAAAAATATGAAACAACTTGGGTTCTAGATGCTAAGTCCGTTTTTATTCCTGTAATAATTTTTTCCTTTGAATTTTTCCCCCAAAATGCAATCTGCTCTTGAAAGGTCGTTCTAAGAATAGACTAACCTAATGACCAAAAATCCAAGACTAAAAATCGATGATTGCACATGTTAAATACCACATGGATCTCTAGAAAATGAACTTTATTAAATAGTGAAATAAGGTTGCCCCACACATTAGAGGAAATTTCAAGCCTCTGAAGGGCTGCTCCACAGCCCTCCGAGGTATCCTAAAATTTGCTTTTATTTTGCTCAAAAAATCATTTTTCTCCTATTTCCGCCCTACTGAAACTGTAGCGGCAGTGGCGCAGGAACCCAAAATTCCGAATAAATAATTATCAATTTTATTTTATTTTTAATCTTAAAAAAAAAAAAAATTACATTAAAAAAAAAAAAAAAAAAAAAAAAATTCAACGAGATTTGACTGCTCCAACGAGCAGTCAAAGACTGTGACTATTCACCAAGAGCAATTTCGAAGTTGACAGGCCATGCAAAGAATAGCATGGCATGTCAACTTCAAACAGCCCTTGGAGGGGTTGATTTTTTTTCTAATGCTAATTTCTCATCATTTGACACTATAAATATTTATTGTTACTAGGTAGTTGCAAGAAACACCTACCGGTTTTGGCTCAAAACAACCTCAATATTGGAATACTGTGACTTTTGGAATAAATTTTTTTTAAATGAAATTAAATATGGATAATTGTAAAGCATTCAAAATAGTATGTATGTAAAAATTCAGATCTAAAAAAATTTATCTTTAAAAGTTATGCACATTCAAAGAGTGATGGAAAATACAAGAAAATATACACTTTGGGATTTATTTTTAGAAAAAATTCAAAAAATTCAAAAAAAAAAATCACATTTTTCTTAACTTGAAGATGCTTCTCTTCAACCATTTTCAACTTTGCGGCAAAAAAATTGTATTCTCTGCATGTGCGCAAAGGTAGTGTGCACTTTGAGCATATGAGGAAGGTGGACAATTTACTACTTGTGAAAAATCTCTTTGTAGGCTTGAAGAGAATAATTCTCTTGCCACAACAGTTTTCATCCTCTACGCAATAACTTAGTCCGGCTTCACATCAAAGAGAGGCAGGAAGTTGGAAAGGCCACCACACTTCCGGCCTCTCAACAATGAAAAGCAGTTCACATATGCATGCGCCACAGTGAGAAAACTCGGATGTCGATAGGAAGCGCTTCAAAGCACTGTAAGCACCCTTCTAGCTAAAAAACTTTGGAAGAGTTTTGTTGCCATTGGCATGGCAGGCCACATCAGCAACTTTTTCATCCATGTACTTCGTCCTTGCCTCTCTAGTGTAAAATCCCACTCCCACACTCCACCAATACCTGTGAAGAAAATACTCTTGCCTCCCATCTTCTTGCCGCTCATGTAAAGCCGGTCTTATTTTCAGTTGACAATGAATGAATTCCTTTGAATGAGTTTAGTTGTGGATTTGCTCTACCTTTAACTGTGCCAATGACTTTAAACCGTCATCTATACTCTCTGTACATCTCCAAAATCAGTTGTATACCTATGTGGAAGAAACGCTTTTAGAATCAAACTTTGTTCCTTAATAATTTTTGCATACAATATTCAAATGCTACGTTCTTTGGTGCATTGGAACCTCCTTTCACTTGCCAACAAGACAATATGAAAATCTGACCAGCCTAGTAACAGTAACTAGGCACAGTACCAATTTGTGGCGGTTTTGGGTGTACCCACCTTAGTCCGACCGAAGGTCGTTGTGATAACGTTGCTGATAACGTCACAGTTATGTTGCACAAGCATATCATGACGGAATCGAATACCAGTTGTTCACCATTGTCACCAGCTTTCGGAATCTGTCAGAGCATACTTTAAGTTCTTGGACCTACTAAACTGAGGTGGGGGTGTTGGCAAGGGACGAATTAGTAAGTTACGAATGCTAAAGTAACTACACTTAAAACCAACCGTGTTCTAATTGCGACCCCTATCTAGGAAGTACTGACATGTTGCTTGAAGTATGTTCTACTGTCAATGATGACAATGATGAGTTAGGTAGGCTTAAATGGTCGCTTTAAGAGCATACTACCTTACTACACATTGAAGCCTATTGTATCTGAATGATGTGTGAATATTTGTTGCTGTGGAGTCCACAGTCCAGACCTAAGCGGAGCAGGAGCAGGCTTTGTTTGTATCAACAGAATCGAACTTATCCTGAGAACGTTTGAATACAGTAGCTACTTTACTTGAAAAAAAAAAAAAAAGTGACTGCGGCTACAGGAACGGAGTGCTGCTTTGCATGTTTTGGATCAAATCTCTAGCCAATAATGTTTGGTGAAATGGAAGGTAGAAACATCAATTGCGTCCCGGTATCTAATCTTTGTTCCTAGATGGACATTAAACCGTTCTTAAAACTTCCATTGAATGGTCTTTGAGGTGTGTCATAAAGTTTTCTCCTCTCTTCACTATGATTGGATAAGTGATGAATTTGTCAAAACTCAGATTTGGGTCCACCTACAGGACGGTTTTAGTGGTTTAGGGGACTGCAACTTTGAAAATTCATAGAAAAATACATGCCAGGTCCGAAAAATCTTTTTTTGTTTTTAGAAAATTCATGATTTTATCTTGCCTTTACCACAAAAATATTGATTTTTTTGAAATGGTGCCTCCAAATATGCTGAATTCCTTATTTTGACGGTTTTGGGTGCTTCCAATTTAGGAGCTTGGAAGTGAAAACAAAGGGAAGAACTTGATTTCACTCCTTACATATAATTATTAATTAAGGTTGGATTGCCCTTTTGCTCCCCTAAAAAGTATGAGCCGTCAATGTTGCATTTTCTCAATAAGCCCATGACAGCATTGTTGCAATTTCTCAATCAGTCAATGACACTAGTATTGCAATGTCCCAGTCACTAGCCTAATGACACTAGTGTTGCAATTTCCCAACCAACCAATGACTCTCCACAAATTAAACTAATTTCTCTCCCAGGGATCTAGGGAAGGATTGTCTCAATTTCTAAGGGAGAATAGTTTAGTCTGGTTAACCCCTGAATGTCATGAAAGCCCTTTGCGGCCATATATACGATTGTATATACATATGTATTTGAGCTGCTCCGAGGGCTTTCCAATTTTTTTTATACACCCACCATCGTACAATCCTTCAATATGTATGGTTGTAACACTTAATTTCTAGCTTATTCAAAATTTTGAATATTGGTTGCGATTGTATTTGGTACCGTATCCCCGGAGCCCAAGGGCCCTTCTGGGGTTAACAATGTTATGTAAGGATTGAGGCACATTTTGGATATGATTGGAAAAATACATATTCCCACCAAAGAGATACATGTTCACATTTTGTGTCAAAATTTTGTGAACATCTATTCCAAATTGACTTTGTACACAAGTACTTGAGATTTCTTGCAATTGTTGAATTGGAAATATATATTTTGGTCCTTCAGAGATTAATGACTTTGGACCAAATGAGAGGGAGGCTTACATTGACAAAGGCTACCTTGAGGACGCTTGAGTAGCTACTTTATTGAAAATCTGACCCAATGCTATATGGATATAGCCTCTTTTAATGTAGTTGCTTGCATTCAATCGAATCTCTAGTCAACAAATATTTATGAAATGTGGGAACTTGGAAGTGAAAGTTGAGTGATAAATATGATTAATTGGCTGTAGACGGAAGGAGAAAAGGCTTTGCATTGCCTAAAGCTACCTTACAAAAGTTTGAGTAGCTACCTTACTCAAATAGCAAGCCATTGCTACATGAATAGAGCTTCTCATAATGTAGTGGCTTCTTTCTTGTTTTTTCTTGAATATTTGTATAATCTTCAATGACATTAAACTAAATTTCTAGAGATACCGTTTTAAGAGTTAAGAATTTTCAGCGTCTTGTTTTAAATTTTCAAATTATTTCAAATGAAAAAATCTACATCATCATTTTAAATAATGAAATTTTATAAATAATTTGTATAATATATACCATCCTAAAAAGCAAAAGGATTGAAATTATCATGAACTTGTTGATTTCATGAAACCATCTATGAATGAAATAGTGAATCTGTCAAAATCCATCAAAAACAAGTTTATTAATCAAATCCCTCATTAAAAAATAATTAGTAAATGAACTTTCAAATATGAATGAAAAAGTTTTCACAAAATTAGACTGAATTTGGCTTCTATTTATCTTTCAAAGGATGAGGAATGTATGATTTTGAAATGACCATTTTGGTTGACCATACTATGGAAAATGTAGTTTAAGTGTGAAAAAAATCTACATCATAAGATTGAGTGTAAAGCATGGCATGTGTTGGCTCAGAAATATAATTTTTTGAACAAATAATTTTATTTTGACAAAACTTCTTCAAAATTGACAAAAAAACATGAGACCAAACTATACTCTTCCTTGTCTTCAAAGAGACAATGCAATACAATTAGACCATGGTTCATTTTTGATATTGAATATTGTATATTTTATTAACAAAAATTGTATAAATACACAATAAAAAACTACTCTTGAAGATTCTTCAGGAGATCCTTTGTTCCAATAGTATTGATTCACCTTTTGAGTAAAGTCCCACTTCAAAGTTCCACACATGTAGTTTATGTTGATGCCAAGCCTCCTCCCCTTTCGTGGAAAGTCAAAATAAAGTAGTTTCACTATGAGAGACATTGTCACAAAGGGTAAATGCAAGAAACACCTGCCGCCGATTTTGTTGCGTTTTCATAGTACTCATGTTTTGTTTTTTCTAGAGTACTTTAAAATAAGAAAAATATTTTTTATATATTTTTTAAATATATAGCTAATGTATATATTTTAAAATGAAGAAATCCAGGGAAGGAAAGCATTAAAAATTTCTCTAAATGGGAGAACTAGAAAAGTGCCAAATCTCAAGAAAATAGACACTTTTGATGCTTTAATTAGTTAAAAATAGAAGAATAAATAAAATAAAGATACACCATTTGTAATGTCTCTATAGAGATGGTCATTCAGCAAAAGAACCACCAAAATAATATTTTATGTATTCTAAAATGTAAGAAGAAAGAAGCTCTCTTTGTGGACTTCCACACAATACAAATTAATAATTATTTTTAGAATTCCTTCTCTGTATAGCTACAAGTCTATTAGAAGACCATTCCCTCCAAATTTCATCTCCAAACTTGATTCTTTGGGTAGTAAATACTACTACCCCCCCCCCCCCCCCCCCCCCAAGTTGGAATTTGTGACATAAAATTGGGGGCTATTTTTATATAATAAAACGTTTTTGAAAATTGCAAAAAAATTAGGCAAAGTGTATAATGGTCATGAGTACCTTTTTTATAAGTCTTAAGTCATTTGGATCCAATACGCAAAAGTTATGTCTAAAAAACAAATTAGCATGCCGGGTTTATCCCTCTAGATTTATCCCTTTGAATCTAACTTGCATAGCCCATCTTGCAATGTTAATTTGAACAACCAAACGGTCCTAAAAAGGTGATTTCATTAATTTGATCCTTAAATTGAAATAAGGTAAAATTAGATCATACAAGAGAGTGGAAAAAATATTACAACTAAGGTTAGGACAACTTTGAATTCAAATGTTAGAATTCAGATCTTGTCCTAGGAAAAGTAGTAGCTGCTAATATTAAAGTTGGTATAATTTGGTATATTCTAAAGAATCCAAAGATGATGAATTAGATTGTTGACAACAAAAGCAACCTTCATTCAAAACCAAATTGAAAGAGATAGATCTTTTCCATGTTCAACAAAGAGAAACAAAAAAAGAAGTCAAAAGGAAGATGGCATCTAGATTAGGGAGATGGACCTTTAAGGTTAGCTTGCAAGAGAGAGAGGATGGAAGAGAGCTTGGATCAAGTAGACAAAAGGAGAGAAAACACAAGAAAGAAAAGAGTGACAAGAAAGAGCCTCATTCCTAGCAAGATGGTGAAGAAGAAGGGTTCACAAACCTTAGACCACATTGCCAAAAAAAATGAGCTTGTAAGGGAATCTCCATTGAACACCTTCAAAGTCTTTGACTTTTTTGTTTGAAAAGCTTACAAGTTGTCTTTTGTTTGATAGATGAATAGATAGCTCATTATTAACAGGCAGCAATGCTTTCCAAATCACATTGGAGATTGATGTGTTCCTACTGAGTTAAATATTATATGCTATATTGTTCCAAAGTTGTGTTAATCCTAATGTCTTGTGCATCGTGTGGCATGTCCTACACTGGTGATCTTGTATTCTTATCTTGTAGAGGTTGTCTTTTGTAATTTATCTACATTCTTTCCTTGTCATTGTACTAAACTATGCCTAATCTACATAAATGGATGCAAGAAATCTTTCTTAACCCCGAAAGGACCAAGGCATTTTTTTTGCCCCCAAAACATTCAAAACTGCCATTTTTTAAGCAAAGAGTAAAAAAAATTGAAAAGAATTGTTTTTGCACATCTAACTATAGGTTCTTACACCTAACTAATATGAGAATGTGTAGAAAAAAATTTAGAATTTCAGAATATTTGCATTTAAAGTGAAGAAATCAAGTTTTTCAACAGAATCATTGCAGGATTAGATTATTTGACTTTGAACCTTCTTAACTTTAATTTTTTCCCTACAAAGTTTTGAGCTTTAACTCTCTGTAGTGATAATTGAAATGAGAATCTTGGGAAAAAAAATTCAAAAAAATATATTTTTTATTCTTTAAGAAATTGTTAAATAGAAATAGGTACAAGATAGAAGGAAAATCTAAATTATTTATATCTTTAAGAAGGAACTAAAATGCAGTCATTCCAATGAGGAGATTGTTCTAGCAAGAAAACTAAACCATGTGGAACTTTTTTTTTTTAAAATCGCAAAAATTGCATTCAGAAATGATTCCTACAAGTTATTTTTTCAAAAAATGCTCTAAATGTCTGAAAAACAAGATTGTCCATAACTTTCTCATAACAAATCCAAATGGAATGAATAAAAGCTTTCCATCTAGACAAAAATATAATCTATATAAAAAAAACTAAAATATTAAAATCTTTGAAATTTCTTTTTGCTGCCCCCTCTTCCCTATTCTCCCCTATTTTGAGCTTATTTGGGCAAAGCTTTTGTTCTCGGGCACCAAATGAATAAGAAATTATATTCCCACAAAGCTAATAAATTTTATATCTTCCAAAAAAGTTTCAAAAAATCAGGACAAGAAAGGAGACTATAGGTACCTGCCCAAAATTCCATTGTCCTTGAAGCGACAATTGGTCCTTTAGGGATTAATACATCTAGCTAAAAGTGGAAATAGGTCTCTTAATGTCAAACTATCATATTTGACCTATAAGATAGCTACGATACGTTTGAGACATTGAAACAACTGATTTTACCGAAATTAGTTTTGAAAAACTAAGTGAAGACAAATTTTGGGTTCAAAATGAAGGCAATAGCCATATTATCGATTAGTTAATGTATTGAGCCATTATTCATTATGAGCCCAATTGCATCCGTATCTATAGCATTCCAACTCTAGAATGTTGGACAACTATGGATAGGAATGTGATAGGGCTCAAAGTTGACAATGGACATATATACCTTATGTGCTTATCTATTCAAACTTCCTTATATCATTAAGAAGAGTTATTTAAGGGGGTCACAAGTTTAGCAAACTAGCCAAATTTTTGTAAACACCTTTTATGAGTGGAGAAGAAGAAAGTGCGATGAACATGCCGAACCTCTAATCTATTGCCATTGAGAGTTCAACAAACTTGTTGAACTCAAGCTCCCTCTACCGTGACTCCCTTGTAATAGTAGGTGTACAGTAAATAGTGAAATTGGTTGCCTTAATAATTAGGTTGCCTTTGCCAAAGAAGCCCCCTCATGACTCACTACTTATCCAGATGGAGGCACATGCCATTTTCTAAACCCGAGCCATGAACTAATGCACCAACCCATGCAATACACTTGGTTCCTACATTTTTGTATCCTTCTACAGTAACTGAACATAGCTATATAATCTAGAATGTCGAGAAATTAGTAGGGGCAACCTCGTTTCACTATTTTGTGTACACAAAATACTGCAATTAGGTTGCCTTACCTCAAATAAATTACCTCATGGATTAATGTTTGTCCACATGGAGGCACATACAACTCTCTGAACCAGGCCTTGAATTGGTGCACTAATCTATGCCATACACATGGCTCTGAATTGAATGCATCATTGTACAATAGTAGTGAATATGTATATAATGTGTGACTGTTGAGAAATTAGTGTGGAGCAACCTAATTTCACTATTTGTGTAGCTTTCCTCCCCTATAAAAAAATGGCTCCTCCCCTCTTCTCCAAAGGCAATAAATTATGGTGAATCTGGCCATCCCTTCCCTAAAAAATAAATCCAAAGAAAAGCACCATACCGGTTGTTTCACTCCCGGCATGTTCTCGGCATTTGCATTGAGCCGCACGAGCCACCAACTTGTGGTTCACAGTAGTATGCATCGTCGTAACCACCTGACAATGAAATTTGGTGCACCCTCCGTCCCGCCCATTTTTCTCCCTTCCAGCATCTCTAAGTCGGTGATTTTTATTGATGTGTACGAGTACCCATTGCAAGCTCAGTAGTACGTTGTACATTATAACGTGGACAAGCAACTTGAATAGATTTTGATGAAGTTTTAACAAACCATTCAATGGGACAGAGGTGAGCTATCCTTGAGCTTGGCTAGTAAATTTTGCTAGGGAAGCGGTGGTTCGACCTTGAACACATTCAAGTTGTGTCCTCTTTGTTTGTGATGAAACCCATTATAGGGTAGATTCTTTACTGCCATGAAAACACCCAAAGGCGAGTACACAACCAAAGGTGTAGTTGTCCTCTTTGTAAACTAACCTCTTTGATTCATCTTTTGCAATCACAATAATAGCACATGATATGCGAGTGTCCATTCGTACGTACGTACGTACTCTTTGTTTCAATTATTTGGGGCAATGGGCCGAAAGCAGCAATCTTCACAGGAGTGAAGAAACAACATACATCCACAAACATGTATAAAACACACAAAAAAATGGAGATGAGAATGTTCATTTAGAATTTTCATTTAAATCAGCATTTACATTCATTCAAAAATGCAAAAACAGGAGTCACAATTTAATATTATGATCACTTGCTAATTGCAAGAGAAGACAATTGTTAATTAATTAGTTTTGACAAAAATCGTGCTTAGGGAAATTGTCGACTTCCACAAAAAAAAATTACTATACTAGAGGCAAAGAAAAGTTGAAAGTGGGTGCAAACATTAATTGTTTACTTTTCTCTCAAAATTTGAACCTGTGGGGATTCATGCAATCAAGCACTAAGGTAGAGCCACCCATTCCCAACCTATTGATGCACGTATTTTTGACCAAGCTTAGAATGTTTTTTTTTTTCCTTTTCAAGGTTGGAACTAATAAATACATGACACATGTCCCAAGTTGTGAGAAAGAAAGTAGAAAATAATGATTCGGAAAAAAGTTATTGAATGATTGGAATTGGAAGAGTCTAGAGGTTGGCCATGGGTCTAGAGCACTTTTTGCCTCCCAAAATTCATAGTAATTTCAATTCAAGCGATAAAATTACCAATTTTTTTGCAATCCTTGTCATTTTTATCAATGTACCTCTAAAAAAATATTTGTTTTGCCTTCACTACTCCAAATCATGTTGGAATTCCTTATTCGGTCGGTTGTAGGTGGCTCTACCTTAGTATAGATGTTCCCACATCTTCATGAACATTCAAATTGTTCATTAATCACTTGCTAATTGCAAGAGAAGACAATTGTTAATTAATTAGTTTTGACAAAAATAGTGCTTAGGAAAATTGTCGACTTCCACAACAAAAAATTTACTATACTAGAGGCAAACAAAAGTTGAAAGTGGGTGCAAACATGAATTGTTCACTTTTCTTCCAAAATTTGAACTTGTGAGGATTCATGCAATCAAGCACTAGTATAGATGCTCCCACATCTTCAGGAACATTCAAATTGTTCATTAATCCTTAAACAATAGGTCAAGCTTAAGGGACTTGATTTCAAGTGAATCTTTGACAAAAATTGGTTTTCAAATTAATGGAATGTTTCAACCTACTAGATCTACATCAATAATAAAGAAGACTTGCCAATTATCATTTTTATGTTGCAAAGTTAAAACACTATTCTTGGATCATTATACATGCCATGAATACACAAACCTTGAGCATGGAGTAAGACCCATACTCCACTGAAGATTTTTGATTTTCCATTGGACTACCAGCTAGGCATCAAATACTATTCGATGGATAAATAGTATTGCAAACTATCCCAACACACCACGATGCATGAAAGAATTATTATAGTGTATAGTATTTTTTGCAACCTATATTGATGTATGCGTACAACCTAAAATAATTAAATTTTAGATTTTCAAACAAGAAAAAATAGTGAAAAATAAAATATTAAAATTTAGATTATGTAATTAGAATCAGTGAGAATTTTCAGTCAATTACTCAACAAGAGAGAAATTTTACACTTTGACTTAATTTTTGGTATGAATAATAATGTCAACCATGATGTTTCTGAAGAAATTGATACCAATTATAGAAAAATGATATAAAGAAAGGAGAGGGTCGTTTGGATGAAAAAACATGGATCCCTACATATGGACAGAGGGTAGCCCAAATTTACAAAACTCCAAAGATGCATTATAAAATGCAACATAGAATAATAACTTCATGATACTTTCAAAACAAGAGTTGTGAAATATTATTGTGAAACCATTTTTGTGAGAAGTAATATGATACTCGTACCTCTTGAACTACAAACTGTTTATAAAAAAACTTCTAAAAATCTATATCATCAATAAATGTTACAAAACTAATATGAGCATAAACATAATCAGGCATCGAGCAAGCAAGGAAACGACAACAAGAAGACCGCCACATTTAGTCCAATTGATTATTATCAGTGGTTCTTCTTGAAGATCATTTCCTGGGTTGATGCAAACCATGTTTTCACAAGTGTAACACAAAAATTTAGGGGAGGCAACCCATTCTCGATCACTTAATGAATTACAGAATCTGGAACTCATTAATTCATAAAAACTTTGTCTTGATAACAAAATATCTGAAAACTCTAGGAAGGGTCCAAACACTATTGCTGCACACAAGAAAATTCTCCACCAAAAAAATCGTCCTCTTACATGCCTGTAATTCCTGAAGTGATTGGAAATGGGTCGTTGATTGGGAATGGGTTGCCTCCCCTACATACAAACATTTTGATAGATGAAAATACAAATATTTTTTTTGCGCTAACTTTGGATACATTTGCATTCATCCGCTGATGGTGGTCCAGTTTCATCAGCTGGTCCACACACTCCTCAGCTCAGTGAGGATCACTTGGCTCTCTGTTTCAAACTTCCAAAAACTTCAAATTCCCGGCCAAGTTGAATGGCTTTGAAGTTGAGTTATGGTTTCCATTGAAGAACAAGGAGACAACAAGCCAGCTGATGATCGATATTACGTTTAAGTATCGGATCTCTGTAGCAATTCGCTTAATATGACAAACCAAGCAAGTTAAAATTCCGTTTCCTGGAGTGGCAGTTTTTGCTCCAGAGTTGGTTGTGAATTTTGAATTTGGCATCATCACATTCACAGGCGTGGTGGTCGGCACATTCCAATTCCTGCACATGAGTTTTGACCATTCCAAACAAACCCGCCAGCCATTACAGACAAAGGGAGACCACTGAGATCTCAGTCTCTGTTTTCATGTGAAATCGCACCATGAGTCTGACCGATGCCCAGTGTAAAACTCTGAAACTCACTCATCAGCACTTGTGGAAAACCAGATAAGGTGGGTAGTACGCCCAAAACCGCCAATTCTTAATTGCTACTGTGCCTAGTTACGATTATTAATTAGTACCTGGTCAAATTTCATTGATTTTCTTGTTGGCAAGTGAAAGGAGGTTCCAATGCACCAAAGAACATGGTCTTTGGATACGGTACATTTTTTTTTTTTTTCATTTTTTAAAAAGTGCCATAATGATGATATAAACTTCTGTAGTGGTGCTGCAAATTTCAACATTCATCCATACCAGATAGGAAATATACATATCATATGTCTATAATTGGATTTCCATCTACAATCTGACGATTTCATCCAGCATTTCGAAGTACTTTGAATTTTTGGGGGCGATTTCATCCAATTTTTTTGTCAATTTTTTTACCATTTTAGTCCCAGATTATTTTTCTGGTGCAATTTGGCACCAAGAAGCCAAAAAAAAAAAGCCTTGATACGGTATGCAAAAGTTTTTTAGTTGGTACAGGTTCTAAAATTGTTTCTTCAACATCAGCAGACAAGGTGGGTACCCACAAAACCAAGTCCAAACCACCACTTGTTGCTATAATTGTGCCTAGTTATTATTATTAGACTAATCAAATTTTCATTCTCTTTTTGTATTGGCGAGTAAAAGGAGGTTTTAACTCACCAAAGAACGCGACATTGGGGTATGCAAAAGTTATGTAGGGTCAAAAAAAATTTGGTACATGTTCTAAACTCATTTCTTCAACATATTATAAGGCAAATAAGGTGGGTATTCCCCAAACTGCCACTTTTTGCTATTGTACTGAGTAACTATTATTATATTGGTCAGATTTTCATAGATTTTCTTGTTGGCAAAGTGAGAGGAGGTTCCAACGCACCAAAGAATGTGTGATGTTTGGATGTGATATGCAAAAGTTATGAAGGGTCAAAGTTTTTTTTGTTTGAGGTTCTAAAATTGTTTCTTCAACTTATACGTAGACGGACACAAAATGATGATAGCGGTTTTGGACAAGGTGCTATTTTTGATGCACCTACCTTACAACTGAATTTGAACACGTTTATAAAAAAAAAATGAAAAATGAAATATAAATGTCCATTGCATATTTGCTACTAGTATGCCACAATAACAATGACCCCTAAGTATTGATGTGGATTTGTGGGATGAATATATGGACTCCACTATAAGGTAAACTAACTTATGATAGGCAGAATGAATTATGATAGGCAGAATGACCTATAATAGACAGAATGACTGGTTTGCCCTATTGGCATTGTTGAATTTTTTTTAAATTCCATGTACATTGGTAAACAAAATTGGGTACAAATTTGAAAAGTTTTCATTCAAACAACCATTCCATAAGTATCAATGGACAAAGTCCAAAAGTAAATGTACTGAAGTTGTAGTGTACAACATACTACACATTACCATGGAAGTTTGAAAAAAAATTAGTTGGGGTTTGAAAGAAAATTAATTTCAAAGTTAGCCATATCTAAAACTTACTTTTGTGCACTGTGATTTGGAATTACTTTATCTTTTGCCAATTTTCTTATTAGAACTCCAAACAAAACTTTCTTGTGCCTTTACAATATTTGATTTTTTTTTGGAATTGAGAGCATGAAATTGCATTAGCCATTGTAGAGGAATATAAGTTGCAATAAAGACCATTGTTACATCTAATGCCCTTGCATTTGAAATATTTGATGAACAGGACAATACTTTCAATGTATATTTTACAACCATACAATGTGTTTTTAGGTTCAATTTTTTTGTACAAATACTAGATTTCATGATGTGCATGATTAATTCAACAAATCTAAAAACACTTTAATTTAGCATTTTGAATATTATCAAATATTACCAAAATTGCATAATTTCAATATTGCACATGTTGACTAACAATGATTGAAACTTAAGTGCCATACTGTATTAACTTTATTTCAACAAACTAACATTGAATGAAAAAACTATCTTTATTGAGTTTTTTAATTGTTCAAACTAAATTGCACAAATCCTTCTCAAGAAGTTAAACAAACAAACTTTATGTCTTCAAGAGCCCCAAAGTCCATGTTTGGGATAATGAGTAGTGTAAATTAAAATGATGTTTTTCCCCAATTCTAATTCATTCAAATTCATGCTCAAATCTTTAGGAAAAATCCTTAGTGTATAGCAAATTTGATAAAAATGAGGCAAATCATATATTGGTACAAAAATATGAAGAAATGGTTAATTCACATCAATTCTTTATCAAGGATCAAAGTCATTTATATATTGTATATGATTAAGTTGAATAAAATTTGCACCAAAGTTAATAAGCTTTTTACTTGAGTTTCACAATGGTAACCACTCAAGACCTTAATTAAGGTAGGAGGTATAGAAGAGCCCATAGTTGTCACTTTAGTCATTGCACATAGTTGAGTTCATCAAATTATCAAAAATAAAGCTTATAGTTCATAAAAGAGTAAAAAACATTCCTATTTATATGATTTCATCTACTTAACCTCTAAATACCCAAAGTCCCCTCGAGGAACACTTGGGATTTCGGGCAAGCTCAAGTGACCTCAAATTTTGACCTGATTTTTTGAATTTTTTTTGGAGATAGGGAATCACATTAGTTTTTTTAAAATATAATTGTCTTTCCAGTCGGTGCCCGGGAGCAAAAGTTATGCCACCCAAAGTCAAAAAAGCAACTTGCCGGGCAAAAAAGAAAACTTTAAAAAATTGAATTTTTTTTAAAATTTCCTTTTACTCAAAGATCATGTTTTTGTCAACATTTGAAGCTTTGATTCATTCTATTTGGACTCAGAACGAGAAAGTTATGGACAATCTTGTTTTTTGGGCAATCTAAGCATCTTCGAAAAAAACCCTTATAGAATTCATTTCTGAATGCAATTTTTTATTTTTTATTTTTTTGACAAGGTTAAGTTTGTTTGCAAAAACAGTCCCACCATTGGAATTATGGTGTTTTAGTTCCACCTAAGAGCCATAAACAATTCAGTGTTTTGTTCAATTTTGGATCTACTTCTACTTAACAAATTTTTTATATGTGAAAATCAAGTTTTCACATTTTGAAATTTTTTTTCTCAAATCTCAACTCAAATGTTCAACATAAAAAATTTTAACTTTATGGTTTGTAGTGAAAAACAAATCTACAAATGGCCACCAAAGTCATCTGAAATTGCAAGCCATAGTTCAAAAAAACTTCTTTTTCCAACTTCCAATGCTAATATCTTCTAATCCATGCGGTCAAACTTTATAAAAATTTTACCACATGATCTAAGACAAGTGAAGTACAAGATCTTATGGTTAGATGTGAAAAAAATAT
Source organism: Neckera pumila (assembly GCA_963969595.1). Classification (NCBI taxonomy): domain Eukaryota; kingdom Viridiplantae; phylum Streptophyta; class Bryopsida; order Hypnales; family Neckeraceae; genus Neckera; species Neckera pumila. Next base: position 13,939,342 of record OZ018409.1, read on the forward strand.
TTTTTATCAAATTTTTTTACTTTTTGCTATAGAAATGGCAGTTTTCAGTGGTTTTGGAGCCAGAAAATGCCTTGGGGATTTAGGGGTTAAGGTATATTTATACATGGTGTTAAAGAGTGTTATTAAGGGTCTTAATTTCTGTTTGCATCTAGAATTAAGGAGTGTTGTTACCAACACTCGTAACCCCTAAAGAACCGAGGCCCTTTTTCTACCAAAAAACACTCAAAACTGCAATTTCTATAGCAAAAAGTAAAAAAAATTGATAAAAAATATTTTTTTCACATCTAACCATAAGATCTTACACCTTACTAGAATGAAAGTGTGTCGAAAAAATTTCAGAATTTTTGACCGCACAAATTGCAAGATATCTGCGTTTAAAGTGAAAAAAACAAGTTTTTGAGCACATTGCAGGACTAGATTTTTTGACTTTGAACATTTTTAACTTTATTTTTTTGCACTACAGAGTTTTGAACTTTAAATCTTTGTAGTGGAGAATTGAATTGAGAGTCTAGGAAACAAAAAAAAATCAAGAAAACTTAATTATCATTCCTTAAAAAATTGTTAAGTAGAAGTAGTTACGAGATAGAAGGAAAATCTAAAATATTCATATATTTTTGATGGAACTAAATTGCAGTAATTCCAATGGTGAGATTGTTCTAGCAAGTAATATAAACCATGCAAAAAAAAAAAAATGAAAAATTTGAAAAATTGCATTCAGAAATGCATCCTAGAAGTTATTTTTTTCAAAAAGATGCTTTAACTGCCCAAAAAACAAGAATGTCCATAACTTTCTCATAAACAAATCCAAATGAAATGAATCAAAGCTTTTCAAATAGACAAAAATATAATCTATGAGAAAAAGAATATAAAAAAAAATCAAATTTTTGTCCTTTTTTTTTTGCTGTTCGGGCTGCCCGTCGTCCCCTGTTTTGAGCTTATTTGGTCATAATTTTTTCCCACGCATAGATTGTGAAAAAAATTATATTCCCACAAAGCTTATCAATTTTTCTATCTTCAAAAAAAGATTCAAAAAATCACGATAAAATTTCAACCCGTAGGTACTTGCCCGAAATCCCAAATGTCTGCTGAACCGACAATGGTCCTTTAGAGGTTAAAAATGAATTTAGACCTACTTCGGATATGATTCACATTGCAAATTAACATCGCCCCTAATGCCAAGTGCGAACATACCTTTTAGGAACAACTAATTTTGACCTACTTCTGGACCAAATTCTTACATTGCAAACTAACATCACGCCTACCACCAAGTACAAACATACATTAATTCCTAAAGGCCCATTGTCCCCTTGGGGGACAAAATGGATTTCAAGCAGGCTCCTATGGTCTCAATATTTGTTGTACTTTTCTGAATTTTTTTGTGAAGATAGAAAATCATATTAGCTTTCTGAAAATGTAATTTTTATTTCAATCGGTGCCCAGTAGCAAAAGGTATGGTAGAAAAACTTCAAATTTTAGTTCGACAAGCAGAAAAAAAAACTCACAAAAACTTTAAATTTAAGTTTTTTTAAATTTTTATCATACAAATTTTATTTTCATCTACACGGGAAGCTTTGATTCATTCCATTTGGATTTGTTATGCAAAAGTTATGGACAATCTTATTTTTTGGGCAATTAGAGCATCTTCTTGGAAAAATAACTTGTAGGATTCATTTCTGAATTCAATTTTGACAATTGAAAAAAAAAAAAAAAAATTGCACAAGGTTAAGATTTCTTGCTAGAAAAATCTCACCATTGAGATTAGTATATTTCAATCCTATCTTAGAGCTATTAATAATTTCATTTTTCCTTCAATCTTAAACCTACTTCTGCTTAACAAATTTGTAATGAGTGAAAATTAAGCGTTTCTTTTTTGTGTTTTTTTACCTAGATTCTCAACTCAATTCTTCATCATATAAAATTAGAAATTCAAAATCATTAGAGCAAAAATTTTAAGTTAAAAAGGTTCAAAGCCAAAAAATGTAGTTGAACAAGGTACAAATTTTTTTGATTCCTTCACTTTAAATGCAAATATCTTGCAATCTACACGGTCAAAGTTTCTAAAATGTCTTCCACACATTCTTACACTAAAGTTGTACAAGATCCTATGGTTAAACATGCAAAAAAAACACTAAATTTTTTTTTGCTCTTTGCTATAGAAATGGCAGTTTTGAGTGGTTTTTGGCAGAAAAAGGGCCTTGGGCCTTTAGGGGTTAATTAGTGATTTCATCCGCTGAAAATGGAGGATATATCCCATAATATTCCCTCAAAAAAAATTGTTAGGGCTTTTGGATCAAAACATCTCTCCCGCTCGCTGGTGGGGCAGCCGGCGGTGTTGGTGAATGATAGTGAATTTGTGGGTGTAATAAGCAAGGACCTTTCCGGGATCTCTTTGGAAAGGACAAATCTTGGTTCACATGGGAACCGAGGATGGGAACCCATCCCCATCCTCACAATGGTAGCTTATTAGATTCATTTGCGCCTCCAGCTTTAACACTTTCCATTTGTATCATATATATACGTTATGATGATCATCTCCAACCAAAGGCCCTAGCTACTATTTATTGAAGCGCATAGAAACTGACTCATTTCGACCAGCACCTGCCGAACTGAACGTTATTCTTTTGTCTCATACATTTGAAATCACGAAAGATACTCCAAAATTGGGTGGGAGATGCCATGCAGGTCTCTCATAATGAAGACAATGTATGTCTCTGAAGGCTACTGAATGTTATGACTTCACCACTTTTCTAGTAGTAATACCAACCTTCTCAAAACTTCCTCACATTCAGTGTAGGGGAGGCAACCCATTCCTGATCGACGACCCATTTCTGATCACTTCAAGAATTGGAGGCATGTACAAGGACGGTTTCTGCAGTGGAAAATTTTCTCGTGTGCAGCAATAGTGTTTGGACCCTTTCTAGAGTTTTTAGATATTTTGGTATCAAAAGGAAGTTGCTATGAATTAATAAGTTTCAGATTCTGTAATTCCTTAAGTGAACGAGAATGGGTTGCCTCCCCTAGATGTAGCTTTTATTCTATTAACCCTTAACGTCAGATTGGCCATTTGGTGGCCGATGAGTGACAAGAGAATCTCCTGTGTGTAGGACATAAGTGCAACTATTCATCCTCAAAATTTTGTTGTGGAAAAGGGGAGGTCTTCTACAATAATTGGACTTCCAATGAGTACTTTTGCTATTTCTTAAGCCAATGATTTACATGGTAATAGGAAGGGATGAATTCCAAGATCATTCCTTTGTCCTTTAAGGATTCAAATAGGAGGCTCAAAAATTGTTCATTTTAGGATTGCTCTACCTTTTTTCTTGTGTTTCTTTGGATGGGGATATTTTTTTGCTCATTTTTCAAACAAGGGGAAATAGATGTGGAAATCAATGTAATACACGTGGTTTTATATTCTTTTGAAGCATTATTGAGTTACTTATGAATTTTCAAATGAGTTGTGTTGTAGGCACCTATTTATGACCCTAGATCTTCCATAAAAAAAACATAGAGAAAGCATGGAGAATGATTGGCTCTTGTAATAAATTTTTTTTTTTTTCCTAGAAACAAAGTAATGTAAATATAAAGAAAGAGACCTAAATAAAATTATATATATATATATATATAATTGATTTAGTACAAATAGTATCCTATTTAGTATTAGATCATTGGAATAATCTCTTGTTGTGTTTGTAGGATGTTTCATTATATGCTTTGAATATTTAAATAAAAACAAGGACTATAGAGATGTGACGTTCTCTATATTCTATGCCAATGGATTTTATATTTGTTTTATAGATTCAAAATAATGTTGAATATATTGTTGTATTTTAGGCTATTGGATTTAAAGTTGTTCAAAAAAAGAGTGCATCACCCCAATGAAGATTGTTTTCTGCACTATCCAAAATCAATGGGAAAAAAACCCTATTATATAACATTCAATAGCATTACCGTGCACTCCCTTGGCTCTATAGTATTGGGTGTCCTTCATCAGCAACTCCTAACATGTGGAGGATGCAAAAAGTGTTGGGTGTGGAATATTTTACACCCAAAATTGCTGAGCCAAGGTAGTGAACACTAAGGTAGGAGGTTGTAAACCAGAGCGGGCAATAAGAATGGGACCCTATAAATGGCTGTGAAATGGACATAAGTTTGTTTTGGAATTGACCAGTATAATAGTCATTGAATGAATCAAGGAAAAAAGCATTATTTATTGCAAGAGCCAATCATTCTCTTTGCTTTCCCCATTTTTATTTAGAATTGCAAGTGAACCGTTTATGAAAGACCTAGGCTCACAAATAGGGACCTACGACCCAACTCGTTTGAAAATTCATAAGTCATTCAAAAATGCTCGGAAAAATACAAAACCACTTCGGTTAGATTCCTCATCAATTCCTCTTTGTCCGAAAAACGAGCTAAAAATATTCCCGTCCAAAGAAATACATGGAAAAGGCGGACCAGCCCTTGGATGCTCCATTTCTAAGCCTCCTACCTTAATGCTATTGAATGTTATGCAATGCCCCACTCCATCACCGCCAGGGAGGACTGACCCCTCTATTGCCCCGTCAAAGAGTAAATGTAAAAACTGCCCCCTATTTTGTGCCGCTTAAATTTTGTATTTCTTCACGTCTCCTAACTAATTTGGGGCCTCTGATTGCAAATTTGAATTCAGAAATTACAAATTTTATCAAATGTGGCAAATTTTATCAAATAAAGAATTTCAGTGTTTTCTGCAAGGGTAAAACTCGGGGCAATACAGGGGTCAGTTCTCCCTGGCCCTCTATCACTGTTTCTGAGATACTGGGAAGCTTCATTGTGAGAATATGCTTGATTCGGTTCCATTTTCATCCATCAGTGAGTCCGTTACCAAACTTTGGTGGGACTTCTTCCCTCCCTCAAGTGCCCACCCAACAAATTATTTACTGTGAATATGATGAATTGATTGGATGGATGAATGAATGATGGATTGGATGATAAGCAACTGTCCACATATATCATCCAGGGTCAGTAGGTCCCCAGTCTTACTGCTCACTGTTCACTTAATGGCATCTTATCATCACATTCCACATAAGTTACAGGACAGTCCAGATTCAGGGCAGTGGCTACTTTTTACTGCAGACATGAGGCAGCATGTTCCTCATGTCCTTTGCAAAACATGGCCGAAAGGCCAGGGCTGGCCACAGCCTTGAGGTAGGAGGCTCTGAAAGGGAGCATCATCTAAGGGCTGGTCCGCCTTTCGTTTCTTGGAGGGGATTATTTTCAGCTCATTTTTCAGACAAAGAGAAATAGATTCTGATTGTAACACAAGTTGTTTCATATTTTTTGAAGCATTTTTGAATTACTTATGAATTTTCAAACAAGAAGGGTCATAGGTTCCTATTTATGACCCTAGGTCTTCCGTAAACCGTTCACGTGCAACTTCTAGAGAGAGATGGGGAAAGTAAAGAGAATGATCGGTTCTTGCAATAAATAATAATTTTTTTTATTGATCCATTCAGTGACTATAGAAGGTCCATTTAACGATCACTTCATGTCCATTTCAGGCAAGCCTATATGGGGCGGTTCTAAATGCCTGACTACTTTCCGAGCCTCTACTTATCTAGTCTTCAATTTGTGGGTGCAAAAAAAAATCCCAATACTTTCACCCTGGTGCCGTAATTGTAAAAATCTTTCCCTACATAACCACTAGCAGCTTCAAATAGCAATTAATTGTCACGCTCACATCAAGGAAGAACCCTCACTCGTCACACTCTAAGTTTTCATTGTGAACGTTGGATGAAATTGGATGATATTTCTCCGGGATGAAAGGTTGACAAGAGTCGCGACATTGCATACTTAATATAACATAGATTACTTGTAACATAAACATGGTCTATATAGACTAAGCTATAAGATCCACACTTGATCTAACTTGTAACAAGTTAGACCCAAAGTCTATATGGACCATGTTTCTAGTACTAGTAGTGAATACTATTGATTCAAGTTGTAGGAGCCCCTTTGCTTCCTTAAAAAGAGAATTCATACATTGGAAAAAGAGAAAAAAATGTATTGGTTCTTTTTGCTTGCTCAGGAGAGGGGGGGGGGGGGGGGGGGGGGGGGGGGGCATTGAAAGTTTTATGAATTATTTTTTCCTTGTAATCGTAGAAAAGATGATGCCATACTCTCAAGAATCCATAGAAGAGATACATTGGTGTGGTTATACATTTTTATGATTTTGTGTTTAGTAATTCCTAATTAGAAGTCTTTGATTCCAAATATGAATTCAAATTTTCCAACTTATATAACCCATAGTAAATTATAAGATCTTGCAATTTGAAGGGGATTTGAGATGGATTCGCAAGACTCAATGAAATCTAGCCCTCTCTGCAATTGATTGAATTGTATATCACACCCTAGCATTTATGACAAAGGTGGGATCAACTTCAAAAACTTTACCTTAAATATTATAGGAACTCATTATTTACATTTAGGTTATTATATTTGGAAATTTTGAATTTGTATATGGACCCTCATGTTCCAAATTAGATGTTGGAGGTTAATTAACACAAAGCAACTCACTACAAATTAGGGAACAAAATTATATTTATTAATAAGGGTTTAGTGTCATTGCTTCAAAACTTGATACATGATTAATCTTCATCTAGTGCTTGTATTTGCCAAGCTCAATTAAAACTTGTGTGGAATCTATATGAAAACCTTATGTCTTGATTTTAACCCCGATGGACCATTGTTACTTCAAGGGACAAATCAAAGTTTGGGCATGTTCCTACAATCTCAATTTTTGGCATAACTTTTTGAAAATGTTTTTAAAATAAGAAAAAAAATTGCATTTGAAGAAATATAGTTTTATTTCAATTAGTACCTAGGAGAAAAAGTTGTGCACTCAAAATAAATATAGCTTAGCTTGGACAAAGAAATCAATAAAATATTTTTTAAAATAAAATATATAGAGTATATTTGATATACATGGAAAGTTCGATTTGTTGCATTTGGATAATTGATGTCAAAGCTTTGAGGAGTCTTGTTTTCACAAAATAGTCAAAGCATTCTCTTAAAGAATTTATAGAATCCATTTTCCAAACTCAATTTTTACAATTAAAAAAGATATAGTTAACATTGCTTGCTACACGAATCCTACCATTAGAATTGATGAGTTCAAATTTCATCTTAGAGTTATTAATTATTTAGGCTTTCTATAGATCTTGTATCTACTTTTGCTTATTAATTTTTTTAAAGATGAAAATCAAGGGCTTTAGTTTTATTTTTTTCCTAGATTATAGACTCAATTGTGCACCATAAAGATTTTTAACTTCAAAATTTTGCAATAGAAATTTTCAAGTTACCAAAATTCAAAATCTTATACACTAAAATAGAAAGGAACAAAACAACATTATTTTTTCACTTTAAGTGCTAATATGCTACAATCTACGTGATTAAGATGTCTTAAATTTCTTCCACATATTTGGGTACTAACTTGGCACAAAATCCTACAAATGGATATACAAAAAAACAAAAGTTTAAAATTATTGTTCTTTGCACTAGAATGATAGCGTTTGGGAATGTATTTTGTTAAAAAACAATCATAGACATGTAGGGATTAATTGTGTGTGAAAAAGTGAGAAAAAATCATCAGTGTGCCCAATATGTGCCTTTAAAAAGTTTAGAGGTGTAATTTCATATTTAATCTTATACCAAAGCTCCAAACATGCAAGCTCTCATATAGTCATTTTAACCATTAGGGATTCATGCCATCTTTAGAAACTCAATTCATATGCCTCCAGATACTCAAAATATTATAAGTTATGCACCATTGGACATTTTGCATTTTGCACTAATGGTGATTGATCAAATGTACAACCAAATTGTTCAGTGCCATATAAAAAAAATTATCATCAAAAGGGTTCCAATTGTTTTTTGTAATACAAAATCAAGTCACCTTTTCATTAAACAATGCTAAGAACTTCATTATTTTTTAGAATTTTGGTGGATTTAACCATAACATCTCTTATTTAATTTGTTAAATGTATCATCCTAAAATTTTAGAGTATAAAAGCCCACTATTTGCAAGATCATGATACTTGAACTTCAATAAGAAGATTTTTTAAAGTTTTCATGAAGACCATATTTGTAGGATTCATTTGGTGAAAAAGGTGATTCCAAAAATAGGTGCCAAAATTTTACAAGGCTAATTTTTTCAATTTTTTAGAATTTTATAAAATGTCTTGCAACATATTTCAATATTTAGAACATGAAATTTTTTATTTTAAGAAAAATATATTTGATAAAGATACTTTTACCCTACCCTTTACTTACGCAGTTTCATCTTTCAAAGTTTCTATTAGAATATGTCTATGTCCTAGAACTTGTAAGAAAATTGCTAAGCCAAAGAGATAAATTGAGAATACATATACAAAAATTTAATTTTTTTTTCTTCACATTCATTTTTTGGAAAAAATGCTAAACTAAACAGCAAGTTCAAAACAAATAACTAGATTAATAATTTAGATATAAAACAAAAAAATGTCAATTTCAATGGTGGTAATATGGTAATAAGCAATCTACACCTTATATACTTTTTTGGTCCACCACCACCATGAAAAAAAATAATATATCAAAAATTGTTTTTAACAATGAACTTCAAATTTTACATTTGAAAAGAGATTTATGTACACTTGCAATTGAAATCTCTTTGTAATTTTCATCTCATTAGCAAAAATAGAATGTTTCAAAACAAGTAAAATATGGAGAACCAAATCCATTTTAAAATTTTAAAATAAGGTGATCTCTTTATTGATAAAAAAAACTTTATCATACAATAAGGTTTTTTTAAACTCTATAGGACTTCAAAAGTTATAAAAATTTGTACTTTTGAAAGCTACTCCTTGACAAATTTTCATGAAGAATATCAAAACGATGAAATGAAATGAATTTGTTTTAGAATGACTAAAAAGCCATGTTATTCCAAAAAATGACTAGTTAATTAGTCCTTTACAAGTTAACATAAAAACAAAGTTTTTCATTCCAAAAGTTGTCTAGCCTCCAAAGGATTAATGGCTATTGGTGAATTTTTATATGTCATGTGTGTCATGTGTATTATGAATGTTATATAGTGTATATTGAATTTAGAATTTTGCATCCAACCCATGAGATCTAAATTTCATTTTTTTGTCACAAGTGATAAGCTTTATAATCACTATGAGAAAAGGTACAACTGTTAAGCAAGGCAAGCTTACTAACCAAACAAACCAGTTTTAGTTGCAAAGTAAGTTTTCAAATTTTAGTGTAGTTTTTTAGTGTTTCCCATCTCTTGCCGCTTGTAAGCATGCCAATATTCTTGTGCAAAGATTCAGGCATTGGCCCAAACGAGTGAAACGACCGCTAGGCTCCAACCTCACCTTGCGGCCTTTATGTGTCTCAAATTTGATAATGTCTGGCTCCGTTCTAAGTTGTTAGTGTCAAGGGAAGGTGGCAGTATCAGGTGGCAAGGGTGTGACTCTCCCAATTGTAGTTTTTCCTAGGTTTTTATGGTTTCTTTGTTTTCTTTGGTCATTTTTGCTCATTATCTCTTCATTTGTCCAGCCTCACGGCTTGGCTGTTTGGTATTATGTTTTTCTTTAACGCAGTGGGTTCTCTCCATTTGTTCAAAAAAAAAAAAGACTCGGGCATTGTGTGCCAATAGAGACAACAAAAGAATTGATCATCTCAATAAGGACTATACAATATATGTAAGCCTCTCTTATATTTCTAGGTAGATCATTGATAAAGATGCAAGTAACCCATTGAAAATGGAAATGGAGATCTAAACCTTCACCAGCTCAATATATGAAATGTTGTCTAGGCATAGTTTCACAAGCGTCTTGAAAGTTGACAATTGTAAAAATGGTGAAGTAAGGATTAATTCATCTAAGGTGGGCACCCCCAAATGTGCCATTGACCCTAAATGACCATTGTCACTCTATGTACATCTACAAAATCAATTATGTATCTATGTGGAAGAAACAATTGTAGAACCAAAACTTTGTTCCTTCGTAACTTTTGCATACAAAATCCAAATAACGTGTTCTTTGGTGCGTTGGAACCTCCTCTCCCTTGCCACAAAAAAATATGAAAATTTGACCAATCTAATAATAGTAATAATAGTAGTAACTAAGCAGAGTACCCAAAAGTGGCGGTTTGGGGGGTACCCACCTTAACTGAAGATCGTAGCATGGACAGGAAACGTTGGCTGCAGGGTTTATAAATTTCATCTTTGAACTTGATTAAAAAAAAAAAGAAAAAAAAAAAAAAAAGAAGAAAGAAAGAAAAAAACGTATAAATTTACGTAAAATCCCCAAAGATCTAAATTCAAATGAAGAGAAACAATGGCCCCAAGTGGCCAAGTCGCCTTATAATTTTGTAATTTTTTCCACAAAAGATTATCATTACCACTGACAAAAATAAATTACTCCAACCAACACACAATGGCGTCAGTAAGTCACCGGCAATTCTAATTACTTTCGTTTCCTGATTCGCATAAATTTAATTCTTTCTGTTCATTTACAAGTAACAAATGACCAATTCCACCGTTTTATTCCTCAAAGCAGAACCAATCGTACCGTACTGCTCATAGAAACATGGGCAGGTATAAATTATATATTTTTAATTTTTAATTTTTTTCATAAACAAAATTTTATTAATTTAACAGCATGGATGGATTTTCTTTAAATACTTCATCCATCCGTCACCGGCATTGTGTGACAACTATATCCAGACCAAAGAACATCCTCAAATAGACAACTCATATTTTAACTTGATTCTTGGAGAATGGGTAGTCCACTAACTTTGCAGAGAGTGAACGGCGATAGGTCCCCGACCCTTTGTTAATTCATTGATGGTGTTGATGAGATTGTTAGTTGGTCCCTTAGTTAAAGAGGGCAAATTATAGAACGAAGACGGCACAGATCTCAAGACTTTGAACCTATTTGTAGGCCTTGTGAAAATGATTAAATTAAGAATATGACATAAGTACTCTAAAAATCAGCTAATAAGGACGTTTTAAAAAGGAGGCAAAACGGATGAATAAAATTCTACATGTACAGATCCCAAAGACAGTTATGCCATTATTATTATTATGGAAATTATTAATGGAAGTTAATTCTGCTCTCCAATTTTGGAATTGTTCTGGTACCCCACCTTATGAGAATAATAAGTTTGGTATATTTGGAAAATGGAAGAGAATCTTTTGAGGGAATGGGTGAGATAGGGGCCAGGGAGAACTGACCCCTCTATTGCCCCAACTTTTACCCTTGCAGAAAACACTGAAAATCATTATTTGCCACATTTGATGAAATTTGCAATTTCTGAATTCATATTTGCAATCAGAGGACCCGAATTAGTTATGTGACGTGAAGAAATACAAAATTTAAGCGGCACAAAATAGGGGGCAGTTTTTACATTTACCCTTTTGATAGGGTAATAGAGGAGTCAGTCCTCTCTGGCCGTGAGATAGGTCTTGTCCTTGGAAGCTTCAATTCTCTCTCTTTTTTTTAAAAAGGAACGGTGCGAATTAAAAAAACCTTCAATTCACTCTTTTTTTTTCAAAGAGACGGTGGCAATTGTATTGAAAAATACAAGAGGTATTTCAAGAAAAAAAACAAAAAACACAAGAGGAAAAAACAATTAGTCCGGCTCCCACGGGTCAATTTTCTCTTCAATCCCTTGATTTTTTTAAATGGGTGCAATGAATTTCCTCTTAGTATGAATAAAATTCAACAAAAATTGGGAGAATTGATAAAAACATTGTATTTGGCATGGATATGTGTGTCATTTAAATTTGTGCAAATAAACATAATTCAAGTTGGTCTATAGTTATATAATTGGTCTATATTTGTATAATGTATACATGGTTATATCACGACTTTGTAAATTGGTTATCACAATGTTCCAAGCTCCAATTCTACAAATATGAATTCAAGGCCAAATCTCAATATCGTTAGGTTGTGGAAAGGTCGTTAAAGATGTCTTTATTGAGTGTTATATAATGAAACCTCTTATAATGCAAATTCCCTACTTGCATAACTAACTGTAGTTTTTTATTTGCATATTCTTTATATGCATAAAGTGTACAGTATTGCACAAACCATCAATGGAGCTGATTATGTTAGACATCATCGATTTTCTTAGATGAGCAACCAATCAAACACAATTACTATACAACATGAGTATGTTTAACCCCTAAAGGACCAACATGCACTTTTTGGCTGTATAGAAATTTTGGGCAGGTACGTGTGACTAGAGATTTCCATATTACAGGCTGAAATTTTAATAGAAGGTGGGCGCAAGGAGTATCTTCCATATGCACTAAATTTCATGACATTTGGAAATGTGAGTCAAAAATTATGGCCTAATATGTTACTTTATTTCGTAACCGGGCAATCCGGGCAGATAAAAAAAGTCACTTTTTTCAAAAATAAAAAATTGGAATTAATTTTCTAGAGTTATATATAGGTAAAAAGATTTGAATCCTCCCATTTTGATCAATGAGTCAAAAATTATGAAGATTTTTAGTTTGCGGGCAGTTATGGATTTTCTACTCTACAATAAACTTTGAAGTCCTTTATTTTACTCAATTTTCAATATTTTTTGAAAAAAGTGAAATGAGAGGATTTAGATTTTTTATTACAATATTGCAACCATTGGTATTAGCATTTTTCAATGCCATAATTCAATTCTTGACAATTTAGTATTTTGAATCATTCTCAACTACTATGTACTTACTATTTATTTCCCATATATATTGTACAATTTCAAATGAAGTGAAATTTTTTAAGCATGTAGCCAACTTATCTAGGAAAAAGAATCCAAAGAAGCACCATCATTTTGGACATTTTTTCATCAAAAAGTGAGCTTGTGAAGTGTTGCTGCCCTTTTTTTCGCAGGGCCAAAAAAATGGTTTAAGTGAATTTGAATGCTTATATCTTGCAATCCACGTTGTGGAAATTTCTGAAATTTTTACCATATGTTCTCAAGTCAGCATATTATAAGATCCTACAATTACATGTGTCAAAATTTTTTATTTTTCAAAAATTGGATGCTTGTACTAGAAATGGCAGTTTTTGAGCATTTTTGGTGAAAACATAGTCATGGAACAGTAGGGGTCAAATTAATGCCTTTGGCACTTGAGCTTCTCTATACGCATATAGCTAAAAACTGCTCCTCACCATTTCTATATAGTAAGGGAAGTTTGACTGTATTTCTCACATTATGTTCAAAACAATAATGGGACTCTGAACAAGAATAAAGTCTAGCCAAAATAGAATCTCAACTCATACTTTAACCTTTAAAGGCCCAAAGTCCCCTCGGAGGACACTTGGGATTTTGGGTAGGCTCGTGTGACCTAAAATATTGGGCTGATTTTTTGAAACCTTTTTTAAAGATAGGGAATTACATTGACTTTCTAAATTTAAAAAAAAAAAAATTGGTGCCCGGGAGCAAAAGTTATGCCACCCACAATCAAAAAAGCAACTCGCCGGGCAAAAGAAAACCCTATAACAAATTGTATTTTTAAAAGATTTTTTTTTCTCTCAATGATCTTGTTTTTGTATACATTTGAAGCTTTGATTCATTCTATTTGAACTCATAACAAGAGAGTTATAGACAATCTTGTTTTTTGGGCAATCTAGCATCTTTTTCAAAAAACAACTTATAGAATTCATCTTCATATGCAATTTTCAAATTTTTTCAATTTTTTTTTTTGACAAGGTTAAGTTTGTTTGTAAGAACAATCACACCGTTGGGATTATGGTGTTTAAATTCCATCTAAGAGCTATTAACGATTTAGTGTTTCATTCAAATTTGGACCTATTTCTACTTAATAATTTTTTTATATGTAAAAATAAAGTTTTGACATTCTGAAAAAAAAATTCCACAATTCTCAACTCAAATGTTCAACATAAAAAAACTTAACCCAATGGTGTGTATTAAAAAAAAAGTCTACAAATGGCCGTCAAAGTCATCTGAAATTGCAGGCCACAGTTCAAATAATCTTCTTTTTCCAACTTCAAATGCTTATATCTTCCAATCCTTACGGTCAAACTTCATAAAATTCTTACAACATATTCTAAGACAAGTGAAGTACAAGATACTATGGTTAGAATTAAAAAAAAAAGTTTTTTTGGTTTCTTCAATGACCACAATAGAAATGGCAGATTTCAGTGGTTTCGCAACCAGAATTTGCCTTGGGCCTTTAGGGATTAAGCTCCAATTTCATGACTCCAAAACTTAAAAAATGGTTTTACGAACTTCCAAAAAAGTGTTTAAAACTTCAGAAAGCTTGAACCAAACTATCCTTAACTCCTAAAGGACTAGACTACAATTTTTTTGGCTACATAGCAATTTTAGGCACACTAGTGTGAATGACAATCTGCATAATTTAGGCTAAAATTTTAACCACTAAAGGACTAAGGACCTTTTTCTGCCAAAAAACACTTAAAACTGCCATTTCTGTAGCAAAGAGTAAAAAAAATTGAAAATTGTTTTTTTTGCATATATAATTGTAGGATCTTACATCTAACTAGTGTGAGAATGTATGTAAGAAATTCAAATTTTCTGACCGCATACACTGCAACATATATGTGTTTAAAGTATGCACATTGCGAGACTAGATTATTTGACTTTTAACCCCTAAAGGACCGAGGTGATTTTCCTACCAAAAACCATTCAAAACTGTCATTTCTATTGCAAAGAGAAAAGAGTTTAAAAAATTGTTTTTTTTTTGCATATCCAACCGTAAGATCTTATACTTGACTAGTATATGAATATGTGGAAGAAATTTCAGAAACTTTGACCACATAGATTGCAAGATATATGCATTTAAAGTGAAGAAAACAAGTTTTTTTCCACCTTGCTTGACTAGATTTTTTGGCTTTGAATCTTTTTAGTTCAATTTTTTTGCACTACTGATTTCGATTTTCTACTTATTTATGTTAAGTAGTTGAGTTGAGAATCTACCAAAAAAATTTAGGAAAAAAAGCACTTATTTTTCACTCATTAAAAAATTGTTAAGTAGAGGTGGGTACAAGATTGAAGAAAAAACTAAATTGTTAATAGCTTTTAGATGGAATTGAATCACAATAATCCCAATGGTGAGATTGTTCTAGCAAGAAAATCTAACCCTATCTAACAAAAAAATTCTCAAAATTCTCAAAATTGCATTCAAAAATGAATTCTACAAACTTATTTTTTCAAGAAGATGCTTAGATTGCCCGAAAAACTAAGATTGTCCATAACTTTCTCATTATTAGTCCAAATTGAATGAAACAAGGATTCACATGTAGACAAAAATATAATCTTTGAGGAAAAGATTCGAAAAAAAAATTATTTTGACTTTTTGTGATTTTTTTTCTGTTGCCCGCAAAATTCCAATTTTACTTATTGTGCCATAACTTTTGCTCCCGGGCATCAATTAAAATAATAATTATATATTCACAAAGATCTCGCAAAAATACACAACCTCTAAAAATTTCAAAAAATATTACTAAAAATTGAGATCGTAGGAACCTGCCCGGACCCAAATTGTCCCCCGAGGGGACAACCGGTCCTTTAGGGGTTAACCTTCTTAACTTAAATTTTTTGCAATACAAAGTTTTGAGCTTTAAATCTTTTTGGTGGAAAATTGAGTTGAAAGTCTAGGAAAAAAAATTCAAAAAAATTCAATATTCATTCTTCAAAAATTTATTAAGTAGAAATAGATACAAGATAGAAGGAAAATCTAAATTATTAATATCTCTAAGATGGAATTAAAAAGCACTAATTCCTATGGTGAGATTGTTCCAACAAGCAAACTAAATCATGTGGAATTTATTTTTTGAAAAATTATAAAAATTGCATTCAAAAGTGAATCATATGAGTTATTTTTTTAAGAAGATGCTCTAATTGCCCGAAAGACAAGATTTTCCATAACTTTCTCATAACAAATCCAAATGGAATGAATCAAAATTTTCTATGTAGAAAAAAATACAATATGTAAGAGTTTTAAAAAAAATTAGTCACTATGCTTGTGTAATTCCATGTCACTATATTCTATGTTTTTCTTTTCCCACAAATGAAAAGAAATCCATTTTTATATTTCATTAACCACTAGCATTCTAAAAAGTCATGTGGATTTGCATTTAGAAATGGATCTCAAAACAATAGGCTTGTCACTATGGAAATCATCTTTTGGCGTACCATGTGAATTGTTTGCTAAACCCTTAAAGGACGGGTTGGTGATAATGGAAATTTTCCCTTTGGATATTGTGTGAATCATTGGCTTAAAGAAAATGCAAAAACACTCATTGGAAGTCAAATAACCGTAGAAGACCTTCCCTTTTCAAAACAAAATTTTGGAGATGAATATTTGCACTTTTATACTGCACTCATTAGAGGTCAAACTATTATACAAGACCTCCCTTTTTTACATAAAATTTCAAAGATGAACATTTGCACTTCTATCCTACTATATACTAGAAGGATTCTATGTCATCCATTGGACACTTGTTGTCTGCGGTCTCTTGCTAATGTTAATAATCTTAGTAGAGTTGGGAATATTAGGAATGAAGTGTGCATTGTTTGTTGTAGTGAGGATAGACAACAACTAATTAGCTAGGAATTTCAGGATACTTGGTGCAAATAGTTTTTTTTTTTTCTGTTTTTTTTTTAAACAAATGGAAATCCATTGCAAAATAAAAGAAACACAACAACCAAGCCAAGAAGTTAGACAAGAGGAAAAGACCGACAAAAGACTAAATAAACATGTATGGATCAGGCCCTTGCCTGTTCCAACTAATTACGTCTCCTACCCTATTGGCAATCACCGGAGACTTAGTCCAAATGGTGTCGAAATTCTTCCAAATTCTGTTGGCCTTCTATGGTTTACGAATGGCAGCATTTCGTACCTTGAGTAGCTTGGCTCGTCCAACAAAAAACAGGGACTTTGCTCCGATAGTTTTTTGTTTTGTTTTGTTTTTTGAAACACATGGACAAATTCCATTGATAAGGAATGCTCCGATAGTTTTCACAAACCCGAGTGGCACTTATCCCTCAACCTTCCTCCTAGGCTGCCCCATCTGCATGAGCTAGATCAATTGTTCTTTTCTTGCTTTTTAACCCCTAAAGGACCAAGGCCTTTTTTTTGCCCAAAAAACTCTCAAAACTGTCATTTCTAGAGCAAAGAGTAAAAAAAATTTAAAAATTGTTTTTTTTTGCACATCTAACTGTAGGATCTTACACCTAACCAGTATGAGAATGTGTGAAAAAAAATTCAGAATTTTTGACCACACAGATTGCAAGATATCTGCGTTTGAAGTGAAAAAAACAAGTTTTTCAACACATTGCAGGACTAGATTTTTTTACTTTGAACATTTTTAACTCAAATTTTTTGCACTACAGAGTTTTGAGCTTTAAATTTTTTTAGTGGAGAATTGAGTTGAGAGTCTAGGAAAAAAAAGAAATTCAAAAAAACTTAATTTTCATTCTCAAGAAAATTATTGAGTAGAAGTAGGTACAAGATAGAAGGAAAATCTAAAATATTAATAACTTTCAGATGGAATTAAAATGCACTAATCCCAATGGTGAGATTGTTCTAGCACAAAAACTAAACCATGTGGAATTTTTTTTTTTTAAATTGCAAAAATTGCATTCCAAAATGAATCCTACAAGTTCTTTTTTTCAAGAAGATGCTCTAATTGCCCAAAAAACAAGATTGTCCATAACTTTCTCATAAAAAATCCAAATGAAATGAATAAAAGCTTTTCAAATAGACAAAAATATAATCTATTAAGGAAAAAAATTCAGAAAACAAAATTAAATTTTTTGAAATTTTTTTTTGCTGCCCGCCATCCCTTGTTTTGAGCTTATTTGGGCATAACTCTTGTTGCCGGGCACCAATTGAAAAAAAATTATATTCCCAAGAAGCTTATCAGTTTTTCTATCTCCAAAAAAAGTTTCAAAAAATTACGACAAAAATTCAGCCCGTAGGTACCTGCCCAAAATCCCATTTGTCCCTCGAAGGAACAATGGTCCTTTAGGGGTTAATTCACACCGTCATTTTTGCGAAAAAAAGAGTGTGCATTATTATTTTACTTGTTAACGAAAGTGAGTCTCCGCATCTAAATTATGCCAATAGGGTTAGTCACACCTTCTCGCTCCCATGAAGGTTGAGGCGATGTGGAGAGGAAAGTGGAGCCAATGACAGCCCACTCTATATGAAGAAGCTGTGACACCCTTTCTTCACGACTGTGGAGAATGAGACTGGAGAGATACTAAGCTTAGCTTTTAGGTCCCCAAGGAGCCCGTGTTGAAGCAGCAAGAGATCAGGTTGTCGGACCTTACTTTAAAATAGCCTTCGTGTAAACTTCTTCGTACTCATTCTTGTCCTGCGGAGGAGAAGGTTGAGTAGTCTCAACCTTCACGGAATGGGTACAGGTGAGGCCAAGGAGAGCCAATGCAGAAACGGCACATCCGGATTCCATGAAAGTTGAGACTCCGATGAAGAACCTGTGACTACCCCTAGTGGATGGTAGGCCTGTTCACTCCTCAGGAGAAAGGGTACTCACACTCAACAATGAAACCAATCTAACAATTGTATTGTTTTTTTAATGCAATGGCTCGTTCCATTTTTTCAAAAAACAATCCAACAACATTATCGATGAGTGCACATTTCATTAACTTTAACTTATTAATCAGCACATTCTTAACCCCTAAAGTCCCATTGTTCCCTCGGGAAACAAAATGGATTTCGGGCAGGCTCCTACGGTCTCAATATTTGTCGTAATTTTCTAAATTCTTTTGTGAACATAGAGATTCACATTAGCTTTCCAAAAACATAATTTTTATTTCAATCGGTGCCCGGTAGCAAAAGTTAGGGCAGAAAATTCCCAAATTTTAGTTCATCAGGCAGAAAAAAACCCTCACAAAAACTTTAAATTAAAAAAATCCAAATTTTTTTTGTATAGATTTTATTCTCATCTACATGGGAAGCTTTGATTCATTCCATTTGGATTTGTTAGGCAAAAGTTATGGACAATCTTATTTTTCGGGCAATTAGAGCATCTCCTTGAAAAAATAACTTAGGATTCATTTCTAAACTCAATTTTGACAATTAAAAAAAAAAAAAAAATTGCAAGGTTAAGATTTCTTGCTAGAACAATCTCACCATTGAGATTAGTATATTTCAACCCTATCTTAGAGCTATTAATGATTTCATTTTTCCTTCAATCTTAAATCTACTCCTACTTAACAAATTTTTAATGAATGAAATCTAAGTGTCTTTTTTTAAAAAAAAATTTCCTAGATTCTCAACTCAATTCTTCATCATGTAAAGTTAGAAATTCAAAATCATTATAGCAAAAAATTTAGATTAAGAAGGTTCAAAGCCAAAAAATGTAGTTGAACTTGATGCAAAAAAATTTGATTCCTTCACTTTAAGTGCAAATATCTTGCAGTCTACATGGTCAAAGTTCTGAAATTTCTTCCACGCATTCTTACACTAGTGTAGTACAAGATCCTATGATTAAAATATGCAAAAAATACATTAAATTTTTTTTTCTCTTTACTTTAGAAATGGCAGTTTTGAGTGATTTTTATGGAAAAGGGCCTTGGGACTTTAGGGGTTAAGTTATTAATTTTTATCGATTCATCAACAGCATTGGCAGCACAAACTTGGGATCCGGAGTCAGAGATTCAGGAAATGGGAAATCTTTGCGGATACAGGGAGTGCGGACGGAATGGTTTAATAATAAGGGCTACATTACATTGGTGGGTATATATAGTAGGCAAGAATAAAAATGGGGAACATTTGCATAGCAACTTCAAACACTGACAACTCCCCTCAGACATGGACAAAGGCAAAAAAAATAAAAATTTTACTTCAGTAAGAGCATCTCCTGCAGCCCTCCACCCAAATTGTTCCTTCAATCGGTATCTGTGTAATTTGAAGGGGATGGCCACTTGAATCCCCAAGAGTACAACTCACTGAATATACTTCCAACCAGTCACAAGTCACAGATCTTGCAAAAGCAATAAGTAAGCTATGACAATTGCTAATCCTAAGAGAAAATATAGAGGAGACGGGCCCTAAAGGTGTGCACCAAATATGAATTATTTGGTGTGTGAAAGTAAAAATATACTGTGAAATACACTAGAATTGATTGCTTATCATCCAAAAATTAGAGAGGAGGGGTTCTTTGGAGGGGTGTAGGAGATGCTCTTATTTCACAATATATTTTTACTTTCCCCTACAAATAAGGTCGTATTTGAAGGGGTCACTAATCCCTCTATACGCTATATATTCTCTTGGGATTAACAAGTCATCATAACAAATAATAGCTTACTTATTGCTTTTGCAAGTTCTATGACTTGTGATTGGTTGAAAGTATATTTTAGGGAGTTGCATTGTTGGGGATACAAGTGGCCATCCCCTCTACATTAGATGGATCTAGATTGAAGAGCTTGGCTATTTGGAAGTTGTAGGAGATGCTCTAAAGACACACATTGAAATCATTAACAAACGTATTTCAAGAGCGAATGGAGAAACACAATTTAAGGTGGGTAAGGTAACATGTCCAAAAATCGCCCATTTAAGAGCTGAAAGTGAATTTTGGGTAGGCGAAGCTTCTTGAAATAAATTTCAATAAATTTTCCTTGAAAGACAAGAGGAATTGGCATCTAACCCAAGTCGTTTCATATTTTTTGGAGCTTTCTGAAGTTAGTTATGAAATTTTGAAGTTGAAGTGGCATAGAGCTCTAAAATCATCCACCCCCTATAATATACAATGTTTATACATTGTTGAAGGCTATGAAAAAACAACGTGTACAAGTAGTGTACATTTGAGAGGAGGGTGGGCGATTTTAGAGCCTGTGCGATTTTAGAGCCTATTACCTTACCCCCCAAACCACCACTTTTTGCTTGTGTGCCTAGTTACTATTATTAGACTGGACCATATTTTCTTCTTGGCACTTAAAGGAGGTTCCAACGCACCAAAGAATGTGACATTCAGATATTGCATGCAAAAATTATGAAGGAACAAAGTTTGTGGTTCTAAAACAATTTTCCCACATAGGTATATGATGATTTTGGAGATGTACACAGATTGAAGATGGTGGTTTAGGATTAGTGGTGCATTTTGGGGTGCCCACTTTACCTGCTTGGTGGCAAAACAATGGGAGGGACAATTAATAAGGTGGGTACACTCAAAGTTTCACCCTATATAAACCTGGCATCATTACTCTGTGTACATCTCCAAAATCAATGTGTACCTATGTGGAAGAAATGATTTTAAAACATCTACCACAAAAAACTTAGATCCTTCATAACTTTTGCATACGATATCTAAAAGTCACGTTCTTTGGTGTGTTGGAACCTCCCCTTTCACTTGTCAACAAGAAAATATGAAAACTTGACTGATCTACTAATAGAAATTAGGCACCAGAGCTAACAATGGCAGTTTTGGAGGTACCTACTTTACCAAACCTAGGTATACAAGGACAATATCTGGTCAAAGCAACATTCATATCATCATTGGAGCAATATCCTAGGGAGACAAAATTAGGATACATTGAATTTTTGAAGTTCCCCTAGTAATTTTCCTTCTTTTATAAGAGTGGATTGTTTTTCTTTAATGGTTGACTTTATCATCCTTCCAACCTTCAAATTTCCTGTTCTCCTATACTACTTCCCAATATCCAATTTCCTTTCCACGAAAATCTATATTGGTTAGAAGTTAGGTTCTTATGTCATAAAATTGTTGGTTCCGAACTTAACCCTAAAAGGATTGGAAGGATGTCCAAATTTCCAAAATTGTGAAGATCTATTATAGAATGCAATTTAGAAGAATGTTAATAATGATTCTCAAACAATAGTTGTAAAATACTATTTATAGACCACGTCCATATGGTTAGGTCAACAAAAATATATACCCATATTTTTCAATAAAATTTGAAGCTAGAAATTGAAAATTCCTTCTAAAATCAATTTTGGATTGAATACTTATGATTTTTAAGAGATTTTTTTTCTCTATAAATTCAAATATTGAGTTCTAATTATAGTATTTTTTGAAGATTTTTATTTTATTTTTTTATTCAAGTCATTTTTGAACTAAAAAAGTTATTTTTTGAAGCTAGACCTCTTGATACCTTTTGAATTATAGAATATTTGCAAAGCAAAATCTTTATAATATGAACCGCACAAATGTTAAAGAACTAATATAAAAGTCTTCAAACAAAATTTATGGATGAAAAAATGCATTTTAGTGAGTTTTGGATGTGTTTCCATTCATTCATTGTTCAAAATCTGCACTCATGGTCCTTTCGGGGTTAAAGTACTAATTTCTATTGCATCCTTGCAAGATTTAAATGAGACATAGCCTCTCATGATATAAGGTCATGGATCCTTCCAACTCATCCAAGATGGAATTGACAATTGTAATGAAAAAGCTACACAAAATAAAAAGAGTGTAGGATTCAAACTTCTCATCTTTAATTGGTTATTTTGTTGTTTAGATAAGAGACCGGTCAAGATTTGGAAACAAGAACCAAACTTAGTGTCATTCCTCTATAAAATTAATTGATGGCATCAATGTATAGGCAACAAACAACCCAACCAACCCATTCTAATACCCGTCCCAACAAGTCTTTATTTGTCTCCATCCACCTAATACTAATAATGGATTTTCCAAGTATTAATTAATACACAGTGACCTATACAAGATGAAATCCTATACTCTAAATGGGGGACAAGCTTAAATCCACCCTTTTAGAAATTTAAGCGGTGAAAATATTGACTATTTTTTTCATTCACTAGATGATTTTTAATCTTCTCAAATCACACCTAGTTTTTAAATGGTCCATTTTCAAAAGTCAACTATTTTTTTCATTTTTATACATTCAATTTGAAATAACATCCCAAATTTATTTTTTTCAAATCAAATTGTGTTTTTTGAGGCTTTAGTTTGTTGTTGGATTTGACTATTGACTTGTTTAAGAGTGCAAATTCATTTTGGGATGCAAATTTTCACTACAAATCAAAATATGTAAATTGTCACACACTGACGACTTTATATGCATTTCTTTTATGCATTTAAAAATAATTTGACTTTAAAAAATGAAATTGCATAATTTTGAAGAAATTGTAAAGAATTGCCAATTTGCAATTTTTTTGCCGCTTGAAAATAATGGCAAAAGAATCCATTTTCAAGGCTATAAAGATTGTACTTAAAAACACCTTTGTAGTTTCCCCCTTTCCAATGTATATTTCACTAACATAACTATCAATCATTTGGATGAAAAAAAATTGAAAATTGAAAATTTGGTGAATTAATTAGTGTTTTGCTAAAAGATTTCTTCAAAAAAAAGGAAAAGAAAGCTAAAAGATATTAATTCAATTCTATATTTGCTAGTTTTTATTGAATTTTAAAGTTGATATGTCTACAAATAGACAATAGGAAAAAGATCCTTTAACTTATCTCACAAATGCTACATAATTTGAGTTTGAAACTTCTTGTATGTATTCTATGTGATGGTAAGATAAAGATCCTGTAGTTACATTTTTCAATGTATATATTTGGTTTCAATGTACAGTAAATCTTTACTCAAATGTGCCTATATTTTTGGCTTGGTTTGTTCTAAAAATGAAAATGGAATGGAATTTTAGTGTTTATAACAACCGATTCTTCTCTACTATTGGGCAAATACAAAATCAATGTATACTTTTGTTGCACCTTACTTCCACTAACCTTCAAAAGAGCCCCTAAAAGTCAATTGTTTGTTGAATGGACAATTGGAATCCAAGTAGTTTCTAAAAATTTAATTTTACTTGGATGTTCATGAAATTTTGACACAAGGTGTGAACATGTATCCATTTGTAGGAATATAATTTTTTCCGATTGGTTTCTCGAATTAAAAGTGATGCTATCTTGAATTTTTTTGGCAGCTTGGATAATTTGGGCATCTTTTGGGCATTTTTTTGCAAAAACATTCATCAACTTTTGAAATTTGGTTTGTATGCAACTAATAAAATATGGCACACAATTGTCCAAAATAAACAAATTTTTGTTTTCAAATTAAATTCTAAAAGGAGTCAAACTTTGTTATCTATGACAAGGCATGCAATTTCAAGAAAACATTTTCTTCTAACTTCAAGCCCTATCATCTTGTAATCTATGAAGTCAAAGTTCTTGAAAAGTGTTGATTTTTTTTTGTTACTTTAGAGTTGAAGTATCCGAATCAACAAAAAAAAGTGTTGATTTTGTTGAAGTTTTTCCCACATATTCCAAATTTTTGTCTCTAACTTTTCACCATTTTGATTCAAACAAAAAAATTTCCTCATTGCACAAGAAATCATCAAGAAATGACTAGTGTATTGCCAATTCACTTAACCTCCTTGCATTGTAGAGTGATTTAAAGCTAGACTGCATATTTGCTTATGAAAACTTTTCATGAGTGAACCTAACATTATATACTATGAGTGCTTAAAATCTGCATTTTTGTGTAGAGAAGAAATTTTACTCCACAAAGTCTGTTGCCCCTGTTTTGCAGGAAAGATAAAACATTTTTTTTCCTTATTCCAGACATTATATTCTTTCAATCCATGCAATCAAATGGGCTGAAATTTTTTCCATACATTGCCTTACTTGTATGATTGGAATTCAAAAAAAAAATTTAATTTTTTGTTTTGGACAATGCATACAAAATTGACAGTTTTGGACTTTTCCTCTTTCAAAACACCCTCCAGACTAGAGGAGTTAAATCAATTAGTGTAAGGTAATTTTGTTGCAGCCTGATTTGTAGTGGATGGATAATTTTATCGGCTGACAAAAGGTGGACTTTTGAAATATATTCCTTTTTCTATTTGCAGAAAACCCTTGCTGCAGAAAATTGCTTCAAATCATTAATTTTGAAGCTGGCAATAATCGATCACAGGACAAATGTATTTTATTTATCCAATGGGGAATTCCCACTGGTTTGAAGTTTGCCAGCAATTTGTGTACGGATTCACTGTAAGCTTCTGGATCAATGACGGTATGTGTGCAGTGAATTTATCTACACTAATTAATTTTAAAATGCTATAAGTTCTTAACCTTGATGAATATTTTTTTTGGCAAGAAAGGTGGACGATGTGTTAAAAAAAACACTTTTGGTTTTTTAATTGAACACCGTTCTTTTCAAAAAAAAAAAAATGTTAAAAAAACACAGTAAAAGTACACAGAGGAAATAAGACCCCACATACAACCCAACTTCACAAAGAGACGGGGGAGCAGTGGGGCAAGGCATTAGATGAGATTCAAGGGTCTTGGAGGGCTCCAAGTTCCCTTGCTGTTTGACGTGGTCGAGCAATTGCCATGTCATTTTTTGAAAAAAAAAAAAAAAAAAAAAAAGCTTAAAATGATATTTTGGTAATTTTTTTTTTTTTTTAATTTATGACACACCCGTATTGGCGTTCACTGAATCTGGGCAGATCAAGGAACAGGCCTGAAATGGCCCTCAAAGACCCCCAAATATCATCTAATGAAAATGAAGGTCAATCAGGCTCCCGAGGGCGGATCATCCTGGGTGGGGGACTAAAGGCCAAGTGCCATTTAGGATAGTGGAAGTCTCATGAACAAAAAATGTCATTTTTACACCAGGTGTCAACAAACTCCTAGCAGATGGCGTTGTGTTGATGAATATTTTTACCAACTAAGATAAAAGACCCCATTGGAGTCAAATGGCCCATGATGGACACCTAATGACCCCATTGTGGTTTTCAGACCACAATCAATGCCTTACATGGTAGTTATGGAGTAATTAGTTACCCTTATAGGTACTTCCAATTTTTCAATGTAAAATTCTTTGTAAAAATTGATTTTTAAGGTCTTCCATGTTCAAAAATGTTGTGACTGCATTAGGTAGGAAGATGACCATATTGGATTCCGATATTGTTGGTCATGAGGTGGCCTACAGACCCCTAAGCGCTGATCACTTCAAAAATTGAAAACTAATTTATACTTGGTCCAAAAAATATAATTTCAAATGTCTTCACTGTCTCTCACTTATCTTTGTGTGGGAAAAATTTGAAAAATTCCAGCAATGGCATGAAGATAGACTCCAAAGTTTGACCACAATGAGCTGGTTTACCTTATGTATGTGGAACCCTATTCTTTGAATAGTATGGATATTTGTTTATTTAGTAATAATATTCAGAAAAGTTAAGAACTTATAGCATTTTTGAATCATCTTAATAGCTTATCTTAGGCATGTAGTTATTAGGAGAATATGTTATTATAGAGTGCCTACTTGAAACTGTTCAACATCCCTCATACAAATATAATTCCTAAAGGACTAAAGAGACCACTTTGGTTTTTTTGAAAACTTAGACATGCACTATTGACTTCACAATTTGAAATTTTTGCATAAATTTTTTATGATGGATACTAATCTTCCTAATATATATGTGAAGCTTTACTTCAAATCATTTTGACAAAAATCAACATTCCCTAATCATCTTTTATCATCCCTAATTACTATAGGAATTTACACTACCCAAGTGGTGGAATTGGTCATATTGGTTCTCTCCAAGGTTTCCTTTAACCCCTAAAATACCAAGGCAGTTTCTGGCTCCAAAACCATTGAAAACTACCATCTCTGCTACGATCACTCCCTAAACCAAAGAAAACCTTTTTTTAAGAATCTAATCTTAGGATATTATACTTCACTTGTCTTAGATCATGTTATAAAAATTTCACAAAGTTTGACCGTACGGATTGGAAGATATTAGCATTTGAAGTTGGAAAAAGAAGTTGAATTTGAATTATAGCTTGCAATTTCAGATGCCTTTGACGGTCATTTGTGGGTCTTTTTTGCACTATACACCATAAAGTTAAATTTTTTATGTTGAAAATTTGAATTGACAAAATTTCAAAGAATGTCAAAACTTGATTTTTACATATAAAAAAATTGTTAAGTAGAACTAGGTCCAAAGTTGAACAAAACACTAAATGGTTAATAGCTCTTAGGTGGAATTAAAACACCATAATCCCAACGGTGGGATTGTTCTTGCAAACAAATTTAACCTTGTCAAAACATAAAATTTGAAAAAATTTGAAAATTGCATTCAAAAACAAATTCTATAAGTTTTTTTTTGAAGATGTTTAGATTGCCCAAAAACAAGATTGTCCATAACTTTCTCGTTCTGAGTCCAAATAGAATGAATCAAAGCTTCAAATGTAGACAAAAACATGATCTTTGAGAAAAAAAATTTAATAAAAAAATTCAATTTTTTAAAGTTTTTTTTTTTGTCCGGCAAACTGTTTTTTTGACTTCGGGTGGCATAACTTTTGCTCCCGGGCACCAATTGAAAAAAAATTATATTTCTAGAAAGCTAATGTGGTTTCCTATTTTCAAAAAAAGTTTCTAAAAATCAGGTCAAAATTACAGGTCACACGAGCCTGCCCGAAATCCCAAGTGTCCCCCAAGGGGACTTTGGTAGTTTAGGGGTTAATCCTCAAACAGTGTAGAGGCCAAAAAAGTGATCGATGAATGACATTCAAGATTACTATGGAAATGAAGATTGTGCCTGTTAGTCTATAATTCAAATCATATTTGGCAAAGTATGTTGGTGCTAGGTCGTGTCTTCTCATAGTTATCCCTTGAAGGATGCAACCCCTTTATGACCAAGTCAGCTAGTCACCAAAATGTTCCGATTATGGGACCAATAGGTGCATTTTTTGTTTTTACATTTAATAATCTAAGTCATCCATCAAACACTGTTGGTTAGCAACATCCTTCAAAGGTTACCTTGTAGGGACACTACAAACCAGAGTGGTCCAATTGATGACAAAGAATCCTTCCATGCAAGACAAAAGTGCATATGTTCATCCTTGGAATATGTGCAAAAAAAGGGAAGTCTTGAACGTCAATAGTTTGACCTCCGATGAGTGCTTACGGATGTTTTTTAAGTGGATGATTCACAGTGTACCAAAAAGGATGTTTTCTACAGTGACCAGCCCGTCATCCTTACAGGGTTAAGCAAGGTTAATTTTCACTAAGCTTAATGTCGATTGTGACGGAATGGCCGGGTCCGGTTGGTTTCACCGCAACCTCTTCTTCTTGAAAACGACGCTGAATCCGCCCACGCCAGGGGAGCCTAATGTATGTTGTCCGTGATGGGTCCGGGTATCCAAGGAAGAAGACTCGCAAGTTGCAGCAGCTTGGACCCCAATTCACTGGTAGGGTGGACCGTAGTGAAGGAGGAGCTGAAAACGAGGCCCGTCGTTGAGCATGGCCTAATAATATACTCCGTAAAAAAGAATCAAAGGATTCGCTTCAGTTGTATCTATCTAGCATTCTTCTAGCTATGGAGCGGAGGGAGCCAGGGGAGTGTGTGTGACTGTGCGCAAGCCTCCTGCAACTCCTCATCATCACCGCTACAGTAGTAATCTACTGCAGAGTGCAGACGGACGGAGGATTGGAGGGAGGGACTGAGGGAGGGAGAGGGGAATCTTGGCAAGGCTTTTTTAAGCCCGGAGCAGACGACTGAGCAGACCCACCTCCTCCCTCCCTCCCAGTTCAAGTTGGAGTGTATGATTGTTTTCTCTGCGAAACCTCCTTGTTTCTTGGGGGTTGGGTCGCTTCTTCTCCGTCGTCTGCTGCAGTGGTGCTGCAGTGGTGCTGCAGTGGTGCTGCAGTGCTGCAGCATTCAGCGGAGTTCAGTGGAGTTCTGCCCCTGGGCCGCTGTGTGCCTTTATTATGGTTTCTCGCGTTTGGTGCCGCTGCTTCCTCCCAGGCATAATTTCATCGCCCCGGCTCTGACAAGCAGCACTGGGTTTTAGGACATGAGTCTTGCACGGCCGTGTCCATACAGTAATGATGAGTCGTCCACTAGGGGGAAAAAACCAACAACAGTGAGCAACAAAAGCCTCAATTCATCCACACAGTGTCGGACATAACGACGTCGATGTACTGGATCTACTAGCTAGTACTGTAGCTATTAAGCTACTGTAGGTTTCCTTCCCCGCCTTATTATGGCCCGGTTCTTCTTCCCTCCAGGCCGATGGTCTTAACGCAGTCAGGATGCGAGGACTCCAAGTGTCCGGTGAATACTGAATAACTTTCAAGGAATCATTTGTGGAAACAAAGAATGGTATCTAAGTTATTCATTCAAGAAATGTGATAAATAGTTGGTTGATGACATTGTTGATAGGATTGTGTCCTTCTAGGGTTCACTGCAAGGACAAAAGTGGCCAATGACTAATGGACTTCCAAGAAGGGGGGACGTTAAACCTGTCTCACCAAGTGGGACCAGGAGGGTGTATTTTCC
This sequence comes from Neckera pumila, assembly GCA_963969595.1. Classification (NCBI taxonomy): domain Eukaryota; kingdom Viridiplantae; phylum Streptophyta; class Bryopsida; order Hypnales; family Neckeraceae; genus Neckera; species Neckera pumila. The sequence continues at coordinate 13,968,647 of OZ018409.1, forward strand.
TCGGGGAAAATGCAAGAATTTTTTATTTGCCACATTTTTTATTTGCAAATTCTGAATTTGCATTTGCAATTAGAGACCCCAAATTAGCTAGGAGAGGTCTACATCATACCCTGGACATGGCACAAAATAGGGGGCTTTTTTTTTTTACTTTTATCCTAGTGAACACAAAATTTATCCTACTAGTCCCACTTTGTTGGACGGATTTAGTTCCTACTTCCAAGAAGAAAAACAACAAAATGAATGAACCTATTCACTTAGGAATATGTTAAGTTTTATCAAATTACCTTAGCAATAGAGTCACAATGTCCTTCCAAGGTTAACTCCTAAAAGACCAAGTGGTTGTGGAATATTATGACCAATTGAAAATTGGGGTAGGCTCCTATAAAGTCAATTTTAATTAAATCTTTCAAAAATTGTAACACATGTACTCTCTTGTCGAGAATATAATATTTTTCCTAATTAGATGTCTGGATCAAAGTTATGCTATCCAAATATTGTTGGGCAAGGCAAGCAACTTTAGGTATGCAACTAACATAATATAAGATGCAATTAAAAAAATACCATTTATAGTGTAAAAATCTCACTTGTGTGGTCCAAGTTTTTGAATTTTTTCCCACTCATTCTCATAGTAGTCTACTATAAGTTTGTCTAGATGATTTTGTTTAAATATATGTTTTTTTTCATTTTTTTTCATTTTTTTTCATTGCTTTAAAAAGTGATTGACAATTTCCAACAAATCATGCCTGAAATGTTTCAAATCTTTTACAAATGATTGAACACGCTCTAAAGTTAGTTTCTGCTCCACTTGAAAATTTTAAAAAATTCCTTAAAAGAAGCATTTTTGTGAAGTTTGAAGTTGATGATTTGTAAGAAAATTTCTAAATATAGAGTGATATGGAAATATTCTTTGTACCACAATGTTATATACTATAATTTACTTCTATTAAAAAATTTAAACTGTTTGATATGGTTTGCATTTGATATAAATTCCTTTCATTTTTTCTTCAAAGATTCATGATAATATGAAATTTTCACCAAAAAATTCGAAAATTTTATGACAAATAATAGACGTGTTATTTCATCTTTGAAAGGAATAAAAACAAAAACTTCATTTTTAAGTAGCGAAGAAATGGAGAATACATAGTGAAGGACTTTCAAATTTGACTACATAGTCATGGGCTCTATACTTTCGGGGCTAGATTGCTAAAGGACCAAGGTACAATTTGGACAAAAATTGTAAAAAATTTCCACTTTCTAGGATATCAACCCTAAAAAAAATTTAAATGTTCATTTTGGAAATTAACCCCTAAAGGACCAAGCATTCGTTCAAAGTACGCAAGAGATCTTGGGTAGGTTCCTATGAAGTCATTTTTGGGATGTTCATGAAATTTAGATATAGTGTGTAAACATGGCCCCCCTTGGTGAATTTTTTTTCCGATCCAGTACCTGGATCAAAAGTTATGCTGTCCTGAACTTTTGGGATAGCTCGGGCAATTTGGGAATCTTTAGAGAATCTTTTGCAAAAAAGCTCATCAACTTTAGAAATTTGGCACATATGTAACTAATGAAATATGGCATACAATCTTCCAAAAAAAAAAGAAAATTTTAGAGTCACAAATCATATTCTGGGATTAGTCAAACTTTGTTAGCTATGTTGGTTGGTTTCAAAAAAAAATAATTTCTTCTAACTTCAAGTTCTATTATCTTGCAATCTGTGAAGTCAAAATTCTTGAAATTTTTTCTACATATTCCAAATGTTTATCTCTAACTTTTCACCATTCAGATTTTAAATAAAAAATTTCCTCATTGCATCAAAAAATGACTAGTATATTGTCAATTCACTTAACCTCCTGGCATTGCAGGGTGATTAAGTGTAAGCAAAACATCTTAACTGCTTCTAAAATTTTTTAGAAGTGAACCTAACATCATATACTTATGTATGTTTAAAACCCTCATTTTTGTGTAGTGCAAAACTTTTACTCCAAGAGGGTATGAAGTCTGTTGATCCTATTTTGTAGGAATGAAAAAAAGTTCTTTTTCTCACTTCAAATGTTATGATCTTTCAAATTCTCGTTGTCAAATGGTCTGAAATTTTTTCCACACATTGGTAAAATACTTTACTTCAAATATATTCGGTTAAAGTTTCAAATAAAAGTTTTGATTTTCATTTTTGAATAACATACCAAAAAACTACTATTTTTGACAATGTCTCCTTGACTGCTGACTGGGGATACTTTTCCAGATTGACAGGCCAAACTTGAAATAGTTTGGCATGTCATTTTGGAGCGGCCCTCAAGCGCTGATTTTTTCCTCTAATGCTCGGTCCTATAGGGGTTAACCCTACAAAATTGTACTATGCACACTACTATGAGACTTCTTGGAAAAATTTGGAACTCTCATTTCATAGGCTGCAAGATCACAACGTTTGAAGTGAATTTCTTTTTTTCTTGACCCTGTCCTAAACGATCAACCAACTTCAACCTCTAAGTCCATAAATCAGATTGTTTTTGGTAAAGTACCCTGGTGATTGGTCTTGTACTGCCATCCTTCAGGATTAACTCATAAACTGAGATTACTGCAGTATGCCTCCTTTTTTTTTAACAGTTTAGCAGCACAACCCAAGCACAGAAATCACTCTCTCTTTCCTCAGTGCACGTTTGGGGGGGGGGAGTCAAGTGAGGAGCAAGTGAGGGAACAAGTTGAAGCTTCCCTCGTCACGCGCCACCGTTGGATGGGAGTGTGATCGGGCTGCATTCCCTGGATTCTGTCCCAAGGCGGTCCTTCTTCCCTTCTTCGTCTCCCTTCTGTTGTCCGGAGCAGATCCTTACTTTAGCTCTTCCCGAGCCTGCAATAACCCTTTCTCATCAGTGATCAGTTGGTTGTGTCTGGGCAGGAGCCGAAACTTACATGCTCTTATTAGAATTATATCTACGGTCCCTTTATTGTCAGGCTGCCTTTCCTATTCATTGCATTGAGGCGGGCACTGGGCAGGCCGCACCCCACTTTTTGGTTGTCGTCGTCGTCGTCGACCGTCAGTCGTCCTCGAGTCTGGGTTCTAGTGCTGCAAGCGATCCGCACCTTCGCCGCAACATTAAGTTCAGTTAACTTAACTTACTCCGTGGCCCCCACTCGTGGCTGGCTGGCTCGCTCGCGTTGTGCATGTTGGCTTGCTCCCTCTCAACCCTGCTGCCCGGCCCTGGATGGCGGGGTGCCGCTTCTCCCCAGCCAGCTCGGCTTGCGCTTAGGAATCCAGCCTATATAGTGCTCTGGTTTTCGCCATTGCAAGGCTTCGGCAGTTCGCTTCATTGCTGCTAGATAACACACTTTGTACTGGAGGTCGACGGCCGGTCGTCACTTCAAAGAGTTGAACCTCGCGAATCGCTAGCTGCACATGGAGAGGAGTTCGTACTGAGACAAGGTTTATACGGAGCCAGTGACGTCTTCGAGAAGGAGAAGCTAGACAGCGGAGGATCTTTGGGTACTCTCAATGTGCTAGGGCAGCTTCTTCGAATAATGTGTTGGACGTTGAACACATTCGTGGTCTTGTATGTTCAAAGGTGTTCGCCGGGCCTCCTTTACATACCGAATTTTTTTTTTGGACGATGCCCGGAAATGGTTTGTGGGAAAATGCGTGTTACTGGACTAGCTTGTGAAGTGAGGATGTTGAAGCTTCGTCTACACTTAGAAGGTGAAGGGTTTCATCTGTAGAAATCGATGGGTTTTGGCCCTTTTGGAGGCGAGACCAACAGCGTACTTCGACGCCAGTAGAAGCTCCCATGATGAGCATTGCATTCCTCCGTGCCTGACGGGATTCCCGAAATCCGGTGAAAAAAAGAGTTCGTTAGATAGGGGGAGAGCATATGACGCTGCAGCCGCACTGGCTGACTTCTTCATTTATCAGAGCAAGAATTGAAACGGAAGCAAGCTGCGGTTGGAGGCAGTCCGAGGGTTCGACAACAAAGTCACTTGATCAATTTCTTTTATTTCCTTCTCGCTGCTCTAGTAAGTGAACTTCCTCCTCGTCACGTACATTCCACCACTAAGACGATTGGTGCCGCCACTGCAACTGAGAAATGTCGCGAAAAGTTGGAGCGTGTGTCTAGCTCTCTCCACCACTAATTGTACGTGTTTCCACATCGGGCATGCTCTCTCTCTTCTATCACTCAAGGTTTACGCAAGGATAGGAACATGATGGTTATGGAAGAGAGGGCTGCCTGGTCCAACTGCAACACCAAGTCGATCATGGGCCCGCTTCACAGCTTCGCCGAGGAAGCGCGATTGTTCCAGAAAGCGCAAATTTTGGAAACCAGCAGCTTCCTTTCTAAGACGACAAGTTCGTTTTTCCAGACGAAGCCTGGATTCTCCTCGGTGACCACGGTGACCGACGGCGACGGCGACGGTGAGCGCACCTCGTCCGACACCGGCACCCCAGTAGCAGTCGCAGCAGCCGACACCGGGATCCCCTTCCAAGTGCTTGTGGCCGACGAGCGCTTGTGGCGCATGCGCTCCTTGGAGAGCTGCAGCGGCTTCAGCCGCGACGAGGGGACGAGCGTGGAAGAGGAAGAAGACATGAAAGAGTCCCACGAAGAAGAGGACATGGAGATGGTCAGTTTCCTGGGCCGAGATGGCGACAATAGTAGTGTGCAGTCGAAGCTCTGTCCTCGCGGTCACTGGCGGCCCGCAGAAGACGATAAACTCCGGGAGCTAGTGTCGCAGTATGGCCCGCAGAACTGGAACCTGATTGCGGAGAAACTGCAAGGTCGATCAGGTACTGTTGTTCGTAAGCACGCTCCTTAGTATATATTCGGGTTTTGGAATTTCATCACCGTCCCAAACAGATTGTCACCCCCTTGGACCAGTCGACACAATTAGATGTTCAAAGCTGAACAAATTGACAGCTTCGAAGGAACAAATTGGTCCTGATTCAAGCTACTACCTCATAGATTTTACCAAGTGTTTTTAAGATGCTGAAGTGTAGCATCGTTGAGCCGATACAGCTCAATCACGTTAACATCTAGCGTCGGAACGCCGGATCTAAGTTGAAGCCCCGGTTCCATAGAAATCTAGATTTTCTAGATGACAGTAGAATTTACAGTGGCACCGTCTAGAACGCATGCAGAGTACTTGGAAAACTAGAATTAACAAACTTATTATCCTTAACCCAGGTACTTGTGTGATTCAATCTCTTTTTTTCTTCCTGAGCCTGATGAAGTTAGTGATGTATTCAATTTGTGGCTTACGTTTTGATATGTCCCTGACCCGGTGACGCTAGCGGTTGTTCGTATGCCCAGGCAAAAGCTGCAGGCTACGTTGGTTCAACCAGTTGGACCCTCGTATCAACCGGCGCCCCTTCACGGAGGAAGAGGAGGACCGGCTCCTCGCCGCGCACCGCTTCCACGGCAACAAGTGGGCCATGATCGCTCGTCTGTTTCCGGGTCGCACAGACAACGCCGTGAAGAATCACTGGCACGTCGTGATGGCGAGAAAGCTGCGGGAGAGGTCGCGCGCCTCCGGCCGTCGCAGTAAGGCATCATCGCAAGTGAATCATCATCGCCGCAACAACAGCAACAGCAGTAATAAGGCGACTAGAACCAGTACTCGCAGTACTCGAGCTTACAACCATCCGTCCCCAGATTCTGCCCTCAAGGCGTGGATTGAGAAGCAGCAGTCGGACGATTTAGCACGATCGCCGCCCCTTGTGGCCAACACTACGAGCTCGATCAGCGATGTGTCGAGCTTGTCGCCTCGGAACGAAAGGGTGAACCTCGCCAGCTTTGGGGCTTCGACGTCGACGTCGTTGGCGAAACCGGACTTAAGAACTTCTATTATTGCAGGTGCCCGCTGTTCTCAAACTTGGCCTCTTTACATTCAGGTTTTATCTAGAGAAAGCTAGAAATCGGTTACTTCATATTAATCCCTGCATCTTTGTCAATGCTTGTCAATGCTAGAAATTGGTTACCTAGTATATAGTTCCATGCACCTTTGATCCAGTTTCTAGCTAATACCTGATCAAAGTTACAGTCTGCTTCACGATCGATGCACTGTTGAGGTTACTGGTCCCTAGCCGAGATAAGTTGCATAGTATTCTAGGTGCATTTCTAGTTTCACAGTTTCAGAGTTCCTGTCTGCTTCATGATGCACTATTGAGTTTACTAGCTTCATGCCCGGCAAGGATCAGGCATCTGGGAATGCCGTAACAGAATGCTACCATTTGGATCCGATTATTTAGTTTAATTACACGTTTCCGCAAGTTTGGGCATTGTGATTTCCGTTGAGAGTGTAATGTATTATAGGTTTTAATTGTTTTCTGATTGCGCAGGTGGTAGAAGCAGGCCAGTGTACTTACCGTCGAATTCTGGTGAGATTTTTCACACCCATCTAGACAGCCAGATCACCGCCGGTCTTCTAACTCGGGCGGCCGAAGCGAGAGCGGAGATGGGTGCTTCTCTCGCCCTCCCAGACACTACCACCACTGCTTCCTTCGTGGGGCTCAAGACCACACTGCAAGGAAGCCTGAGCTACGCCGGCGGTGCAACTCACTGGAGTCCCTCCCTTCCCAACCCTTTCACCAGCCGCAATGGGGACTCAAATGGGGACCTCAGCTACAGATACCAACACAATCCTAGTATTCGAGTTTCCCCGGCTTTCCAGATATCAAAGGAAGTCGGCCAATGGGCGCCCATGGCCTTGACACCCGACCGCAGTCAGCAGCGCTTGTGTAAGGACAGTAATGCGCTCTTGCTGGGGCCTTCTACTTGGGCCACATCTGATAAAGGACTATCTGAGGAAGTTGCATCACCGTCGGGAGAGCCTGCACCAGTTCCGTTCATAGATTTTCTAGGTGTGGGAGCGGCATGAGCAGTCATAGCTCTGCAAATGAGTTTTCTACCCTTTTTTTGTACAGGAGTGAGTGAGCTTGTGATGAAAACACAAGTTGCAACTCGCATGTCAGTAAGAGTTCCCGGCATTCATTTCTGATCTTCAATCCATCGATCACCAAGGTAGGAGCGTAATATTTGATGGGGGCACTTCTGGAGGTTTGATCCAAGGGTGCAGCGGATCATGTTTTCCGAAACTAATGAAGGTGACTGGAAAGGAGCAATTGAAGGATAAATCTCTTGCAACGGATTTTAAACGACAGTTTTGAACAACTTTCAGTGGACACTCTCAACAACGTAATCCCAGGCTTGTATGGTATCTATTTTGCGTGCTCCAGCTACGACTCTACGAGACGACTCCTTTTTGCAGTGTATGCATACTTCCATTTATTTATAGAACATCGTGTGTGTTTTCTATAGCTCACGTACGTATATATTAAATAGGTTTAGCGAACGTCTGGGTTGTCGATCACCTGGGACTTAAATTTCCTGGTTGAACGAGCTACCTTCTCTGACAGTGTGACCACTTTTGTAAAGATCGAGACGCCGTCCTTGTACATTGGATGCTAATAGCATATCATGGAACCCGATTTCTGATCGGAAATTGTGAGAAAGAGAGAGAGAAAAGATTGATTTTTGCTGCACCATGCACCGACGTTGACAATAATCCAAGATAGAATATGGGTGAAGGGACTAGAAGTCGATGGGCTAGAGCTAATATGTGAACGGCCCTGTCTATATGAGTTATTAAGGCAATAAAAATGACCTTCGAGTCTTGAAAGTTGCTATCATACTCCAGTTTCATACTCTCAGTGACTTCTGATGACTGAATAGTCTGGTTTTCTGTACTGGCCGGAATCAGGTTATGTTATTAGCCGTGCCAGGACCATGGTTGATTTAATGACTTACTACTCTAGCAACTTGGTTAATGCCACCATTATTCATCCGGTAATCATGAATTAGGACTTTAGCTGAAGGTATTCAAGGTAACAATAAGTTCCAGATGAATTTGTGCTGTGAGGGTTCGTAGCCTGCCATTGTAGTACTACTCTGACTGAGTTGAATATTCTGCATGCTCGTGCTTACTATTCCGCAACAGCACACTAGCTGTAGTTCGAGATTGAGCTGAGAAAATGATTTTGATAGAAGCATGATTCGAAATATATCATGAAAATATTTGGCGTCCTTGTGCACCAGCTGTTTGGTCAGCTCAATTAGAATTTCGACTTATACTATGTGAATATGTGATCGAAGTCCTACTGTTGTCAACACTCTCGTTTAATTATTTAGCAATATTTATATGTTTAAACTGATTCGTTTTGCAGGGGATCTAGCACAGTGAGAGTTGGACTGGACCTCTTACACGAGAAAGTGAGCAAGATCCTTGCAAATAAAGTTGTTTATCTGGACACGTTTATTTGCGAATATCAATATCGATGCTCATGGTTTCTGATGCCGTTATGGACACGTTTATCTGCGAATATCAACATCGATGCACATGGTTTCTGATGCCGTTCACTGTCAGTAATACTGTACTCGTAACAATAAACTATGGAGATTAAACAAATGAACTGATACTGGACTAGATCTTCTGGAATTGTAATACGTGGTGACGTTTGGCAAGAATTTACGAATTAGGTTGAGCAGAATGATAGATCTAACCCCATATGATTGTTGAGTGGAGACCGGTCCTGCAGATTGTGAGGTCTTCGCCACTGCCGCTAGCTCCGTTAAACGATTGTATTCTCTGTGCTGACTAATAAAGTCACATTCTCAAAGTCCTCTGGACCTGCTATCAAGGTTTCATTTTTGAATTCCTGCGGAAATCATAAAGTCACGCATATATGTATCTTCTTCCGCAGGAGGTTGATTCCCTTTCAGAAAATCTGAAGTTGATCGATCTTTGTAGCGTTCAGGTTATGTGCAGACAGTAAGAAGCTCATGACCATAAATTTGCCATCATTGAATCATCAAAATGTTAGTTCCAGGTCCAGGCATGTGTAAGAGTACAGTTACAGATTATGATGAGTCACTTGTCATAAAGTTACATCAGCTCAAGGGGTACATCCAAGGCCGGAGTCAGTGCAGTGTAGACTTCTCCGTCTTATTAAGATAAATCTACTGCCAGGTCGGGATGAATCATTGTGGTTAAAAGCATCCGAGACTCTTCAGTAATAACAGCATGGACAGATAGATTTAATTAGTGTTTGCCACATACCAACTGCCTTTGTCCAGTCTTGGAAACCAATAAGCAAGTACACAGCGTAATGATCAAGCACGAGAATGATTAATCGGATAAACACCAGTAACAGGACATACTAACGCTATGTGAATGGAAAGCTTGTCCGTTTTTAATCCAAATCGTGCACACTACTATATGACAGTCGTGCAACTCCAGATGAAATCTACAGAATTTGCTGGTCAACCTTTTTAGTCAGGAAGTTAAGCCTAAGCAGATTCAGCATGTACAATTGGGCCAGGTGAGTCAGGGATAATATGATTGTGTCCTGGCTTCTGGCTCCAAACTGTCCAAAGTCCACCTTGTATAATTCCGGGTCTTGTAGTGGGAATGGTAAAGTAATCCAATGTATTTACGAATACCAGTACGACTTTATATCTTCACTTTGTAACGGTGTTTCGGCATGTACCTTAGGTTCATCCCGCATCCCTGGTTTCTTTTTGTACTTGGAAAATTCATATACGTACGTTTAGATAGTGTGCTCAGAACAGATGTCAACAGTTTGAAAACTGTAAAAGGTTTGGCTTCCATCAGTTACACACGTTAAATTTTGTCAGCTGGCGTCCCCATCTGTCATTCGGACTGAAATGTACATGGAGGGTACTGACTCCAGCTAAAATTGTAATGATACTTGTTACGGGGAATTTTCTTCACATTTTTTATTATTTATATTTATAAGTTACAATATTTTGGAATAAACTAGAGGTAAACTACATTGCAAGTGGACCTTCAAATTTTTGAAAAAAGCTACATACCATTTAGAATAAGTATGGGACCTTTTCTGACACGATTATGAGGCAATTAAGCTCACTCGTACGGGTGCACCAGAAACATTTCGTCTGTGCGAGACTTGATTCGTATAAAGCCTTAAGTTCATTGATACAGTATGTTGAAAGTCAAGACAAAGATTTTTTTTCAAGCTCTGACGGCTGACACTAGCGAGTCAGTTACATATCGTGGTTTAGTGATAATAAAAGAATTCTGAGCAAATTTGCAAACTTTACCCGCCAGCCAATGTGGAGTTGTGTCTGTTACGTTGGACAAAGTGACATTTGGGCATGGGTGGCAGGCCAGACTTGCCAAGTGCAACTCAACTAAGTTATTGCAAGTTTGCAGATCTTCACTTGGAATTCAAAAATTAAGCTAGGACAATGGACAATGACAAAATCTTGCCTCCTTACAAAATTTAGATCAATTAAGCTTATAACATTTGTTCATTTCTCCCACAACATCGGTTACAATACAAATTAGGCCTGGTTTACACCAAAACGAGAGGTGAGGGGGTCAAATTTTCCTAGGTTGATTGGTTGAAATGAGGACTTCTCAAAAGCAAACAAGGGGAGTTGGAGAGGGAGACTTCTGAATTTTCTCGCCCCTCGTTTTGGTGTAAACTGGGCCTCACTTTCGAATTGACAGGATACCGTGTAACGCAAGCACAATGTGGAGAGATTTCGATAGACAAAAGCTTGAAAAGTGAATACCAGCCATGTATTTGGAAAGTAAATACGTGATCTGTAACTCAAACAATGTGGTAACTAAAATAAGTCAAATTTATTTTTATTAATTATTTTTTTATTTTTATCCTCATTGATTCCCATGTTTTCTGTTTTTCCTTTTTTATGCAAACCATGTCGAGTAGATGACGTTCCTCAACGTATGCTTGCTTTAGCTTTGTCAGTATGCTCATGTACATGACAAATAGTACACTAATAAACTATATTCAATAGGCAGCATACCTGTACAATATAGCGTACCAGAGCTCCACCACACGTACAGTCCTCCATTCCCGTATCCAGATTCGGCATTTGCTAGAACCAACGATCGACAAATCCGGATAGACTAGTATTGCAGTAACGTAAAAATTAATTCCATCCCTGAAATCCCTGAACCTCGTTGATACCGAAGTGGCATGCACAAGCTTTCTCACTGTTTCACTCTTTTGCGTTGGAACACTCAACTGAATGTCTCAAAACTGTACTTGGATAAACCCCAAAAGTCTATAGAACAAATGGGAGACCCACTGCATTGAAAAGAAAAAACCAAGTACAAAAACAGCCAAGCCCAAAGGCTGGTCAAATGAAGAGAACGTCTACATACATTGAGTTGTGAATAAAGACCATTCAATAAAGACCATTCGAAATCAGGTGAATCAGGCCACCAGGGGATCCAACTAGGGTCCGTGAAGTTCCTAGATTCCTGGGTGGCTTTAATTCGAAAGAAATAGCACCACGTATACTTTGATGCCTTGACCTGTTTTAAGGATGTAGTAGAAGCTTGCTGCCTTGCTCGCCACATAACTTACACAGCCAGATGATTCATAATGTTCTCTATCTTAGCTGGGGCTGGGGTCTTGGGTGCGGTGGTGATAGGCTATGGCCTCACGACCCAGTCAACAATTCCTTGTGCTTGCGTGCCTTCGCCGGAGCCGTTTCTGCACTAGGATCATCGGACCGTTATGTCCTGACTCCTGACTCCTGAGACTGGGAATACTACTGTACTGGTATAATTGATTTCGTCAGGAAGAATAAGAAAGAAGGAAAAGGAAAGGGAAAAGAAAGAGAGAATGATGGAAAAAAGAACAAGACAATGGTATCCGCCAAACTTATAACTTAACAAATTGTGTACGAATCACTTTTCACAAGGCCTTGAGTCAAAGTAACCTTCAAGGACCTTTTTTCAAGGAAGCTTAAAGAAGTGAAAAGAATCCAATGACTAGTTTCCATAAATTAGATGGATATTTTCTAAGGCTTGGTATTAGAGATCGTAGGAAATTTGATTTTCAACCTTACATTGGAAAGATTGGAGATTCGTCCCAAGAGCTAAAGTATTGAGCCTGGGGAGAAACTAATAAGTGATGTTACTCCTTCATGAAGTCATTCATCCGAAACCTCAACATAGGGTAACAATGTTATTTTGCCTTGGGGCTAACTTGATAAATGAGGACTAATATGATTTGAATTAAGTAAAAAGTAGCCCCTACCTACCCTAGATGGGAGGAGTGTGGCTATACATGGGGCTAATAAGGTCTAAACCCATCTTTTTTCAGTCAAAGATAACAACCCCAATTAACCCTGTAAAGACGGGTTGGTCTCTGCGGAAATCATCCTTTCTGATACACTGTGAATCATCTACTTTCATAAAACCAAAAGCACACATTTGAAGACAAGCTACTCTAGAAGGCCTCCTCTTTCTGCAGAAAATTTCCAAGGATGAACAATTGCACTTCTGTCTTACATGAAAATATTCTCTGTCATCCATCGGACACTGGTTGTCTGCGGCAGCGTTACAGGGTTGAACCTCCCATTGCTTAGAGCATCACCACCGGGCTTGCAAAATGCAAGCCAGGTTGCAAGCCTGGCAGTCCATTTTGCAAGCCGGGGAAGAAGGGTCGTCCCACCCGTGGCCTCTTAAGAGGCCATTGCCACCCAATGAGCTACGTCCACATTCACGGATCATGTCCTTGCTTTTTGGGAAAGTGAAAAAGTATTTGTCTCATGCGGTTTGCAAGCCGGTTTGCAAGCCACCCTTTGGCTTGCAAAAGAGCCCGGTTTTGCAAGCCACCAGCGGCTTTTGACTTGGCCTCTTAACAAGTTCATCCATTATGCAAGACGGGTGGGGCAATTTTGCAAGCCTCTCTAAACAAGTCATCCAATATGCAAGACGAGTGGGGATGCTCTTATGAGTTATTTTCTTGAGGTATTTGTGTGATGTCTCGGACGCTTTCTTTTGCCGATCACTACGGGATAAGGTAGCTCATCATTCACTACCAAAATCCGGTGTTGTTTCTGAAACTTTGTGCAACCGTTTCGGACTCAAAAGTCTCAGTCAGTTTAGACCCTTTCCTGTCTGAAAAGTGTCGAAAACCACCCCCCGGCTATTTTGGGAATCTAGCTCGCTCATCAGTCTGCCATGGTTTCCAGTTTGCGGTGCTTTTCCTACATTGGAATCATCACTGATCACTCTCTCTTTCGAGTTTCCCCAAAAAACTCCCAAGCAATCAACGTCTTCCCCTTCTTCCCTCCTCTTTTCTTTTCCCCTCTGGCTCTCACACTCCTGGGCCCAACCCAACGTTTGATGAAGCTGGCCACGTCTCCCATCCCCAAACCGAGAGGACCACTGCCGTGGCTCATCGATCACAGGGATTGAGGAAAAAGGCACATTCTCCACCCACGTGCCCCACTTGGTTCCTATCAATTGCTCTGCTTCAGAACCGATGATCGGCACAACCTAATAATAATAAGCTAGGTTCAGTATTGATTGAACCTCAGGTTTTGACACAGGCAAGTCCATCTAATTAAAGCTAGTCGACCATTGTCCGTTCGCTGAGGGGAAGAAAAATATCTGCCTCGGGCGGATAATGGGTGGCAGCAGTACGTACTGCCCTCGGTCCCTGCCTGTCTCAGCTGTGATTAAACATTGCTTCAATTGCCGTTCCGTTCCGTTCCTAGATTCTTGAGCTAGCGCACATGCTGGGGATCGTCGAGCTTTCCCTGAATAGAAGCCTCGCCCTTGCTCCTAGACTGGCAATGATTTGAGACCGCGGAGGTACACTGTGCTGTTCGACGAGGGAATGCAGTCATTGGTCGATGCGGGAAAACAGAACAACAACTGGGGATGGCAGGCCAGGCCACTGGACACTGGACACTGTAGCCGTACCTGCATGCAACTGCGTCCCTGCCTTTAATTACACCGGGGGAGGTCAAAAATCAGACCTGCACAACGGATTAAATTAGGAGTTTGACATTATTCATCTTTATCACATAATATTCTCACACTTGGTTCAGTTGCAAGCTGCTAATAAGAAGAAGGAATTAACGACAGGCGCGGACCCACTTCAATCATAGTGAGTATGGCTTGCAGCAAGCACCACAATTAGGGTGCAAAGTCAAAGCATTATTCACTATTCACTGTATTCACTGCATGTCCTGACCGCACAAACTTTGGGCAAGCAATAAGTAACATCCATACCCTCCTTCAAGAGGATTAGCCTTATTGACAAGTGCATGTTGTTTTAACCCTTGAACAACACAATGGATGTTTATTGTCCTATGGATGACAAAGAATCCTTCTACATGAGATAGAAGTGCAAATATTCATCCTTAGGATTTGTTTGAAAAGGAAAGGTCTTGCACAATAGTTTAACCCCTAAAATTCTATGACTATGTTTCTTCCAAAAATGCTCAAAAATTGGCATTTTTAGTACAAACACCAAATTTTTGAGTTTTTTTCTTGATGCATGTGACCATAGGATCTTGTAGTATGCTAACTTGAAAACATGTGGTAAAAATTTTAGAAATTTCCACCATGTGAATTGCAAGATAAAAAAAGCATTCAAATTCATTGAAATCATTTTTTTGCCTTGCAAAAAACTAGGCAGCTGCACTTCACAAGCTCAGTTTATGGAAAAATGTCCAAAATGATGTTGCTTCTTTGGATTCTTTTTCCTAAACAAGTCAAGTTGGCTACATGCTTGAAAATTTTCACATGATCTGAAATCCATTAGAGAAAATTTTAGGCCTTTGGAGGGTTGCTCCACAGCCCTCCAAGGTAACGTGAAATTTACTTTTTCTTTGCTCAAAAATTCGTTTTTTCCCTATTTCCGTACAACACTTCCTATTGTGATGGGGCAGGAACCAAAATTCGCGAATAAAAAATTAATAATAATAATTTTTTAAATCTTAAAAAAAAAAAATTAAAAAAAATTCTGCAAAATTTGACTGTTCCGGCGAGCAATCAACCACTCTGACTACTCACCGTAGCAGTCAACTTGAGTGATAAACCAAGATTTTTAATAGCTTGGTTTGTCACTCCAGAGCAGCCCTTCAAAGGGCTGATATTTCTTCTAATGGTACAACATATAGGAAAAAAAACAATAAACAAAAAGAAGTAGAGAATGATTCAAAATACAAAATTGTTAATAATTTAGTTATAGAATTGAAAAATGCCAATCCCAATGATTACAATGTTGTAATAAACAATCTACATCCTATGATTTTATTTTTTTCCAAAAAATATTGAAAATTGAATAAGATAAAGGACTTCAAAGTTTATTTTAGAGTAGAGAGTGCATAATTGCCAACAAACAAAAAATCCTCATAACTTTTGACTCATTGATCAAAATGAAATGATTCAAAGCTTTTTACATATATATAACTCTAGAAAACCAATTTCAATTTTTTGTTTTTGAAAAAAGTGATTTTTCTTATCTATTCGGACTGCCCATTTACAAAAAAAAAACATATTAGGCCCTAATTTTTTACTCATATTTCCAAATGTCATGAAATTTAGTGCATATGAAAGATATTCTTCATCCCCACCTTCTATAAAAATTTGGGCAAAAAATATGGAAATCTCTAGTCACACGTATCTGCCCAAAATTTCTATGTAGCCAAAAAACACATGCTGGTCCTTTAGAAATTAACTTCCAATGATTTTTTTAAGCAAATAATTTATACAGTCCCCCCAATGGATGATTTCCCACACTGTCCAGCCTATCTTTTAAGGACTTAGGATTAACTAAGGTACTGATGAACTTCTATATATGTTACACATAGAGAGTAAGAAATTTCTAAGACATACAACATTATAACACGTAACAATAATAGATATTGAATTTATCAATTTTGGTCTATCAACAATAATACATATTTTCATTTATCAACTTTTTGGCAATTCTAACTCATAGCAAGGTATACTTATAAAGGGTGTACCAAAAAATTAGTCACATTAGAGAAAATTTCAACCCTCTACAAAGCTAAATTGATGCATGAGAATATGGAATTATGGAAATATCAGCCCCAAAAGGTTGTCAGGCAATTTGTAAGGTGAGCAATCAACCAAGGCGCCCTGTTGGAATTCCAACTGAAAAATCATTTATTATTATTATTTTTTTCCAAAACAGAAAAATATATATCAATGTAATTGCACATTTGCCAACAACCTGGACCCTGTACAGGGTCCAGGTAATAGGGTCCAGATTTTTTGTAATGCATGTAGCATCTAACAATTAGCATCTAACATTTCTCTAACATTTGAGGATCTAGAAGGGAGTGAAATTCTGTAAGATATATGAGATTTTAATGATTATCAAGGTAGCAAGTATAGAGGTTTGTTTGTAGTAGATGTGTCAATGATTCATGAATAGTGTTGTCATTAAATCATTAGAATAAACTCATTCAAAACAAGAATATTTCCTAAAGCATGCTCTAATTAGAAAATAAATAGATAAACAATGTTCAATATAAGGACATTGAAATTAGGGCAGAAATTTTTGAAACTCTATCAATTGTACTTTGGCCTCTTACATTTTTTACACACGGCATTCAAATTTCTTTCTTTTTATTTCTACTTTAGTTTAATAGTAATTTGTCTATGTATATCCAACTACATATCAAAACTAATGTATAGTCATGGTAGTAAGAGTATTTGATCTAGTTTTTTAAAAGCTAGATTTTAAACAAGCAAATGCAAGACAGTTTTGTAGAAAATGAAAAATTGTTCAAAAGACTTACATTAGAGAGACTAATAAGTATAGTGATGTTTGGAGTTTTGTGGTATATCATTAATAATGACTAGTACTTGTATTGCTAGTTTACTTGGCCTCCTCATATTGCAGGGTGATTTAGATTGAGGTGCTTCTAAAATTTTGCAAGAGTGGATCTAACAAGACTTAGTATTTGATGATATAGAGGTTGGATTTTGTATACCATACTGACAATTTTATTCCAAGAGAGTTCAAAGTCTGTTGACCCCGTTTTTGCAAGAATTAGAAGAAGTTTTTTTCTCAGTTCAAACACTACAATCTTTCTATCCTTGCGGTCAAATGGGATGAAACTTTTTTATAATAGCCTACTAAAATTTTATATGGTTGAAGCTCAAAAAACAATTTTACTTCTAGTTTTGGCCAATGCACTAAAGAATTGTAGATTTTGACAATTTCTCTTGTAAAACACCTCCTGTCCTTTAAGTTGAAATCCTTCTTGTTGGTATTGAACAAAGATTCTAGTTTCTTTTAGTATGTCATCTTTGGATAACCTATGCGTACATTGTGAATTTCAAAATTGTGCTAATTTTAGATACATATATGAAAACTGACTGTCCTCTTTCATGATCAACTTGTGTACACTAAATAGTGTAATTGGGTTGCCTTGACAATTAGGTTGCCTTACCCTAGAGAAGTTACCTCATATTACCTCATGATTCATGGCTTGTCCAGATGGAGGCACAAACCATTATCTGATCCCAAGCCATGAATCAATGTACCAACCCCATGTAACACACATGTTTCCCCACATCTTTGCATCCTTCTCCAATAACTTAGATATTGATATATAGTGTAGAATGTCGAGATATTAGTCTGGTGCAACCTAATTGCACTATTTAGTGTAGGTTCTACACAAGTGGTCAATCTTGCAACAGGTTACCGGCCAGGGGGGATTGACCCCTCCCTCTATTGCCCCAAGTTTTACCCTTGCAAAAAACACTGAAATTTCTTTATATGCCACATTTGATGAAATTTGCAAATTCTGAATTCATATTTGCAATCAGAGGCCCCGAATTAGTTAGAAAACGTGAAGAAATACAAAATTTGAGTGGCACAAAATAGAGGGCAGTTTTTACATTTACCCTCCCTGGCCCAGGTTACCTGCATTATCTTGTTGTTACACTTGCAGGCTGCAGCAAATGCACTTGGATGTCCAGTCCAGGGAGGACGGAAGTAAGTTAAGCTTCGATACTCTTGGCTCTCTAACTGCTTGATTCCGCTAGCTAGTCCGAACGGTTAGTACCCTGAAGAGTTTGAAACAGAAGCTAGATTCTTTTTCGGTGAATGGCATTTGGGGTATTATATTAAAGAAGTGATTTTTCATGTTGCAAGTCGTTGTGTTCACGTGGAAGAGCACATGACTTGATTCTGCTGTTTGTCCCAACCGATTGATCAGTTCATGTTCTAAGTTAGCTGTTCCTACCGTCGCTCTCAGATCACCATTCCGCTTCATAAACTTCCATGTGAGGAATCTCAGGCTCATCAACGGTGTAGTTAACCGGCTCAATTCTCAAGGTACATTCAAACAAGGGAGTATATCTTTTCTTTTTTTGAATAAGTGATGTTGTCATTAAAGAAACGAGCATCTATGCTACAAGAGGCTTTGTCCTCGTAGCAGTGGCTTGCTTTTTAGAGTAAGGTCCTATCAAACTTCCTTAATTCAAGCAACAACACGGCAACTCGCCAAAGGCACTCAACACGGGCGATGAGCGGGTCGTGGCTTGGAAATTGCCCCACGGCACGTACGCTAAGTGGAAAAAACATGCCCGGACATGGCCAAAAATGAAGAAGGCACGGGCAAATGGAGACTCTTGGGCACCGCTCGCCAAGCTATATAAAAATCCTTAGGATCCCACCTTTTGAAAAGCTTCTCTTGAAAAATTGAATAGATTCTCTTCATAATAATAAAATAAAGACTATAACTTGTGGATATTTCACCATTTGGTGAGTCTTCCCGCAGGGCCATGACTCTTCAATTAATATGGCCGCACACCAAACATTGAAGTATGCCCATTTGGCACCCGTTTTTCACGAGCCAAGCATGGAGTTGCCCTTAGAGCATTGCCACCAATTGCACTCAATTTGATCACAACATCAAGAAGTGGCGAGGTGCTGCCTTGTGAAATGTGGTAGTGCACTCAAGCCCCCATGCTTTGCACCAACCATACCTTTAAAGTCCTTGCTAAAGTTCTTTCCTTTCTTCTCACACCTCTCACCAACTTCCATGTCTTCCACAAAGGCCATAGTCAAAGTTGACCAAGTTGGCGTAAGTATAAAAATACTTGCTACAAAGGCCCTCCGTTGCCAAGCAAATGTGGGAGTGACAAAAGGAACGGTACATCTTCTACCATAAAGGGATGTTAGTGTGGAGCTGTTTTGCTCTGGACAGGCACAACAAGCCTAGAGTGGTGTTGCTAAGGTCAAGTGAAGAGCCTAGTGGCAATGCTCTCACTATGTATCTTTGATTTATGCAAAGATTTTTTTTTTTTTTTGAAATTCAAGAATTAGGGTTGGTTGAGGAGCCATAGAAAACAATTTTGTTCATTGTAAGGAACTCTTTTTCAAGGATGTAAAAAAGACCCCTACCTCATTGGTAAACAATCGGTTTTGAACAAAGTGAAGAGTTGTTGCCGGATCGATCACTCCTGCTCCCCAAGCAGTATCTCGGTTGGGGGGGTGATCAATGCGTATTTCCGATTCTTGCAGTGAAAGTGATAATAAGTAGATTTCATTTGTGTCCAAAATGTTGTTGCTGGAGGGTGGTCCCCATTCCAGACTTTATTGATTTGCGTGTGTCTTGGCTCGTAGCAGTTTGCGGCATGTACAGTATGTCAGTACGTTGATGCTTCTCTCTCTAACTTTTTCTCTGCAGCGAAGGTCCGTCATTTCCTCTCGGTTCCCAAGGCCCAACTAAAAGAGCCTCCAAATTGACTTGACCTTCACGTCGGCATGGAGTCCTTGACACTTTGACAGCTTTGGCATTTGCTAATTGCATCGGCCAGCATGATTTCTGGAATTTGATTCCTGGCGGGAGGAACAAAATCCTTCTTTTGTGGAGAAAAAACAGGAGCACCGCAACAGGGGTGAACAGTGGAGCTCTGCTGCTGCAAAAATTCGGCCAGCTTGCTTTATTATCTAGAAGACTAGAACTGCCGCTTCAAATAACTTAGGATGGAAGCATGCATGGCAGTATGTTTTATTGTCTGGCCGCGTCCAAGAAACACACCGACGTTCATCCGGACTGATTCCCAAACACCCCAGAGTGGCGGGTTTTCTTACTAAGGGCCTCCTTCCATGTAAGGTAGGAGGCTCTTAAAGCGAGCATCTAAGGCTGGTCCGCCTTTTCCATGTGGTTTCTTGGATGGGATTATTTTTTGCTCATTTTCTAGACAAAGAGAAATAGATTCTGATTGTAACCCAAGTCGTTTCGTATTTTTTGAAGCATTTTTGAATTACTTATGAATTTTCAAACAAGATGTGTCATAGGTCCCTATTTATGACCCTAGGTCTTCCATAAACCGTTCACTTGCAACTTCTAGAGAGAAATGGAGAAAGCAAGACAACAATTGGCTCTAAAAATAAATAATCGTTTTTTTATTGATCCATTCAATGACTATAGAAGGTCCATTTAAAGACCACCTCATGTTCATTCTAAACGAGTCTATATGGCGGTTCTAAATGACCCTCCAGAATTTGAGCCTCCTACCTTAAGCCTCAAGTGGGTGAAGCCCACTGATAGTCAGTCAGATGGGGAGTCCTATTTTTTTGAAACTCCCATCTGACCGACTATTGGTGGCTTCATCCACCCGATGCTCACATGGAAGCCCGTCCTAAAAGGTAGTCACACCAGTGCAATTTTTTTTTTAATTTAAATTTTTTTTACTTATTAAGAACTAAGGTAGATCAACCTATTACCACCCTGATTTGCAATTTGACTATCTTGGGGCTAATTCCATGAGAGACATATATTTTTCAGAGGTGTGCACATGTTTCATGAATCAAACCCAAGTGAAATTATAATTTTCTGATCAAAATTGTAATTTCTGTGAATTTTTGAAGTGTTTTACTAAAGCGCCCATGACTAGGGTCATAAACGCCCTAATAACAACCCATAACCACCTTCTTATGTCCCTATAAGCATCTAGGTATTCACCAATCAGCTATTGCCACATTACCCTAAATGACATAAATGCACTGATTTTGTTAGATTTCCAGATAGAATTGGCTCACTTCTGGACAGATTTGGATGGTGGAATGGGTGGAAATGGGGCCAAAAACAGGGTGGCGGAAATGGGTTGGAGACGGAATTAGGCTGGTCTACCTTAGTGCAAATTTTTAGCCTCCAGCCATATCAATCACGTTGCAATTGTTTGGTAGATAAAAGGCCTCCGTTTATACTATTTTAAATTATTTTTTTATAATTTTTTGTTCATTTGTATTACATAGTTTACTATAACAAAAAAAGATTTGGTGAATCTCAACCCTTACTTGAATGGAATTGGCAAAATGCATGAAAAAAATTGCCCAAATGTACAATGTTGTAAATGACTGTGACCTAAATGATTGAAAAGTGTTCACAATTACTCATTTACAATCATTGTGGACAATTTTCAGTCATTTAGGACAATCATTTATAGCATGTTTTCTACTAGTGAAGGTCAAAGGCGAGTCAATCTTTGGTGATATATCACCCCCCAAAACACATCTGTAACTATAATGTATATGTCCTTATTTATTATATATAGATGTTGTTTTGATTTTTCTTTTCTTTCGGTTCTTGGAACTTGGTTTGGGTGCAACAAATAGTACTACAACCACCTCTTGCTTTTGTAGGATTCAATGTTCCCTATGTCCAAGTTGAGGAAAGTAGATGACCAAATTGCAGGTAGAAATGCTTCTTTTTGTCCCACAAAATTTTAGATTCAAATAAATTAATTTTATTACACACATAGACTCATAGACAAATGCAAGAGAAGGCGATACTACAATAGCAATTGAAATTTTTCCCCCTCAAAATATGAATTTATTATGAAAAAGTTAGAGCCTATTGTCAAAAATTAACCCAAAAAATGTCAAGAGCTAGATTTTTGAAATCAACAATTCAACATACAACTCTTCTATAATCACGACTATGGAACTCAGCTAAAATGGTCAAAATCTCTTTTAGAGATGGCTACAAGCTCTTCCTAAAATGTCACAACATCAAGGTCTTAAAATAGGACAATTTTGAGTGATTGTTGCAAAAAAGCCATATCCAATTTGTTGAGTTTAGGTCATGTACTTGTGATTTCTTTTAGTGTAGTTTAAAATAAGAATAATGTTTTTGGCCTAAAAAAAGAATATTAAATCTTGATTAAATCTTTTAGAATATTAAATCCACAATTAGATCCTACGAAGATTAAGCATAAAATTATTCTCTAAATAAAAAACTTTAAAGAACTAAATCTTGAGACAATAGGTACTTTTATATAGATTTTTTAATTTTTTTAAAAATGATTCTAATTAAAATAGAATTTTTAATTTGTGAAAACTCTATAGTTGTATGGCAATGGTTACGCACTTAAGAAATCTTTTTTTCTTCATATACATAAACAAATGTTGAAAAATGTTTAACATGAAGACTCAACAAATGTTGCTTAATTCTTTATAGTGCAAATTTTTTTAATATTTATGTTTCCAATATTACAAGACAATTCAATAGAAAAAGTTTCTTCTAAATTTTATCTTCATTTTTTTAGAACAAACATGGTACAATCAACAAATAGCACCCTCAAATATTTAAGTGTAGCATATCTTTTAATCAATATTTTTTACTAATTTAATTATAGAAAATAACAATAATATTGGAATAAATATGAATTGTCATATCCATTTTGATTATGAATTTTAGCTACATTGGACCAATACTCCTAAAGTGCTTGAAAGACACTTTGACAATAAAGTTGTCAAAAGAAATAATACAAGTTTTACTTGCAATCATTATTTTACAGTGAAGTAGAAATCACTATTGAAGCCATTAACTCAATTCATTAGTATTACTCAAAACTTTGATTGTAGACAATATCCACGGCCATGATTCATCCCACAACAATTGCAATCTACGGTTTGCAAAGTCTTGCACATAAGGTGCATAAAACTTCTTATTTGCACTAGTTTAGCACAAAAATTTCAATATTTGTACCAAAATAAAAATAAAAATCCCTACCTCTTTTTGCCACAACTAAACTTTATGAAGAATGATATTTATTAAGTAATGACCTTCATGAATCAAGGCAATTACCAATAAATTCAAGACAATCTACCCTCAATCTTCATAACTTGAATATAATGCACATTTAAAACAAAAAAACATAATTTTCTTAAAATCCTAAAAAACTAATCTAAGGTTTGAACTTCAAAGTCAAATATAAAATATTTTTAAAAAATTCCAAAAATTTGCAAATATAAAAGTTTCTTCTAAAAAATTAAAAATGATCTCTCAAGTATGAAGTACTCTTTTGGTATAAAATCGTCAATTTTGAATACTTGGAGATTTTATTTTGATTAAGTCATCATGCAACTTGAATAGCCTTGATTTCCTAAAAATTGTCTTCCACTAAAAATCAATGTAGTATCACTTTGTTTATGAAAAATACTACTTCTTAGAACACTATACTCTACCTTGTATACCATAGCTTGCCTCCTCCTATCCCCTCCTTGATTGTGGTCTAAATTTCAATCATTCAAAAATATATAAAGGCTTTGAATTGACTCTATAATTGTACTTGGTCCATTTTTAGCCGCATAGAATTAATAAATTTATGAAATATGCCTTCATACTCCAAAAGATATGAATTTAAAAAGTTTTCCTATGTTGTATTTGAAAATCATGCTTAACCTTCTTCATCCAATTCTTTAAGCATCCCTTCATTCAACAAATTATGAATTAAAGATAAACAATATTCAATGGCATGAGTTTTAAACAAAATTGTTAAAATTTTATTTTTTAATATAATTGTATTAGATTTATGTCTATTCATCATACATTTCATTTTTTCACCAAAAGATAGATTTCTTGTGCATCTCATTATTTGAAAGCAAAAGAAGTGCAATTTAATTGTAACTTTTTTGTGAGTGATTGCAAGAATCACCTATAGTATTAGTTGTGTTTGAATGCAATACAATATTTATTTGTATATATTTCATCTTTCAATTTTCATATTTCATGTTCTATAGTTTTGTAAGGTTTGATTAAGAAAAATATTTTGAAATTTATATTTATCAATGAATAGGTCAAAAGGATGAGAAAAAAGCCCATATACACGTTTGCCAATATTTTGAAGGCTTTCTTGTCACTACAAGAGAAAGGGGTGTTTTAAGTACAATAGTTTAGTAGGACTCTTTGTATATTGGTTCTTGGTTTCTTTTCTAGCAATCTTGCTTGTGATCATTAAGATGATTCCTTGCAAAATTGTTCTCTTTTGGCATACTGACCATTGATTGTTGAAGAGCATTGAACAAATTTGTCATTGATCTACAATAACAAACAATAAAAGGTTTGTTGGAAACTACTATCCCTATCTCATAGATAAACATAGATGAAATGTATATTACCACCCTAATAGGCAAGCATTTATAAACATTTATCCTTTAGACACCGGTTTTTTGTTTTGAAGGTTTATATAGCATGCTAAAACTAAGAGGAGGTAAGTGCATTTGCAAAACTAAGAGGTATGTATGCATTTTAGTTTGAGAATAATGGATGAAAGCATGAAACACTTCTATTGTTTTAGTACTGTATGTTCCATATTGAACTCAAACTTTATAAGTTTTCTTGAATAAATTAAGCAAATTGATGCATTTGAGATTAATATTAGGAGTCAAAATTTCTATTGCATGTAAAAATGATAATTTAAAACCACAAATATATTAGGAAATCATGAAACACTTACTTATTTTATTGCATTATAGGGGCAATATGAGGCATACTTGAGGTTGTGAAAAAATAAAAAAATCGAGAAAAATAAAATACGAGAACTTAGATGTAGTAATATAAATATTGAATTTTCTAAATGTAGGCATAAATTTCTCTAAACATTATGAACTAAATAGTTATGGAGTATTTTGGCTAACAGATGCTTTGGAGTGATTGCAAGAAACACTTGTATTTTTTTTGTCTTTTGACCATAGATGGGTATTTTTTTGCTCATAAGTTTTACATTGTATGTCAATTGTACATGAAATTTGAAATTAAGGTACATGTGGTAGTTGCAGACATTGAATATTTTTTTCACTCTTTAAAAATTATTTTACCATTTTAAAATAGTCCCCCAATTAGATGTCTACCTTGGTGCGGGGAGGGGGGGGGGGGGATAATACTATTTTAATACTTTTGACCCAAAATAAAAATATGAAGCTCAAAATTAGGATACAAGGACTTATACCAAAGTTGCACAAGCCCACAAAGGGATTTTTTATAAGTATGAAATTGCCCACATTTGACATGTATTCAAAGTGCACTACTTATCTACCTTTGCAGAAGTGCAGGGAATTTAAATTTTTTTACAAAGCTGAAAATAGTTGAGAAGGAGCACCTTCAAGTTAGAAAAAAGGTTCATTTTATTTTATTTTATTTGAATTTTTTTACTATTTTCTAAAAATCAAACATCAAAGTGTCCATTTTCTTGGCATTTTCCATTGTCCCTTTTTTGTTCATAACTTTTAGAGACAAATTTTTCTAGGTTTGAATTTTTAGTGGCATATCATTTTCAATTCTTTAAAAATTATTCATATTTATCTTATTTAAAAAAAATCATTCCAAAAGCCCCAATACAACAATACTCACTGAACTAGGCCATTTTGAGACCAAAACGGCAGGTGTTTTTTGCAATGATCCTTTGACAAAAAATTGTCTCATGCTTTTAACCTAAGCATGGCTTGTTAGGTATCTTGTGATGGTAGGCACAATTTATTAGAACAAAAAAATGTTCTTGTACTTTTGAAAAATGCTTGTTCTTTTGGATTCAAAAGTGTTTGTTAATTACTAAACACAAAAAAGAGAGTGCATAACCTCAATATTGGACTCTATTTGAGTACAAATGAATAGCTCTTTGGATGAAGAGAAGCATATTGTTTTCTATAACTTGAAGATGCTTTAGAGTTTATAAGACCCTTTCTTTTAGATCCTTGATGGGGCATCCCGGTTGACTAAAATCCAGCTATTCAAGCATTGAGGCTATGTTTGGTAACATGAATAGAGTCTTGTTATGAGTAATAGCATCCCTTGCCACTCTTGTAAATCCCTTAGCTCAACAATTATTTCTCATAATGAGACTCCACTTTCACATTACCTACAATAAATGGTGAAATTAGATTGCCTTATCCCTCCAAAAGTTAATTTAAGGTAGAGCCACCCATTCCCGATGAGTGACCCATTTTTGACCTATAGAAGCACGTACTTTTTACCAAGTTTGGAATAGTTTTTTTTTCCTTTTCAAGTTTGGAACTAATAAATACATGACATATGTCCCAAGTTGTGAGAAAGAAAGTAGAAAATAATGATTAGGAAAAAGGTTATTGAATGATCGGAATTGGAAGAGTCTAGAGGTTGGTCATGGGTTTAGAGAACTTTTGCCTCCCAAAATTCATAGTAATTTCAGTTCAAGAAAGACAATTACCAAATTTTTTGCTATCCTTGTCATTTCTATTGATGAACCTCTGAAAAATATTTGTTTTGCCTTAACTATTCCAGATCATATTGGAATTCCTTATTCGGTTGATTATGGGTGGTTCTACCTT
The DNA here is from genome assembly GCA_963969595.1 of Neckera pumila. Classification (NCBI taxonomy): domain Eukaryota; kingdom Viridiplantae; phylum Streptophyta; class Bryopsida; order Hypnales; family Neckeraceae; genus Neckera; species Neckera pumila. The sequence goes on from OZ018409.1 coordinate 13,995,084, forward strand.
ACTAGCCATCAAAGCATCATATGTTTCTACAAAAGCATTCTTGTAGAGTAGGGTCATTGCAAGAAACATTTGTCCTTTTTTGTGTCCCCTTGGCCTTGGACATGTACCATTTTGCTCATAACTTTTGCACCGTATGCCCTTTTTTCATGAAATTTGATGTGAAGGTACATGTGGTAGTTTCAGACATTGCGTTTTTTTTTTTAAATTTTATTGTTATTTTAAAATTGCCCCCAATTGGATGTCTACCTTGGCCATTTAGGAGATTTTTAGTACTATTTCCAACTCAAAAATTTGTAGGTGAAAATTGGGATACAAAGAGTTATACTAAAGTTACACAAAATGAGAAGGATGTAAAGGATGTATCCTTTGCCAAGATCATTCAAACATCCCCTTTAAGAAGAGCTAGATTCCTTGTACCATTTTTCTAGTGTTCAAGTCTACTTGAAAAGATTAGAAGAACAAGCATCTAATCCAAGTTAATTTGTATGTTTTTTACTTTTGTAGAATCAAAATATCTAGGTGACAAGGACAAGGAAAGCTACACAAAATAGTGAAATTAGGTTGCCCACACTAATTTCTCGACAGTCCACACTATAGAAATATTCATTGCTTTTATACAATGAAGCAATCAATTCAGAGCCACGTGTATATTTTAGATTTGTGCACCAGTTCAAGATTTAGTTTAGAGCATGGCATGCACGTCCATGAGGAACAAGCATTGATCCATGAAGTAGTTTATCTCAAGTAAGGCAACCTAATTGACAAGGCAACCTAATTTCACTATTTTGTGTAGGTGAAGTCAAGTGGTTACAATTAGGACATGGAATGTGTGCAATTTTTTACAATGATGGGATTTGACAAGTTATGAAAAGAAGTTGAATGGGAAGGATTGGATTTAGCTAGAATTCTAGGAACAAATTCTAGATGTCTTAATTTGTTAGAAGTGCAATGCTTGAAGGTGACATACCAAAAAGAAAACTAAATATTTAGATAATAGGCTTGGCGCTAGGATCTTGGAGAATATGTTTGGATACATTGCTAGAATGCTTGAAGATGTGGGTGATTGCAAGAAATACTTTACGTTTTTGGCTCTTAAACGCAGTTTTTGGCCACAAGACTAGCAATACTATGTAGTTCTACCAATACTATGTTTTTTGTAGCGCCCTTGTAGATCTAAATCGTTGATTTATGGCGTCTGCAGATCCAAATTGTTGATTCAGTACTATGCAATACTATAGACTGCTACAAAGTACTACAAAAGCCATTGGGAATAGAAAATAGCATAAAAGGGCTCTAAGGACCTTTTCATTTTTAATACTTCAAAAAGAATTCAAAAAATAAAAAATAAAAATCCATTCTGCTAGAGAAGATTGCGCTCACATATACAACATTTCCTAACAGAGTGGCAATATGAAGGAATAAAAAAATCACTTTTTGTAATAAATTTACACTAAAAAGGCAAAAGTTCCTAAAAGAGTCACTAATAACTCCATCACCATCACCCAAGGCATTGATTTTGGCTACTAACCAACCTAATGTAGTCCTAATCTCATTATTAGAAAAAGTCTATTATGGGTTGATGTAAGATTCTAATAGGTCATTTCTTAGGTGCATATTCTAGATGGTTTGCCTATCAAAAACTGGTTTACTTTAAGTGTAATTGCCAAAATAAGAGGTATGTATGCTTTTCAATGTGGGGATGATGGATAAAAGCATAAACACTTATGTTGTTTCAATATTGTATGTTCCACATTCAATTCAAATGTAGCCGATGTATTTGAGATTAACCCCTAAAGGACCATTGTCCCTTCGGGGGACAAATGGGATTTCGGGCAGGTACCTACGGGCTGAATTTTTGTTGTAATTTTCTGAAATCTTTTTTGGAGATAGAAAAATTAATAAGCTTTGTGGGAATATAATTTTTTTTTCAATCAATGTCTGGGAACAAAAGTTATGCCCAAATAAGCTCAAAACAGGGGAGAAGAGGCAGCAAAAAAAAATTGCAAAAAATTGAATTTAAATTTTTTTTTTTTTTTTTTCCTTATAGAATATATTTTTGTCTATTTGGAAATCTTTGATTCATTTCATTTGGATTTTCTATGAGAAAGTTATGGACAATCTTGTTTTTCGGGCAATTAGAGCATCTTTTTGAAAAAAATAATTTGTAGGATTCATTTTGGAATGCAATTTTTGCAACTCTTATAAAAAAAAGTTCCACATGGTTTAGTTTTTGTGCTAGAACAATCTCACCATGGGGATTAGTGCATTTTAATTCCATCTAAAAGATATTAGTGTTTTAGATTTTCCTTCTATCTTGTACCTACTTCTACTTTACATTTTTTTTAAGAATGAAAATTAAGTTTTTTTGAAATTCTTTTTTTTTCCTAGACTCTCAACTCAATTCTCCACTAGAAAGATTTAAAGCTCAAAACTCTGTAGTGCAAAAAATTTAAGTTAAAAATGTTCAAAGTCAAAAAATCTAGTCCCGCAATGTACTGAAAAACTTGTTTTTTTCACTTCGAACGCAGATATCTTGCAATCTATGCGGTTAAAAATTCTGATATTTTTTCCACACATTCTCATATTAGTTAGGTATAAGATCCTATGGTTAGATGTGCCAAAAAAACAATTTTTAAATTTTTTTACTCTTTGCTTTAGAAATGGCAGTTTTGGAAGTTTTTTTGGCAGAAAAAAGGCCTTGGTCCTTTAGGGGTTAATATTGGAAGTGTATTTCCTATTGCAATCTTTTCTTAAAAAGTTTAAAAAGTCAAATTACAGGATGAAAACATAAAGCACCTACTTATTTTGTTGTATTTGAGAGCTAGGTAATATTACGTGTACTTGAACTTGTAGAAAAAAAAAGTAGATTACTGTAGAACTAAATATGGAAATTTGGATGTTATAATGTAAATATTGAACTTTCTACATTTATCGATAAAAATTCTCTAAAATTACAAACTAAAAAGTTAATGGAATTTTTTTTGAAAATAGATGCTTTGTTGAAAATTTATTCACCTCCCCATGAGTGCATACATAAGTCTTTTACTCACTATCTATCACATACATTTGTAGAAATTTGAAAACAACATTTCATTTTTACTTTGGTAGAATCTCATTTCCATCTAGTTATTAAGAATGACTTCAAATTTTATATTTTAGGATGTTTTTATGATTTTCTAACAATTTAAACGTCAAAATATCTATTTTCCTAAATTTTCCATCAATTTGTTTTGTGCATAGCTATTGGAATTTTGTTTTTATGCCCAAAATTTTGTAAAATAAAATGCCTAGCGTTTTCTTGATTTATTTTCCATAAATAATTTTATTTTAGAATTTTTTCAAAGGCCTACTCAACACATTGAGTACTTTTTCTAAATGGAACAAAATTGATGCATGAGTTGTGTTTTTATCCTAAGTATAGTTTGCTAGGTGCTCTGTGATGATAGATACAATTTACTACAATATAAAAAAGGTTCCTATTCTTTTTTATGAAGCATGTTCATGTAGATTCAAAAATGTTTATTAATTACTGAATATAGGAAAGAGAATACATCACCTCAATGGACCGACTCTACTTGAGTACAAATGAGTAGATGACAATCTCTCTTTGGATGAAGAGAGGCATGTTATTTCCCATAACTGGAAGATCTTTCACGCTTCATAAAGCCCTTCTTTTTAAACCCTTGATAGAGCATGGTTGGTCAAGATCCAACCATTCAACCATTGAGGCTATATCTAGTAACATCAAAGTAGAGTCTTGTTATGAGTAATAACAACCCTTGCCACTCCAATTAGTCTAGTGCCTTGGCAATTTATTTTTCATAACAAGACTCCACTTTCACATTACCTAATCCATTACATTCAGATTCCACTGGTGCAGAGCAACCTGTAGCATTTGCTATCCAGGATTTTGCAGCCATTAATTGAGATGTGTCCCGGTTGTGAAATTTTTGGATCTCTATACACACTACACAAAATTCCAAAAAACAAACTAGAATTGATAATTAGATTTTGGTTCCAAGGCATCCGCCTTGCAATTGGAAAGTACCAACTCACTGTATCATGATTACTGTATCTGCAGTATAATGTACTTCATAATTGATGTTTGCACTTCATATTATTAAATGTGGAAGTGATTAACCCAGCTTTTTGCTTCTTTTGTAGTCCATCCCATTTCTTACAAGCGCTGCTAAACTCTAAACTCAGTAACTAACCCTGCTAATTTCAGCAACCCTCCAATTCATACATTTGTAATTGGTACATTGAGTTTCTTCATGAATGAGTAAGTCAGATGAATCCGTGAGTGGCCATGGATCCTTGAATGGAAATGGGGCAGGAATTACCATCACATGTACTGATCTACAACCTCTCATTCGAAACCGCTCAAGAAATTCATACGTAGTGACCAAACTTTGGTCTCAACACCATTGGCTCTTGATGAAGCATGAAAGTAGCGAATTGAATTTACTACTTCAATCTTACAGATTATGTAATTATCATTCTGAAGTGTTGGGTCTCTTGTACCTAGATATCTCAGTCTCCACAGCTTAATGCTTCACTCCAAAATCAAACTCCTTTATAGTTTATAAAGTATGTTTATTTGCATAAGGTGATGCAAAAATGCCACATTTAACTATTTTTGGACTATTCAATGAATTCTAGACTATACGTCTAAAGATCTCCGGATAATAACATCGGGGGATCTCCCGATTTTTGTATAGATCTCTTGATTTTTGTACAAATCTCTGGATGTTTTACATAGATCTTCTAATATTTTGGATTATCTCTTGATGACCGTTTTTTTTTCTCCCAATGATCATTATTAATTCTGGACTTTCAATAGTCCAAAAGTAGTTAAATGCGGCATACTCCTATACTGTATATCTCTACCTAGTTCATCTCTCCTATAGACCACCTTTAATTTCTGATTTCTAAACTTTGTTGTTCATGCATATCGTTGTTCGCATCAAACGCATCTGCAGGACCTGGTCGTTCAAGTTCAAAGAAACCTGCAAGTGTGAAGGTGCCACCACCGGAAGCAGGCATGACCAACAAAGCGAAGACCAGTAAAGAAGTCGAGGAGGAGATCTAAGAAACTTGCCAAGCAGGGCGGACCTGAGCGGGGCCGATTGTGGAGGAGTTCCGTGATAGACTTTAAGAGCATGTGAGGAAATGAAATTAAGACAGTGAGAGAGCCAGCCAACCTTACTTGTGCAATTAATTAATGATTACCTGCTGTCCATTAATGTACACAAATAGTTCGTACTAGGTTGTTCTCTTTCACGATGTTGATGACAATGGTATAAATGTATAATTTTACGATGGATTACCGATTATAAAATATATACGACGGGTTTTGAGTGCAGTATGTTGTACTCGATGTGGGTAACACACAGACCTGCTGCTCTATTGGACTGCCAAGAAACTGCGGCTGAGCCCGGCTCCCCCACCATGGAGACCCAGAATGAATTGAACGCCTTATGAAATAAATAAATGCGGTAGCATCCAGGGACCTGGACTTGCAAATTCTAGACGCTAGCTGAAGCCTTCCCGAGATAAAATAAGCGTACTATACACACACACACACGAATGAACGATTAATTAGCAAATTTTCAATTCAGGTCAACTGGTCAGCTCCTGATGAGAGCAATTTTCAGAGGACCAGTGAAAAAAATCATGCTAGTGGAGTAGGAGGATGTATACTACTTTTATGTCGCATTTAACTACTTTTGGACTATTGAAAGTCCAGAATTAATAATGGTCATCGGGAGAAAAAAAAATGGTCATCAAGAGATAATCCAAAATATCAGAAGATCTATGCAAAACATCCAAAGATTTGTACAAAAATCAAGAGATCTATACAAAAATCGGGAGATCCCCCGATGTTATTATCCGGAGATCTTTAGACGTATAGTCTAGAATTCATTGAATAGTCCAAAAATAGTTAAATGTGGCATGAGTGGATAGATAACACTGCTTCACTCTCTCAACAAGCAGATAACCGGCTTAACATAAATGATTAAATGGCTAAGGATTTGCATCAACAAGAATGAATAAAAAGATCGTGAACTGGATACATGAAGAGAATATCGATCACCTGCAGGGACTGGAGCAGTGATGGTCGTCTTGGACCGCTTGCGACTTTCAGGGGGAACCTTGTCTAATACCCGTATTTCTTGTTGTCTTTCTCTGTTGCCAATGAAATTTAGCACACGAAATTCGAATCAATAATGTTTCAACTAGATACTTTGATAGTACCCGGGCTCTCTAGCTACTAAGTATGTAAGCTGTGAATTGAATCCACCACGTACAAATACATACTACCAACTGATTGATTTCCAGCCCTAGCTAGCACAAGTGTAGTGGTTTGGGGTTACTTAATTGAGCAGCTAGTTCTTACATGCGTTTTGCTATTGGAAGAGCTCTTTCAGACGATCGACACCCTGAGCTTGCACTTCCTCTTGCTCCCTCATTTTGGCCTGATCGACAATGCCATTCATTAGACATCAATATTTACAAACTAAACCTGATTCCGATCAACGTAATCAAGAGTCTGCAATGGAGCAATCTGTGAAGTCGATCAGTGAATGAAATGAGAGTCACAGAGTCACTCTGGCAGGGAAATTGAAACGTGGCAGAACACATATGTACCTTGAATAATCTCCTCCATTTGTACCTCCGACCACCTTTGGCCATCCGCTCCTGAACCACAGTAGCGTTTTCCTCTCCAAACCGTACCGTCGGCCATAATGTTTCCGCCATAGCTCATCGGTAATGGAACTCAAATCTCTTCCCTGCAACTCACCAACCAAACGAAAACTAGTTAATTGAAGAACCAGCTCAATCTAGACGATCAGCGGTACAGTAATTCAGGTTGAATCACGATTCTTCCTTTCTAAACATTTATACAGAAAGTAATTAAAGCCACTTCTTATAGCTAGCAAACATGGTAATTAAGTTAACCAACAACCAATTGACTATGTTGATATTCAACTATGAAATTCAACTCCAAATTAAGCACATTGACCTACATTTTTTCCCGTCTCAGTTTCGATGAACTCCAGATGCTCCACCGTGCAATGCGGCAGACGTCTCCTTAGCAAAGGCTCGTTCGTCGTCCCAACGTCGCCCACACGATGCAAATGGTCGATGGCGCTTTCCTCACTCACTTGCTACAGCGCACTCGGGGTCGCCATTGAATCGAATTTGTGCAAATCAATCAATCAATCACTAGAGGAACCAATTAAAGGTCCACCGTCTGCGGTTTTAGTAGTTAATGAATTTTAGTAGTATCGAAGGAACATCTGGTACAGCTGCAAGTTATTATACATATGCTAAGCTCCACTTCATTAAAGTTTACGAGTCTTGAATTGCAATCCAAGAGCTAGCTAACCAGGAACGCTCCAGCCTGCAAATATCCTATTATGGCGAAGTATCGAAGTATCGAAAAACAACTAAGGCTAATGTTTGCCAAGGTCTGGAACTAAATGATCCATCTTCGCTTCCTAGACTCGCTTTTATAAGTCTTCGAAATTTTTTTCTACTGACGATCAAGTCCATATATGCATGGGTATGAATTCACCCTTCGGACGAGTCTCGAAGCTTGATTTCTAGTCTTGGCAGAATGAATCCTCCTACCGAGGCCATGCATGCAGGAGTTGCTTGTCGGGTGATGAAATGAACCCCCCAAACCGCCACTTTTTGGCTACTGTGAGTAATTACTAGTATTCGACTGGTCAAATTTTCATATTTTCTTCTGGGCAAGTGAAAGGAGGTTCCAACGCAGCAAGGAAAGCAAATTTGGACAGTGTCTGCAAAAGTTATGAAGGAACAAAGTAGGGGTTTTAAAGCAGTTTCTTCCACATTGGTACATAATTGATTTTGGAGATGTATAGTAGAGAGAGTGAAGATGATGGTTAAGGTCAGTGGAGCATTTGGGAGTACCCACCTTCGTTAGACTGTTTTGGCAACACAAGTTGCACTCAAAATCCAAAATTAAGAATAATTTTCAAAATTTTTGTTTGTTACATTTGAAATTCATATTGTAGGTGTGTAGGGTGATTTCAAACTGACTTCCCAAACTGAAACAAGCTTCCCCTGGAGGCTTGATCTCCACCCCATGTCATCAAAACAATGTCAAAATTATACTTCAACTTCACTGAAAACCAAGTTTTGCACATTATAGTTTGCAAACAACTGCATACTAAATAAAACTTTAGGAACATATATAATTAAGAAAGTCAACTTGATGCCTTGTACTTCCGTGTTACCAACTAAGCCGCTATTCCACTGTCCTCCAACTTAGCTTAGACAATCAGTCTTCCAAACATTTGAGCTCCTGCTCTTGTCTGTGCTTCTCTCATCAAATCAAGAGTGCATGGTTTCTTGAATCAAAACACACATTTCGATTGCCATTCATGAATCCCTCGCCTCCTTTGCTGTCTCAATGTGTTCGCTTCAATTGGACTTTCAAGGTCAGTTTCTGTGATGCCGTTACCATTGCGGTGTGTCTTAGACTATTGCTAGGGCAAATCCTTAGTCAGTAGAAATCCTTGCAGTACTTAACCCTAAATGCCACTTCCAAGAACTACTTTTGGTATCAAGACTTCAGTTGGACTCCCTATCAATGGTTGCTTACATTCAAGAACGCCTGTAGGGTTACCTAAGCAAAGCTAGACCCTATTTCCATTAGATATTGGATTAATTACAAGTGTCTTAGACAAATTGCAGTGACAAATCTTGCAAGACGACGAAAAGGTTTGACATGAAGCCTATTTAAATGACTATGGTGTTGTAGTAGGGCACAATCTCTCGACACAAGTCCGCCAATTGCCCTCTCCGATAGGGAAACGACACCAATATTACATGGTTTACAAACGTTAGAATCAAAGAAGCATCTTTAAAAAAGGCAAAGGCTGCGGCAATAGTACTTGTTCCTCCCTCCACTGCCGACACTAGTTGTGGGTTTTGTAACCATGGAGGCCAAGTTCCACCTGCAGTGCAGTGGTATTGTCCCAAGCCTTGCCCTGGTGTCTGCCCAGGCATGGTACAATACTGGCAAGTGATCACCAGCCATAGCCAAACGAGGGGAACAATGATGCCTGCGACCAAGAAAATTGAAAATAAATAGACGGTTAAGACGAACACAAGACCTGCATCCACTAGAACTGCAAGCATGAAAAAGATGAAGAGTGAGACGAGAAGCATGAGAGCCTTGTATAACACAAGAAACATATGCAATACACTCCATAGACACATTCCCAGAGGTCGAGGGAACCATGAGCTGGCCAGAAGGGAGAATTGAAGATGGATGTAGAGATTTGTCATGGCTACGATGGCTACGATAATCTCTCCATGATACTGTTACTGACAATTTTCACTTCGGAGAAGGAAAGAACTCTCGCACTTGGCTCTTGCATCGATTAAATCTGAACTCAGTACTGAAAGAAATGCACAAATTTATTCGTAAACCACTCCTGGTTCCCGTCCTATTCAATTGGCGGGAAGCTTCTGTGCCGTAATCCCCGATTACATGGGCAAAACCGCGTAATTGGGGATTACGGATTTTTCATCCGGCTCATTGTTTCATCCAATTTTATCTCCTCTTTCAGTCGTGATTTACGTCAAGCAATACCCTTATCGTCGGGCATTGTGCCAAATAATTGGCCCTCCTCGTCGACCGATTATTTGGCGCAATGCTCTCCTCTGCGGGCATTACCCTATACATAATCATCTCCAGCAATGGCATGGCATAAACTGGATGCATGAGGCTCCAAGCTCTCCTACCAAAGTTCTTAGGTGGTATTTGTGTACTAGGACCGGACAGGAGGTGGAGTGGAGCTCAAAGTACTGTACCAAGTTGGAAGGCCAGGTGAAAGTGAGTGGCATGTGGCAAAGACTTTTTTGAAAAGGAGCTTGGAAACTAAAAAAAATAGTGAAATTAAGTTCACTTGCCTTAAGAACTAGGTTGCCTTATCTAGAGAAGTTACCTCATGACTCACGAAACACATTAAATCCTGCATTCGAACTGGGACTCGCAGGGTGAAAACGCAGAAATTGGTGGGGGTAAAAGAAAAATCTTGCCCCTATTTTGAGCTATGTCTAGGGTTAGATGTTAAATTCTCCTAGCTAATATGGGATCTTTAATTGCAAATATAAATTCAGAATTCAAAAAATATATAATACATGAAAAATAAAAAATTCCTACATTTTTTCGGGGGGTAAAATTCCCGCGTTTTCATCCTGCGGGTCCTAGTTTGAATGCAGGATTTAACGTCCTGCATGACTCACTACTTATCCACATGGAGGTGCATGCGATTCTCGAAATCTGGGCCACATTGGATAGAACTTCACTTTAATCCATTAATGACCAGATCAATGCCTGCCAATGAATATTTGCTTGAAAATGACATGTTTTCATCAGTAGTCAAAGTGACTACTAATGAAAACGTGTCATTTTTGGCCAAAATCATCGACCAATCATCAACCTGGTCGTTAATGGGTTAACCCTTCAAGTCCCAACAGCTTTTTGACAATGGAGGTTTTCAAAGAATTGTCTCACTTTGATATTTTTTGCAGATAATTGTGCTTGAAATTTTTAATTTAACCATATAAAAGTAAAGAATACTTTGTCTATTATACACGGAATTAATTGTAGACAATATTGACCATTCGTTTTTTAGATTATAACAATTTTGGATGTTCAACTTTATTGGCAAAAATTGCAATTATGGGGGGAAAATTTTATAAAAAAAATGAATAATGCTTGTACATCCTCCAAAAAATATTATTAGAATCTAAGGCAAATTTTGTATTTATTATTTAAAAAAATGAGAAATAAGAAATTATCCGAATTTCTTAAACATTTTCAAGCCAAAACTGACCAAGTTGGATCCTACAAAAATTTCAAAAATTTATTTATGCTTTAGTTTTTTTAATTTAATAATTTATATTATAAGCATATTTCTTGGAACATCTTCCAAAAATTCGGAATAATTTTAATTATTTTGTGTTCTTAATTGCAGTAAGATTGAACCTTGTATTTTTTAAATTATGAAAAAATACAAATCTGAATTTTTTTTTCCTCTAGAGCTAGTTTATTTGTGCAAGCCAAAGACTAGAAATGTTCAAGAATATTTTTTTCCATTCCTGCTATTCCTTTTATTGTAAAAGAATTATATTTGCTTCTTTTTTCTATAGGACCACATTTCCTAAATAATTTTTTAAACAGTTCTCACATATTAAAAAATGCAACAAATATATCAACTTGTTACTCTATAAGATTCTAGTTTACAAAATATTCAAATTTGTTTCACTCTAATGAGAATTTGCCATTGAAAATTTGAAGAAGATACATTGTGTCCGCTTGGTACTTGAGGGGTTAAAAGGGCTTAATACTTCAACAACTCATTGAATCAATAAAGTTGTCATCCATCTTAAGGAAATAGATAGAATTCTCAAAGTTATTAACTCATGTAAATGTATTGGAATTAGAGACTAATATTCATGCTTCTAATGTCAAGATTTCAACGCCTTTGATATGAAAATTGAGAAAAGATTCAAACTACCCAACACTTTCTACTTGCTACAAGGTAATGGCACTTGATTTTGACATTATTGCAATACCAACCCCAATAGATTCTTAATTGGTATCCACACGTACTAAATATGAGAATAAAAAGCCAATTTGGGGCCATCCAAAAATCCGTGCTTAATAATTATAGTTAAGTCCCAAAATATATGATAAGAATTTGGAATCTCTTTCAATTGCCAACCAAACCTACTGAAAAACAAAGACAATACAATAAGAAGAACCGAACTCAAATGCTTATGGACCACTTATTGTTGTGATTACCTTAACCCTTAAACGTCGAGGCAGATGTTTTGTGGCTGATAAATGATAAGGAATCTCTTGTATAGGACAGAAGTGCACCTATTCAACCTCAGAATTTTGTTGTGAAACGGGGAGATCTTCTATATTATTTTGACTTCCAATGAGTGCTTTTGCTATTTCTTGAACCAATGATTCACACGGTAATGAAAAGGGGTGATTTCCAAGATCAACTCGTTGTCTATAAAGGGTTATTGGTTCCTTATTCCACCAATACAATATTAGAAGCACCCCAATCTAACACTACCAATACAAAAGTAAGAAATTTTGGTGTAGACATAAGAAAGGGACTAATACCATGCCAAAAACCTCGTTTAAATGATATGTTGAAACAATATTTTTTGAAAAATGTTACTTCAACCAAATTTTTGCTACATTTTGGTAAGTGTCATTTCAAACACTAAATTGATTGATTCAATTGATAATGTTTTTCAATTTTGTAACCTAATTTTTTTCAATCACTAAAGACAACTCAATGTACCCACTTAGTATTTTATACCAATGGCAAAGATATGATCTTGCCAAAAAGTCTTCTTCATTTATGCACCGACTTGCATATTTTCTAAGCAACAATAGTAATTAAAAACAATTACATTAGGAAGAAAATGAGCCCTCAAAGGGTCTGCTTTCCTTTGAAGTGTTCCCCTCAATGGAACTCATAACACCTTTGAGGAATAGTGTCTACAATTTAAAAATATTAAAATAAAATAATTAAAAAAATTGAAGAATAATTAAATAATAATTAAATAATAATTCAGAAATAGCAGTCTAACATGGCATCAAATATATTACATCAAATTTAAATTTTTTGTAATTTTGTATTGATTTAAATATTAAAAAAATTGGTTTTTTTAAAATCTTTTTTAAATTATTCAATCAAATTGTCCTCGCTAATTAGACCCTAAAATTTGCTGGTTGGGAATTTTTTTTTTGGGGCCAACATTCTTTGCTATTCCCTATTGTCTATAGAATCACAATCCCTTTAAGGGCTCATTTTTTTCCTAATTAAATTAAAATTAAAAAATTTGTTTGTGAAAAATTCTATTAATATATGATAATTGTTATGTATCAAAGAGGTACAATATTTTTTTCTTGTGCATAAATGAATGTTGAAAGATATATAATAAGCATATTCAACAAATGTTACTTAATTCTATACAATACATAAATTTTCTAATATTTCTTTTTTCAATAGTAGCAAGTTCTTCAAAAAAAAGTTTCATTAGATGAAATTGAGGTCCTGAACAAGACTGCAAGTTCCTGAACTATTGGGAATGCATGTGAGGAACTCTTCTACATCAACAATTTGACATGGCCAAACTTTAGCCACGTTAGATAACAATAATTAATCTATGCCTACTATTTGTCCTACAACAATTGCAATCTACAGTTCAAAAAATCTTATTATGGACATAAGGTGCATAAAATGCTTGATTTGCACTGATTTAGCATGGAAACTTCAATATTTGTACCCAAATCTAAATTAGAATCCCTAACTCTTTTTGCTACAACTAAACTTTATCAAGAATGATCTTTGTCTAGGAAATGACCTTTATCAAATCTTAAACCCTTAAAAACTAATTTAAGGTTTGAGCTTCAAAGTCAAATATAAAATATTTCAAAAATTTCAAAATACTGCAAATATAAAAAGCACTGTCTTGCAATTAGAAAGATTTGTGTAAAAAAAATTGAAGATTATCTCTCAAATATGAAGTACTCTTTTGGTAATAAGTCTTGAATTTTGAGCATTGGAAAGTTTTATTTAGCTTAAACCATGATGCAACTTGGGTAGCTTTAATCCCCTTAAAAGTGTGTTCCACTCGAAGAGTCAATGTATTGGCTGAGAATTTGTGGTTAGAAAATTTATATTGTGACATTTTAATTTGTAAAAAAAGGAGAATTTTTTTTTCAAAGAAACAAAAACTTGGGCATTTGAAAGCACTTCCTAGTGATGAGATTTGACCAAAAAAATGAGGTCAAAATCATCTCTATTGTGTAGAATTGTACGTGCTAAAGATGCTTATATGCACAAAATATAGAGGGCATAGAATAATGTATTTTTAGATTTTTTTTAGTAGAAACATGTCTACCTACTATAAAAATATGCCACAAAAATTGTAATGATTAATCTAATCATTAGTCTAAACCGCTCAATAGTATAAAAAATTTGTAAACCTAAAAGTATGACAAATTAATAAAATAGACTTGTAAATATTAAACGATTTTTTAAATTCTTAAAAAGTAAGGGAACCCAAATTTACGAATAAAAATTTATTAAAAGAAAAAAAAGAAAAAAAAATTGCAAAATCTTACTACTCTGGCAAGCAGTCATACACTCTAACTGCTCATCGGAGATACTTTTTCAGGTTGATAGGCCAAGCTTGAAACATCTACTTATTTTGTTGTATGTAGGGGATAATACTATGCGTACTTGAACTTATAGAAAAAGAAATAGAATAATATAGATTTAAGTATGGAAATTTGAATGTAATATTATAAATACTGAACGTCTTCATTTAGGGATAAAAATTCTCTAAAAACTATGAACTAAAAAGTGAAATGGAGTTTTTCTGGAAAATTGATGCTTTGTTGAAAATTTCTTGTCCTTCCCATTGGTGCATACATAGGTCTCTTGCTCATAATCTTGTGTAAGCATTTGTAGAAATTCAAACAACATTTGATTTTTACTTTGATAGAATCTCATTACCATCTACTTATTATTTATTAAAAATGTCTTTAGATTTTATTTTCTATATTTTTGGATGTTTTCACAATTTTCTAACAATTTTAATGTCAAAGTATCTGTTTCCCTAAATTTTTCATTAACTTGTTTTGTGCATAACTTTTGGAGTTTTGTTTTCATGCCTAAAATTTTGTAAAATAAAATGCTTGGCATTTTTTTATTCATTTTTCATAAATTATTTTAGAGTTTTTCCGAAGGTACATTCGGTACCTTGAGTACTTTTCCAAATGCAACGAAATTGATACATGCTTCATGCTTTTATCCTAAGCATAGCTTGATAGGTGCTCTGTGATGATAGATAAAATTTACTAGAACAGAAAAAAGGTCCCTATTCTTTTTTTAAAAGCATGTTCTTATAGATTCAAAAGTGTTTATGAATTACTATATACAGGAAAGAGAGTACATCACCTCAATGCTCTCTATTTGAGTACAAAGAGTAAATGACAATTTCTTTTTTTAATGAAGAGAGGCATGTTATTTTCTGTAACTTAAAGATGCTTTAGGCTTCATAAAGCCCTTCTTTTTAAACCCTTCATATAGCATGGTTGACCAAGACTTGGCAATTTATTTCTCATAACAAGACTCTACTTCTATATTACCTAGTCTATTAGGGGTAGTCACGGCATGTTTAGAGCCGCAGTGAACAATAGAGATTCAATAGTGTAGAGTATTTAGTGGAACCAATGAGAAGCCACGTTTTTTGAATATGCCGTGACCGCCCTCTTTGTCAACTAGTTAGAATAATGGACAATGGAATTACTTGCTGGTTGGACAGAGATAATTGGCGGGACTCCCGGAGCCAATAAAGAGGAAGCAAAGGAATATTCTTAACGTGCTATTGCTTGTTCACCCTCAACCTTCACCTCTGGAGGTGGATGTTGAAGGTGAACAAACAATGTCATGCTAAGAATATTCCGGCCAAGGGAAGCCAACCCTATGTTGCAACAACATTAATATTCATTGTTCACTGCGGCTCTGAACATGCCATGACTAACCCCTTTTATTTACATTCAGATTCCACTAGTGCAGAACAACAGGACAAAAGAACAGATATTCATCCTTTGGAAATTTGTGTGGAAAGGAAAGGTCTTGCATGCTCTTGGGTTATTTTGAAGCAAATGACCAGCAAATGATCTTTCTTTAGGGTTAAGAAAGACACAAATGAACTTGGAGAGGTTCTAAATAGAATGTAGATTTGAAGATAAAGTTCGAAACTTGTTACCCTCCCGTCCATGTTATTGAACAAGCCTAGCTGAGATGAAATTTCTTTGAGAAACATTCAGGTCTGGGTATAAGCTCTATCGCATTAGCTTAGAGAAAACTGACTTCACCTCACGCATTTGTCGATCTAGGAATTAGAAACCACAGTACTTAAAGAGATGCGTGCATAATATATTTGGAATTACGCCACCAGCCATTTTCCCCACAAGCCGATCCAAACTACCTTACACGAAAAGATCACATGAATTCATACTCATCGATTATACTCATCCACAAAATACCAAACTACTAGTTACTCAAGAAACAGCCCATAAGCAAGTCAGTGACAGGTTTTCAGACACACATTTTTGCGGTCATGCAGAATTCTTGCTTCGTTACCCAAACATAGGGATCACACACTGAACCCAACTAACCTGGACAAAGCCACATGACAAAACCTCTAGGCAAAATTCTAATTAATTCCTGTTCCTGTTGTCCCTGTTCCCGCCTTGGAATCCTCCCGCTTGCTGCGGCTTGAAGAAGCCTCCAGACGCGGGTGCTGCCTGTTGCACCACTCCTGGCAGCTGGGGCATGTTCAAGTGCGCCAACAGCTCATTGGTCTCCCGATCCACCTCAATCACATCGGTCTTGATGGCGGACTCCTCAGGCACGAAGTCCATGCGCCTCTCGCGCTCCTCCTCCTGCAACTTGAGTGAAATTCCACGCACGGGACCCCGCTGGATACGCTTCATCAAGTGAGTGGCGAACCCAGCGATCTTGTTGCGGAGTCGCTTCGAAGGAATGATCGCCACTTCCTCAGCAATCTTCTTGTTGGTCTGGAAGTCCAGAGTCATGCGAGAGTAGTATCTCTCGATCATGACCCTGGAGGCCTTCTTCACGGTTTTGGTCCTGACACGCCCCTGGGTCACAATCACATCCAAATCTTTTCACATCCCCAATCATGTCCAAGCATATATGTCATCCTAACCAAGTAACGTAAATACTAAATAGCAAGTAGTCAAGGGTCAAAGTTATCGAACATAACCCTCTCCTACAAACTAAATCAGGACCATCAGTCTTGGAAATCTCCAGCTCTCTTGCGATGCAGGGGGATGGGGTTAATGACTTCATTCCCTTGTCATTTCCAACCGCAATGCACCATGTGTCAAGGAAAGTGACAATCGAGGGATATGCTCGCAGCAGCATCTATGCACGCACATGTAAAGACCCAGCATAGGACGAAAGCCTAGAGCGAAACCGCAGTCAAAGTCCACTAAGAGTCCAAATTAATCTTCGCCACAGGAAACAGAGCTCACCCAAGAAGTAAATACTTCGCCATGAACCCCAAATCCAAAGGCGAACCAAAGTCCACCACCAGACGACCTTACACATCGAAATCACACAAGCTTCGAACTCCATTTCACGCTCAAGAAGAACCACAAAAAAATTACACCTCTTCAGGACAAAAGCATTTTCTAAGCTGACCTATCTTCAAAACGACAACAATCGGTCCACCCTCACTAAACAGTCACTACACCCCTTAAAACAGTCTGAAAAAGTGAAGGCAAAGGACAAGGCTGCTCTGCTCAATCTCCATTGTGAACTGAACTGAACAAACAGAACTGAGTTCAAAAGAACTAAAACCAGAAGCACCCACAACACAGCGAGAGAGTATTGTTGTCAATCTCACAACCCTAAACTAAGGTTGAACCCTAAACTGCAAGAAGTGAACCACAGAAAGAAAGCAGAGCCGTGTATCGTGAAAAATGGGAGGAATGGTGAGGAAGTGTTACCATGTTGACGAAACGAAGAAAAACGAGTCGCACACGGGTACGAGAGACAACACGCTCCGGCTGTGAGCAACAAGGAGTGGCGCTGCGAAAAGACTTGGCTCGGCTCACGGCTAGGGTTTTGGGGAAGAAGGAGAGAGCAGGGAACCCTGACTTTCACTTTAAAGTCGGGGCGTGGAAAAGTAAAGTAAACAGATCGGAACACGAATCTGATTTGTCTTATTAGTGAGGGGGAAAATTAGTGTCGCCTACCAAACTTTCTAATAATTTTGTGGAATTATTATTATTCAGTTATATGTCAATGAACATTAATTTAATTATTTTACAAATAGTATGGTTTTGGTAAATTAGTGTCACATGCATTAATAGGATAATTTAGGATACTTGTGTTGCACTTGGTCCTCAATACATTTTTCTCTTGTTTGTTGGGGAACTGAATGTAGAGCATATTTCTATTAATAAATCATATTTTTTTGGTGGAATCTTGTTGGGAGTTGAAAGGATATCGGTTTTTGAATTATCTTAGTACACATTTTTTGGACACTATACAAAATTCAATAAATTTTCAAAGGACTAAAAGTAGGTCTTGAAGAGTTCTTTGTTCAAAAGTATTAGAAACCACCTAAGAACAAAGATAGGGACTTTTTAACTTCAAAAAGTGTAAAAAATTCAACTATTTAAAAAGATAAATAGTTCCATATTAGACCCCAAATTAATTGTTTTGAAAATAGTTTCAACATATCTTTAGAATACTCTCCAAGCAATATAAGTTTATAGAATATTTTTTGAATATAAGCCTATTACTATTACCTCCATTTTAAACATCTTTTGCTCATACATAGATCATTTAATTCATATACAGTACCTTCTCCAGTAAGTAGATTTATCTTTCAATATTGGCATTTTTTTTGTCAACTTTGCTAGCCGGGTATGATAGTCATGTATATATATATATATATATATATATATATATATATATATATATATATATATATATATATATATATTTATTTCATCATTCAAAAGTTGACTCAATTGTTACAAACAATAGCAACCCAAAAACTTGGTGAATTGAAAAGAAAAACTTGTAAATTTCAAAAACTTCATGAACAACTTAATTGTTGTGAAATCCAAAATTGCTTCAATTGAATAAATTTCTCAAATCATTTGGTAGTAGCAATAGAATTTTGAAATCATAAAAGCTGTAAAAGTGATATTACAAAGGTGATTGCAACTACTACTCTATTTCTGTAGTATAACATTGTGTGAAAATATTATTTTTAAATATGTATGATTGAAAATATTTTTACAGAATACTAAAATGAATTATTTCAAAGACTTATTGAAATCATTATCATGCATTCTATTCAAATATATCAAAATTTTACTGATATGTGATATAATGAATGCGTAGCATAGCAAACATGAGCCCCTATTATTGATGGTGGCATTTGTGATATTATAGGGGGAGTTATGATTTTAGTAGTATGACTAGCGATTGGTGCTTGCTTTGCTATGCATTAAATATATTACTTTCATCAATTTTTCATGTGATAGAATGTAGATAAACAAAGTATGTATAATCTTTAATTGAAAATATTGAAATCCTTATACAATATTCTTTGAAAAAATTAATATAGTGTAATATAAAGTAATTAAAGAAAATCTTTATATCATAATTTTTACAAAATAACCTTTGTGAAGATGGAAACATTGCAATAAAAATAAATTAATCAAGTGAACAGAGTAAGTAGAATCTTTACATTTGAATATGTAGAGCAATGCTAGCAGTTGGTGCTTCCTTATTCTTTAATATCACATTTTAAAAAGACATGGAATTTATCTATAGTTTTGTTGTCTAAAAAGTTTCTTTGAAATTCTTTTAGAAGTATTCATTTGATTTTCTAATATTTCACAAAAAGAATACATAATATATAGTAGAAAGTATCCTATGGCTATTACAAAAGCAATTGAATTTCTATAATATTATTCAAAATTGAATTGTGATATTATAGAGGTCATTGTGATTTTTGTAGTATGAATGTATGAATGTATATATATATATATATATATATATATATATATATATATATATATATATATATATATATATATATATATATATATATATATATATATAATATATGTGTGTGTGTGTATTTTTATCTCCACCCTTACAATAAACTGAGTCCAACTGGATTTCTCATGTTTTTGATGTAACTTTTCTAATGGGTGCTAGATGTTGTCTGATTGTGCCTTCCAAGTAACAAATAACCTTGTATTGTTCCAAGTCATAAAGTATCTTAATATAAATTTAAAATCAAGAAATCTCCCAAAGTTAGGAGTTTGGGCTGGTTTTGGCCAAATAGTACTCTGTAGTATTTTTTGATTTAAAACCCCACATAAGCATTTAGTGGTTCAAAAAATCTCTATAATTTTATCAAAAAACAAAAGTGAAACCAATTTAACTAATAAAGAAAATTTAATAATAATAAAATTCATCATAGGTGTGAATTATTACATTCCAAGATTCTAAATCGTTCCACTAGAAGAGATTTGAGGGCAAGGGAGGGTCGTTTCGGGACTGGTCCCCTATTTTTAACCAACAATAATGCTATCAAATTTTTATTTTTTTAAAATAAAAAATAAAAAATCTTAATTTTATTTTTATTTTTAAATAAAAAGTAAAATATCTTTAAAAAAAAATTATTTTTAATTTTTAATTATTACTTTTTTCTAAAAATCTAACGTAGCATAATCCCAACTATGTCAGATTGCTAATGTGGTGCGTGTCCACAATCCGGGAACTCAAGATAACTTGTGGGCTTCTTTAGGCCTCAACTTTCTTCTAATGTATATTTAGAAACATGGCGACTCCTAACTATAATACAATAACTTTTCAAAGAAGTTTTCAAAGTTTTTAAGCTAAGTAGAAATTAGTAGATTTAGGAAGCTTTATTCTATTAGTTTTTCTCAAAACTAAAATAATCATTTTGAATGTCAAAATCAAGTTATAAGACCAAAAAGCCAAAAGTACTAAATTCCACATCAAATAGATACCATTTTTTGATACAATATAGTTAATTATAAAGCATGCTATGCAACCATACAAGACTAAGAGCCAGAGTTTGGAAATTAACATGACTTGAATTTCATTCAATGATATTTCCAGACTCCTTAGAACACCAAATCTAGAGTTGAATGGAGTTTGGTGGTGTTGTTTCTTTTGTACCATTCTTAGTTAAACCTTCCTCACACAAGTTTACAAACACAGGACGTACTTTACAATTAACTCTAATTCCACATATAAAATCAAAAAGTAACTAACATGACTAGAATTTAACTCCATGTGCACATACCAATAATTCTAATACTCCATATAAAATCAGAAAATAACTAACATGACTTGAATTTAACTCAAAGATGTGCACATACCATGAACAAACTTGGAACACAAAAACTAGATAAAACTCATCCATTTTTTTATATGAAAATGAACTGTTTGACCATTCATAAGCAACTCCTCTGACCTTGCAGGGTTAACAGAGAGCTCCCTAGTCAGATTATTATGACTTCTTCAAGCTGCAAGAGCAGTAAACCTAAAGACTATAAAGAAAGGTTCCCACTAACCCTGCAAGTTGTGCCGCCATGGTGTAACATGTAAACCTGTAAAAGAGAGCATCTCAATTCTCAAGGATGAGAGCCACATTGATTCCAGCTCAGATGCAAAGAAGATTAAGCACCCAATTAACACAATTTTACATCTGGAGTGGCCAGCAACCTAAGCTTAAAAGTCCCACTAACTTGAATTATTCAACTACAGTTACTGCTACCTTTACTTTAAACGTAATAATCAACAAGCATCACTCCAACTCGAGGTCATGTACACGACGAAAGTCCTGTTTACGAAGCTAACTAGGTGTTGAGAAGCCCGATGAGGATGCTTCTGATGTCCGGTTCGAAGAGCCAGCTGCTTCTTCTGCTACTTTAGTCCAGACATTAGCCATTTTCTTTGAGTAACCAACCTGTGCAAGTAGCAAAAAAATATCATCAATAAGGTATTAACCGACGTTGAAGTCAATAATCAAAAGTGCTTGTGAGAAATTAATTTCATCATTGGATGACATTCATTTTAGTTTCTCCATTGCATTCATTTAAGACGCGTTGAAGATAAACAGTCTCTCAATTACCTATATCCAAAGCAAGAAAAATCAATACCAACTCCGTACATTCCGTCTAGTGAGAGCTTCAGTATTTCAAGTATTTCAAGCACAGACCAATCCACGTACACTGAGACCTCGTAATATCTTGCACACTTTCCACCCTATCATTGATTGTAGCACACTTGTCGGACATTCATACTATTTGACCTTTAATATGACTGTCTTCCAAGCAGTCAGATTAAACGAGTTACAGTGAATTAGAATTTAGAATTTAGAATCCATCTAATCGATTGATCATGACAATTATTCACGATTTCACATTCAATGACACGTAGCTATTCGGCGCTTTACTCATTCTTCTGAACGACAAGTACAGCTTCTTGACAATGTACCTGGGTTTGGACTAAACCCCTCAACATATTCATGAAGTCACGGTTTCTCTCTTCTTCAAACCGCTCCAGCTCTGCTTTATTGCGATCCTGCAGATTACAAAAATGCAATTCAGTTCAATACACCAACAAGAGTTCAAGGCCACAAGCAGTAGCAAATGCACTCGCTGCATACAAACATCTCTTACTTAAAATGTAATATATACCTTGATCTGATCATACTGATTATGAGCAAGCTGAGACGCTTCTTCTGTATTTTTCAAACTTTCTTTGAGTTCTTCAGTTTTACGATTCTGTGACTTGCTGCCTCCAAAAACCTTGTTGGAGGCAGCCACCGACTTCTCGATTTGCTTATTTATTGCTACCACATCGGTTGCGAGAGTTTGCACTGTAATTAGTGCATTATGGCGGTCCGTAAATGCAGTGTGTAAAGCCTGCATCAATCCTAGATACTCGTGCAATTCATCCTGCCACCATACCATAATCACAATTAGTCAAGATCTGCAAAAGCGTGCACATTAAACAAAACAGACATTAGGAACAGAGCGTCCAGTAAGAAGAAGAAAACTGCCTTGTTCAGGACAGCATGCATACGTCTTCTCAGTTAATAGAACCATCAAGAAAACGTACTTCTGGCTCTCAAAACTTGGTCATCCGTACTGCTGCAGCATCTTTCTAAACATTAGAATTGTCAGCTCGTCAGATCAGAGTTGTATTGAGGTGAAGACAAATTACTAAAAAGAGTCAAGTGACAAACCAAATGTTTGACAGACAGTGCATTTGATTCTCGATAAAAACGGCTTGCTTTAACAGCAGCAGTAGCTGTACGCTTCGCATCTGTTGCAAAAGCACGCTGACAAGAGACCATTGTATTCTCTGTCTCAAATTTAGCCAGTTTGATGAAGGCTAGGCCTAAGTCGCCCATAACTTCACCAACTTCCTGTTGCCCTTTCACCCACGCCTCAGCCTGCATAGTATCTAAGTCCTCGTGAGCAAGTTGCCAAGCCTCAGTATCCTCTCATGAATACGGAGGAAAACATCTCAAGAATTTCCTAGACATCAACGATTTTAAACTACAAACAGGATGTCCATCGAACATACCACAGAGCCCTTCATATCCATATAAGAGTAAATCCTACCATCCAATAGAAAGATAGAAAGAAGTGATGCTTTCAATCTCTGGTGTACACAGTTTGTAAGCACCGCCCGGCCTGATTAAACTACGAGTTACCTGCTGAGACGCATAACTCAATTGGCGTTCGAGATCCGTTAGCTTGTCTTTTTTCTCCAAGAAATCCTTGTCTTCTTCAATAACGATAGGCTTTCCACTACTCCAATCATTTGTGACTGATTGCTTCAGCTCTTTGAACATCCGAAGCAGATCCCGACCTCCTCTAGCAGGTTGCGCAGCCTCTTGAGGACTTAGCATTGCACTGCTTTCACCAAAAAGTTGGAGCGGGAGTTTGACAGCACCATCCAGCATTCGAGATGCAATATCTGAAGTTGGTTGAAGAGGCAATCTTCCCTGCATGTAAGAAAAACTTACTTTAGAATGTGAGCTCACTTACCAGAAATCTCTAAACTAAACCAGTATTAAGCGCCATCCGAAACTACTGAAAATGGCATAATTCAAAATCAAAAGACTTATGCTACTCAAGAATGTGACATACTAATAGCCGAATTCACGGGCTCGGCTTTCCTCAAATATGTGACATAGCTACCAGAGAGATAAGCTCCCCCGTACCTCAAGTTTAACACTTAGAAATCTCACCTCAGTTTGAAGAAATTTTCGGAGCTCATCGCTGTGACGAAGAAAAGGATGGGCAGCTAATCGGACCAAGTATTTTTCCAGGGCAGCTCTCCGTTGCTCAATAAATTCCACCTTTTGCATAACCTGACTCTCCACAACACTTTTATCAGGACGGGAAGGGATGAAGTACCCTCTGTAACTTTCTGCTAGCCTATCGGCTAAGGTCACTACATCGCGAAACCGTCTCTTCACACAGAACTCTGACCCCAAGTAGGATGGAATGTTTGTGTGTGTAGTGAACTTGTATGTCATATAAGAGGACCCTCCTGGTACCAGAGTGTTCCCTGGTTCTTGCACTTTTTGCGGATCCGACACTTTCACTTTCAGAAACTCCTCCGACGACGATGGGGATGGAGAGAATGAACGAGAAGATTGAATGCCCACGTCACGTGCACTACCATTCGAATCATCGCCCATGTAAGGGGAAAAGATAGCATCCGCATACGAAGGTGGCTCAATCATAGAGTCTCTGAAACTGTTGCTACGGCCCGAATCCTGAAACCCCTTCCTGTATGAATCTTTAAACATGCCTACGGGCTGCTCCGGACTTGTCGCAAGAGGATGAGCGTCATGAAGTACTGAGCCTCCACCGGACATGGCGCTCCGGTAGTCACTGGTAGAAAGATACGATTGAGGATTGTCTTCTAAAACCAAACTTTCCATTGCATCCGTCGATGTGTAAAGCCGCGCCTGCTGCGCATCATCCTCTCCCGAACCCATCATGGCATTCAACTACCCCGGAACCGTCTAGCTATAAATGCAGAAGTTCACGGCGTTCCGTCCGGATTACAAGCTTTATGCGATAAAATACCTGCTGCAAAGAATTTTGAAACTTAGAAAGGAAAACCCCACGCAATCTAGCCCTTCAAGCAATCATATTAGACACGATCATCAGAAAAAACATTCAAATTGCCACTAGAACCGAGTTTCACTAGGCATCTATGCACAACTTTCAGAGAATAACATAGCACTGTAAACAATAGGTGATTCACAGTAGGACTTAAGCTGACGACATGATATTTACTCAATTCTATGGTCTCGGGAAAACCATCCATCGGATTTCAATTGCATATTATGACGCAGGCGACAACAAATTGCTAGAAAATTTTCACAAAATCGATCAATCACTCAAACTGTACTAGTAAATCGAAACTTTGAATATATAACCTGAACGAGTGTCCTCAATCCACTGCATCTAAGATATGAGTTCCCATCATCGACCCCGCCTAAATATGAATAGTGAGGGAGGGCACAGTAACCGCCACTAAAGGATGTCATTGAACATTTATCAATCTCGAAATCCACCATTCTGAGTGCTTTAAGTATTCTTTTCAACACAGGAGACGTTCGAGTCAATTATTGTTGCTCTTAGATGAACTGTGGAAGTGAATATCTCTTCGTTTTCGGACCACAGTTCTCTGCTGTCAATTATTGATGCTCTCCTCTTCCTTTTCGGACCACAGGTCCCTACTTCCACTTCAGCATGCTGTTTCTTCTATTTGCTAGGAAACACACATTATTCCTTCATCCAGTCAGATTTTGCTAAATTGTAGAACGATTATAGGTGCGCATGTCTTACTAAGGGCTAAATCCTACATCAAAAGTTGCAATGAAGCAACAAAGGGCACAGCCAAAAGCTGGCTGTAATCCCTTTACAGCCTTGAGAACGATACAGCACCACGATGTTCTTTCGTTTAAGTTCCCAGCAAAACAGACTCTCTAATCCTTTCAAACCCTATCTGATGTATTGAAAATGGTGTTTTGCTTACCCCTTGATGAGGTCGGACAACAGACCTAATGAGTAACAATTTGACTGGTTTGTGCAGTACTAGAACAAAAGGCACGTTCCAGGCAGCCTCTATCTACACAATGTCATTTCCAGGTAAAGGATGCAGTCCCGAATAAAAGCTCCCGTGCGACTACTGGCTAAAAATCAGCACTCATTGAGTTTGTCAATATCCTCGTCTCCATCTGCTTCTTCCATATCATAGACCCATTCACAAGAAGCCTTCCTCGGTTCGATCTAGTGAGAGAATCGGGGAGAATCATAGTGCTATCTAACAACCTCTATCCCGCACGTTTCGACAGTGTTCACTCTTATGCCTACAGGTTAACCTAAAATACGAACAAACTACACCTCACTCACGATTGTATCACTACACTAAACAATCAATCCACGGGCACCAATGGCCCAAAATCAAAGGAATAGGATCACAAACCTCGTCGGAAATACTGTAGCCACAGAATTGATACAGAGAAACCGTATTCTGCAGCTCTCGCTTCGCCAACACGCATCACAGAATGGCTGGCAATCCCCGCAATCGTCGAGATTCCGCTACCTTACGAAATCCCCGCTACTACTCCACATCCATGACTCAAAGAATAAAAAAAATCGATAAAAAATTAATTTGAAACCAATCCTTGTGGCTTTGGTCGGTGGTCACCACCGTTAGGAAACGCACGCCTGACGAAGGGGAACCACGACGACGGAGAACGCAAACAACAGAGTCGCTCTCCCTGCTCACTGCACCAAATCGGGCGTCGAAAACCACAATCTGCTCCTCTCGGATATTGCAATCTGCTCGGATATCTCGTACTGAAAGAAGCGCGAAGAGGCAGATGAGCGATCCAGTCGCGGGAGCAGCGATCTCTCACGCGTCCTCAGCCATAGCCAGGACACAGGGCTCGAGCTTTAAGGTTAAACCCTAATGGTGAACCCTGTTCACACGGAGCGGGGCAATTGTGTTCACGGCGCCCTGTTATTGGCAGAGATTACGGGTTTTCTACGAATACGTAGATCATATCATACGAGTAGATTTTTAAGTCTTTTAATAGTATTTTGATAACTTCCTTAACCCCTAAATGCCCGAGGCACCCAAATGTGGTGTTTGCAAAACTTTGAAGTTAAATAAAACCTAAGTAAGTTGCTTTTTTTAGTAGGTTATATTTTTAGAGAGTTCTTCTTGAAGTCTAGTTTTAGCATCAAAAGTCCGATCTTGAAAATAAATTATAGTGATTTTTTTATTCATGATTTTGTACAAGGATACCCAACGCAATCTTGACTTCCCATAGTGTTGAGAGCTCTTGAAAATGAGCCTCAAATACACTAGATCTTGGAAGAAAATTTGCATTCAAAATTCATTTAGAAAAATTATAGAGCAGATTTTAAAAAGCCATAAATTGATTGGGGTCATAAAAGTTAGGTTCTTTAACCTCAATTTTTTTGGTCCTCAACTTTTCAGATTTGACTTGAAAAAAGAAGATTGAAAAACTTTACATCACTTTTGCAGTTTTAACACCCTCATGGTCAATCATTATAATCTTTTGCTCCATAAGTGATTTTGTTGTGTTTTCTTTTTCTATAAGATCTCTTACATGTCTAGTTTAAATTTGTACGGTTACAATTCAAAAAAAATGATACAACTTATCAAAATGTTGGCATTTTGTTCAAGTTAGGGCAAATTCCAAGAAACTCAAAACAAGCCTTGGGCATTTAGGGGTTAAATTATAATTTTTCATGCTTATGAAATTAGATAATTTGGCTACTTAAACACTTAGGAGTCAAGAATTCAATTTTTCAAATTTCTAAAATCATTTAATTATGAAAGAAGATTTTTTTTTTTCAAATAAATATTAATCCAATATCAACGTGTTTTATACAATTTTGATAGTATATCAATTTTGTAGGCTTACAATTGTTGTGGTTATCACTAAAATATTGCATTAGATTATATTTGGGGGTCCTGGAGGGCCGTTTCAGGCCCATTCCCTGATTTGCCCAGATTCAGTGAACACCGCTACGGATGTGTTAGAAATTTTTTTTTTCAAAAAATAAATAAATAAATTTTTTTACCAAAATATCATTTTAAGCCAATTTTTTTTTTTTTTTCAAAAAATGACGTGGCAATCGCTGTGCCACGTCAACCAGCTGCTGCTGTTGCGTTTCCGCAATTTGGGAACGCAGCAAACAACAAGGGAACTTGAAGCCCTCCAAGATCCCCGAATCTCATCTAATGGGGCTCTAAAAACAATTTAGAATAAGTTTATTAATAAAGATTTATATCTATTATAATATTGACAATGTCATCGAAAGGGCATTTTAAGTTCAAGTTTTTTTACTCTATCTCAATCAAGTCTTATCACTTCTTTAGTATTTAGAATCTTCAGTAATTGGCGCAATTAACTGTTGATGGTCATCTATAGTCTCAATTTATGTTAGATGATTTTATGCTTGATGTTGAAGAAAACTCTTTTAAGGGAATATTTGGTCCAAATAATTTCCTTTCATCCAACATAATATTATCTATAAGTGTTTAGAATTTTTTTTACAATCTCTACAATTTAAGACCTATCCATCTCCTCAACAACCAATTGACTATAGGAAGTATATCAATCCTTGTAAGCTCTAATAAAAGCAATACAACTTAAGCCCTCTAATATCCTGAAGAGCATTATACCTTAAGTTTAGGGCCCAAGGAATGGAAACCAATTATTTATTGATGTTATAGAAGAATTTTGAAAAAATAAATTGAAGAAATTGAAGAAAGTCATCTACCTACAAAATGATATAAACAAAATAACAAAGAATTTCAAAACTGGATATGTGCATTAAAATAATAATAAAATGGCTAAATTTATTTGGTATTAAATCCAAAGCAAGCCTATTTGTAAATGCTAGAACTATGAAAGAGTGTTGCAAGTTCAAATTGAAAGGTGAATGAGGGCCATAATAACCCTTGTTGTGTATACTAAATTAACCCCTTCATCTTACTGCTTGGAAGACAATCTTATTAAGGTAGACTATAAAGGACGCATTTTCCTATAATGACTTCGTAAGATGCCCTATAATGGACAACACTTGGATGCATTGAGAAAGACTCTCTTTCCACTTATCTCTCGTTCTTCTTTGATTACAAAGAAGTTCCAAAACTATCCATTTTAAGTGAAGCTATAAGATCAGGATGGATCCAGATGAAAAATACGCATTTATATTGAACAAAATAATCATTCTTGAAGAAAATTATTCTTCTTTTTTGCATTCTTCCTCATCCTTATTTCTACACACACTGAATCCAATTTCTCAATGAAATCCCTATTCCTATAGGTTGAAATGCTTAAGTTATCTATTATACTTCGTAGATATCTCTACCTTATGCATCAAGAAGTTTGAATGTGACAAGTGTGTAGGGTATTCCAAAATTTATGCGTCAAGAAGTTTGGATGTGACATGTGTATAGAATATTCCAGAACATCATTGAAGAGAGGCTCAGATTACAAAGGTTTGAGTGCAATCTCATAGCTTAACCCTAAGCGCTCAAACGACCATTTTATGGTCGCTCCTGATTTTGGGCAAAATTTTCAGGCAAAAAAAAAAAAAAAAATTTTTTTTTTTTTTTTGCCGAAAGATTGGGTTGTCTATCAATGTTTATACTCAAAACTCAGATTGCTACGGTCAAACAAAAACTATATGAGAAATAGCACAAAGTGTCTAGATTTGCTTAGTGTTGAAAAATTTACTATATGGGGAAAGTATTGGTGTTCACATTACTAAATCTCATGCATTTTTTTCACAAATCAATAGAAACCACAATTTTGACCAATCAAAAAAAAAATTCAAATGCTAAAAATAGAAATTGTATTTTTGGTGAATTTTTGAAGTTATATCTTCAAAATTCATTTTAAAAAAATCTAAAAAATATTTTATAATTTTGACCGTACAAATGCTTTCTACTTTTTATATTTTATAACATATTTGTATTTTGTCCAAACCCCTTGGGCTTTTAGGGGTTAAGTTACTGAAAAATAATTTTATACAGTACTGCTCTATATCACTTTGCCATCACATCAATAGCGACAAAAAAAAGTATGTCCGATGTTCTCTGTCGAGTGGTATGCCTATAAAGAAATGAGGGGCAAGAAAATAAAAATTTATGCTCATAGTAGATTTTGAGTTTCGTGAGCATGACAATTGACAAGAGTATTGACTAGAGTTCTGTGACGAAGAATTTTAAATTTTCAATCGAGAAAATGCAAAGAGTTCTAATAAAGAAAAGGGAAATCAACAACGAACCCGGACTTGATGACAACCATGAAGCGAGGAGAAATTCGTCAACACCCAGCTCAATTCAACACATACCAAAATCCTAAATACATGCTAAGAATTCCCACCAAATATCCACCTAAGCAACAGCTTCCCAAGCCCATCTTGTGGCCAGTCCTCATCACAGCCAGCTTATGACCAGTCATGCTCTGGCCCGTCCTGAATATAATAAATTCTGCGTGATACAGAAAGTGTCAACCCTACAACACCTCAACCTTTCCCCAACTCTTCAATTTACACAAACCCTCTAAACTATCTCTACAAGCACTACATTGCACAAAGGGTGCAAGCGGTGTTAGGTCCTCAGTTTGGTTGAATACTGAATGAAAACGATTATAACGAACCAGAGGTCATTAGCCAGAAGACTTGTACCAAGTCAATGCTTCAAGAATCTGCAAAAGCAAAAGAACTACATCAATAACGCAAAAGAGAACTTAAAGATTTCAGACAGTTTGATAGCATTTATCTCATTAACGAGAACGTCTGTCAAGATCATACCGTGATTAGATGTCCTCTTGCATGTGGTTTGCATCACTTTGGCTATCCAAAGGCATGTACTGTGCCATAATTGCCCGAATCTCAGAGTCCATGTATGACTGCACAACCGAAACACAAATTAACATCCCAAAAAAAACTAACAAGACATGAGAAAGTCTGACACTACTATAACGACATGCATAGAAAAACCAAATTTCAACACATACCCGAAGTCGATACTTGTAGATAGTATATCCCACGACACCGATTGCAGACACAACAGCCAACACGATCAGCGTCACTGCCCACCCAAGTTTTGATTGTTGACTCTGCTTACCTGCACAAAGAAGTGAGTAAGAAAAAGCATTAAGATACATCAATTTAAACAACAATAGAAACACCTCTTGCAGACACAACACTGTCACTATCACTGCTCCCAAATCTCTTTCAAGGCACGAGAACCAACTGAAACACGCTTCTAAAGACCCACCAAGTAACGAAATTCTCATAAAGAGGCGACAGAAGCAAGCAGAAAGACTTACTAATGCATGTGTCATGCTCGCTGATGTACAGCAGACCGTTGCCACACTGACAATCGTATCCGCCCCAAGTGTTTGAGCACTGGCAGTCCGGACACTGGCACTTTGTCTTCCTTCTACACTCGTCGATATCTGCACCAATGCCATCCCCAAAACAACCTCATTAAACCAAACTAAATCCACATTCATGTGCTGTAAACTGCTCTACTAAACAACCCCTCCCTCAAACTTTCCTCCCTTCATTCAAATAATCCAGAACCCCTCATAACCAAATCTACCAATTATAAATAAATCAAACACTGTAGACATCCAATACAATACGTAACAGGTGCAACGTCCCATACCTACGCAACCCTTTGTCGAGTTCATGCCGTCACCTTCAAAACCCAAGGGACATTTGCACCGAGTAGAATCATCCTGGAACCAACCAAAACTTCCATCATTCTAGCAGAACCACATATGGATTACGTGCACTTGGGACCAATTACAACACAACCCCAACTCAGCCGTCGCATTTCAAAAATTTATCCACTCACATCATTTAGTCATATCCTAGTCAGCATCCCATACACCATATCAGCAAATAACTTGCTCAGGAGACAACGTCTCTCTACAGCCGTGCAAGAAAATCCAGTAGCTACGAGAGAATGAATCCAAACATTCCAATATCTGCAGGTCAAATACAAAACACAGATCTAAGGGTCCTGCACGAAGTCATACCCAACAAGCGGTTCTCCAGAGACCATTCCGACTCTCTTCCCAACAACCCCCATTCGCAACCTTGCAACGACCAGGACCCTTTGCTGTATCCACACAATTAATCGAAAATCCAATTAGATACAAACGTGAATACTTCATCAGGCATAGGCAAACAAAGGTGCAAATCTGAAGCCACATCGAGTAACCTTACTTTCCAAAGAAAGGTCACAACTAAGACAATCGACAATCCCAACCAGAAATAAAATTAACAAAACCGAGTCATCAACAACCTCCAACTGGAGAAATTATTCATCAGTAGAAGCTTACCTTCGCAGTGTGTATAGCCATCGCCTACAAACTGTACACCAGATACAAGTGGACACTGACATACCCGTCCACGGAAAGTATCCTGTGCAGTAGAACACAGAGATTACTCAACAGTACAGACAGGGCCATAAAAGACGATCAAGCTCTACCTTCATTTCTTGATGAGAAGCGTGCGACAAACTGAATATGAACAAGACAAACTTCGGAAAAAGCTAATCACCAACCCCTACCGCAATAGATGTATCAAACAAGTAGCACCAAAGGATCCAACGTCGATTTGAACTACCTGGCACGCCGTCACGTTGCCGCTGCTCCAGCAACCTCCATTGTTCTGCAAACACTCGTTCGTCTGCACGGAATCGCTCAGACACACGGGGGGGTCGGCGGTCTCCTCAAACCCGGAGCAAATGGCCTTCAACACTGCTCCCTTGTCCAACTTCCCTGCGACACCAAAACCACCACACATATGTCAACAAAAACACTCCCGCAGACTCGTCACACACAACGAAAACGCTTCCAAATCTATGACAAGACCGAACTTCAGGACTACAAAACCACTATCACAACGCAAACAAAAAAAAGGCAGACGCCTCTCCCCTCAAAAGAATCACACGGGAAACACATGCGCTCAATATCACACACCTCGGTATTGCCTCTGATTGATGATCAAAGTTGGCAGGATCGTCACGTCGCCACGGGTGCCCTGACCCACCTGACAATAAAAAAATACAATCAAACACATGAAACAACACCTAACCTTCATATAAACCCATAAAAACAACACATCCACAAAATAGTCAACAAAACCATGAAAACATCGGTACCAACAGCACACTCCACGAACACCTGAAAAAGTGACAAACAGAACTCCAAGGCGGTAGCACACAGAAAAAAAAAATCCAAAACACACCTGGGCATCTTGCTCGTGCTTCAGAATGGGATGGTCTTGGTCAGCACTGGGATCGCCCATGCACTTCTGCACAGCAACCACGTCGATGGCTGGGGACAAACACGTGCAAACACATCAGACATACAATCACAAACAATTCTACAATTCTCTGCAAAGGCAACAAACCGAAACCAGCGATGCAAATACACAACTCGAACCATCACAGTACACAAAGCTCTCTCCACTCCCAAAACAAAACAAGCAGGACAAGAAATCTCACAAAGCGACTTGATCACTTCCTCCGCGCAAGCCGGACCGTACTTCTTCTCCTTCATCGGGCAACGAATCTGGAAGTCCGTCACAAAGTCCCACCATTTCCAAGGCTTCCCGGTCTCGTTCGTCACCTGGAACACGCACAGCTGACGAAGATTCTCGGTCACCACTTCCTTGCCGTCGTACCCCACAGAAAAGTCCTGCTCCGGATCGGGGGCACAGTACCGACCTCGGTTGATGCACTGCGACTTGCACTGCTTGCTCTCGATGAAAGCCTGCGCATGGGACACTCAGCTCTCAGGGGATACCATTTCGGGGCTCAGGCGTTCACGCACATTCGAAAACAAGAGCACAGAATTCAGGTGTGGATTGGTGAAGCCATAATACAGGATGAGATCTCCAACGAAACATGATAGCACAGGAGCACTTCACTAGGGTCGTCAAAGACCAATGCACCAACAGACCCAAAGGAAATGACCAACGCAATCACGTGACCCAAGATAGGACGTAGCGGCTCTACCTGTGGGCAATACCAAGTGATGTAATGTGGGGTGAACTGGGTGAAGCCACCTTGCTCAAGAATCTGGGCAACACCTTTGTAGTTGCGCACGAATTCCACCTGAGCATCACATTTCGGCCCGCACTCGTCGTTGCTGTTCGTCCAGAATTCATACTCCACTCGCTTGTCAGGGTGGGGCAGCGACTCTCGCCAGTCGATTTTGATAGAAACCATCTCCTTGTTGCTCAAAGCCTTCTTCAGACTATCCCCAAAGTCCTTGGTTATGAGCGCAGATGGGATAGTAATGTTTTCAAGATACTGAGATGCCACCGGGTCCTCATCTGGAGAATCCATGGTGATAAGCTTCTCCTGCTTGTCATCTGCTACTAGCACGGCCGCTGCTCCTGCTTGTTGCGCGAACCAGACCTTGGTTGCGAAGTAACAACCTGCATTCGAATGCCGCCCGATCAATAAAGGCATGATCGAAACGCGATCAGTCAAGTGACGAGCACATATGTGGTAATCGCGAACATGAAATTTCTAAGGAGAGACTGGTTAAACTGAAAGAGAAGTGGATAAAAGAACTGACACCAATAATATACTTATGCCGCGTTCACAAAGGCAAAGTCAATCAAACGCAGCAAGTCGCTCTGTTTGACGGACGGAGTAGGAACGGTCCATAGATCCGATAGGCTCTGAGCAGAATAATTAGTGAGAGCACTCTCATATCACGATCGCATGGCAGCTGATACTTCTAACGTTCTTAATTCAGTCGACAATGAAAACTCTCAACAAACTCCCGCCAAATTCAATCGTGTGAAGACTTTGGGCGAACAAAACAGTAAGCACAGAATCGAATGGTATCGTCAAAGGTCATTGCTTATCCATTGGATACTCCAGCAGGCGTCAGCATTCAACGATTGAGTTAAGACAGTAGAGTCGGCTAATCTTCGCGCACTTTCCACGGACAGTGGTAAGGTAATGCAGATTACTCTACTCAGATGCAGCTCAACAGACTCTCCTTCCAAGAGAGCTCAATTTCTCGAAAGACAAGGACCTACATTGCACCCTAAACTGCAGTAGCTCCGAACGCAGCTCACCGTTAACTCAAGCAAAAAAACCATGCAGGAATACTGCATGAGCTCCACGGCCATGTCCACCGCAGATGATGACAAATCGCAGTC
The DNA here is from genome assembly GCA_963969595.1 of Neckera pumila. NCBI lineage: Eukaryota > Viridiplantae > Streptophyta > Bryopsida > Hypnales > Neckeraceae > Neckera > Neckera pumila. Next base: position 14,030,056 of record OZ018409.1, read on the forward strand.
ACAGCAATGCACTTCCATTGCCAGCGAGCTTGCGGAATAGTGAAAAGCCTCAACAAAGCCTCACGCAAGCGAACTTACCGCCACGATCGATGAGCGCGAAAATGGGGCGCATGCCGGCTCCCGACTTGAATTTCTCTTTCGGAAACACGTCGCACGCTTTGGCATTCACGTCCGGGTACACCACCGTGCCACCCAGCGTCCCGCCATACTGTGGCACGCCGAAGTTGCCGATCGCGCTCTGGTGCGTCCCCTTCAAGCTCTCCGGCGACGTCACCGTCAACGCCGTCTCTTCCACCACGAACGTGCTCCACGCCGGCACCACCGCCACCAACCAAACCAACAACACGGACCCCACCAAGAGCCTCGCCATCTTCTCCCTTCCTGATGGCCAGACGGCCTCTTTCCCCCGTTCGAAACAAAATCACGCCGCAACCATTCACAAACAGGATGTCTCCGGCGTCGTCACCCCCGAATTGGATCCCTCTCCCATACAAGCTCAAATTTCGAACACCAACAAAGGAAAGAGAGAAACCCTCGACCTAACCCTGCACCGCCCTAATCTTCCCCAAAACAGAGTGCAAACCCCCGCTTAACCCTAAACAAGCTTCCACAACCCCTTGCGCAGTGCACCTCTTCCTCTGAAATCAGCAAAACACACAGAAAATTGCCAACAGTCCGAAAAATCTCGCGAAATTGCGCGAATTAGCGCTTCCGATCGGCACTCGAGTTCAATCAAAATTTGATGGAGAGAACAGGGAAATAGCACAGTGGTAGTGGCTGGATTTCTTGCTTTTACTGATCGCGGTCCTTACGGAAGCGTGGCGACGGGGACCAAGGTCCGCGTCCCGGTTCCGGGTGTCAATAGGAGTATCATCACGGGTATCAGTATGGGTTTCTGACATCTGTGTTGAGGTCAGTACGCGGTGGAACGGGCGGTTTAGGCCGGGTTTCGTCCTGACGCTGCCACGTAGCTTTTGCCACTTGGATAAATGGGTGTGACGTGGTGGAGTGATCGGGTGGTGGAATCTCGTCACAGCCCATCAGCCATTGGCGGACTGGCTGTTAGCTGGATTTATGATTGCCACGTGGCGAACTTATTTGGTAATGTAATTTACCACTGTTTTACTGTCAGCGGAGTGGACACTCAGACTCAGAACCAGTCCCTTTTTTGTTACTGTAGCTCTGGCAGCATGCCATTGAATTAAATTTGGAGGGACGTCAGAGTATTAGCTCCTTTTGTGGGGCGCAAAGTGCTTAGGGCCGCTTTACACCAAGAGGCCGGGCCAATTTCCCTTGAGGCCGATTGTATCAAATTTCAGCCCGTTTTGGGCTGGAGGCCGGCCTCAACTACTAATTAAAATAAGATTATAATGGGGGCCAATTTTCCCATATGTAAAGGCCTTGGGGCCAAGAAGCCGGGCCGATTCAATAAAGCTAGCAAATTTCAGCCCTCTCTCTCTCTCTCTTCATTGCTATTTGGACAAGATGGATGAACGTAGACAAAAGGTGTTGGTGGCTCTTGTGTTCTTCATGGCCGTGCGACATGTTATGGCAGTTGTTGCAATTTTGCAAAAACTTGCGTTGCATCAGCATTATGCTGGGATGGCAATGGTTTTTGCTGTGATGGTTGCAGAAAGTGGTGCTTCGAGGAGGACACGGAGCATTGGGATGTATGACCGGAGTACTCTTTTTGCGGACAGACAGTTATTTGGATGCTACTTAGTTAAGTTATTCAAGCAACATACAAGGTTACTTCCTAAAGCTTTTGATTATTTGTGTGGTGTCTTATCTCCATCATTGAGTCGTAAGGATACAAATTATAGAGCATCCATTCCTCTTAGAAACCGGGTTGCTCTTTCTTTGAATAGACTTAGTAGTGATAATTCATTACGCGGTTGTGCTGAAATTTATGGAATTCATGAAAGTACTGCATCTATCATTGTTAGGGAGTTTTGTGCAGCAATTGAGAAGCTTTTAAAACCATTAGTGATTGAGAAACAATCTGGAGCCACTTTGAGTAGAATTGCAGCCGAGTTTGAGGAGCTCAGGGGATTACCATATGTGATTGGGGTAGTTGATGGAAGTCATATACCTATCATTGCTCCTCCTATAGATCCTACTTCATATTATTGTAGGAAAGGTTTTTATTCAGCTCTACTTCAAGGTGTAGTGGACAGCAAATGTAGGTTCTGGGATTACGATTTTGGATGGGCCGGGCGTTGTCATGACTGGACTTTGTTCCAAAATTCAGATATTGAGAAGAAAGTGATGAAAGGTGAGCTATTACCTTACAAACTTATGGGTGATGCGGCTTATCCAATGAGACCATGGTTCTATTCTCCTTTCAAAGGTGAAAAAGATGGATTACCTAGAGCAAAGGCGCATTGGAATTTTATCCAATCATCAACAAGAATGGCTGTAGAGAGAGCCTTTGGTAAATTGAAAGGAAGGTGGAGGATTCTATTGAAGAGAATTGACATGCCTCTCCGACATGTACCAAATCTGGTAACTACCTGCATTTGCCTTCACAACTTGTGTATAATACACCGAGACAAGTTTGATGATGAATGGGCAAAGGAAGGAGAGAGAATCATGCATATAGAAAGTACAAGTCAACTAGGACAGCTAGAGAATACAGATATTTTTATGGCAGCAACACAAGCAGCAAAAGAGATGAGAAGATACCTGAAAATGGACGAGGTTGAAGCAGGAAGTGTGCAGATTGAAGACATCGAAGAGACCGTGGTAAATGACATTGAAGGTATAGAAGAAGATGAAGATGAGAATACGGAGATTGTAGAAACAAAAAAGGACAAGGAGGCTAGAATGAAAAGCATGCTTGTGCAAGCTATACAAGCACATGAATTACTAGCTCAATCTTTTTGGGAAGCACATTTGAGAAGGGAAGGAAAAATTCTCTTCCCTCGTGACCACGATGCATCTGATTCGACGGAAGACTAAATCTAAAGTTTGTCTATAAGCCTATCCATTTGTCGTTCTACCTTTCCTAGTAAAGCATTGGTTTTTTCAAAATTCTGAACCATGATTGAACTATTTTCGGCCATTTGTATGAAAACTCCATAGCATTGCTCCTGAAAATTCTTCTTGTCCACTTTGGTTGCTGAATTTGGAGTCGTAGTTGGACTGTCCTTTGAATGTAGATCTTTCTCAATGTCCGTGGTGCTATCTTCGACACTAACTGAATCATTAGCAGAAACTGTCACATGTTTCATTACAGTACCAGTCTGATGCCACCATTGATCAAAAGAATCGTAGAACTTATTTGCATGGCGGTCTTATCCTGAAATTCCATTTGCCATCTTGTCTTGTTTGTATAGCTTGTACAAACTATTGAATTTCTTTTTGCAAGCCTCCGCAGTTCGATTTAGTCCAGGAATTACCGCAATCAAACGAGCATGTAGCTTCAACCAAGTATCTACACCTACACATCAATTGCATAGGTTGAAAACATAGTAAGAAAGTTGTTTTGGGCTTGATTAGGCCTCTAAACAGTGAATGAGCTGTGAATTCCAGCAATGGTTCTTGTATAAGAACTCCATGTTGGGTGCAATGGACATGAGGGGGGAAGGAAGGAAGACTTGGAGGTCTCCTAAAGAGACTCTCTCCTCACGCCCGCGAGGTGGGGGGATCAAACCCTAGCTCCATCACAAATTGCTCTCCCAATGGTCGCCTTGAAGGCTGTTGGGGGGGAAAGGGGGGGCGAGGCGGCAAAGGCCTTTAAAAGGCCAAATCTGAAATCTGATTTTTTTTGTCAATAAATTCACATATGCAAAAAAATTACCTTGTTTCTTTGCGTTCTTCAGAAATTCGGATTCCATCTCACCACGCGACGAAATCATAGTCTCTATGTCATGGTCCTTCCAATTCTTTGAGCCAAGGTCTTCTTCTTCTTCCACCTTCTCTTTCTTCACGTTTTGTTTGCGAGGCTTCTTTGCAGCTGCGGCTCCTCTCTTCTTCGGTGCCGGTGGAGCTATAATATGTACCTCCTCCTCTTCAATCTCTGCAGTAGCCTTTCTGTTTGACTGACTTCCAAGCATGTCCAGAATCAACAGTGGCGGTGGAGGAATAGGAATTCCAGGAGGTGGTTGAAAAAAATTTGGAACCCCTACACTACCTATATGTTCTTGTAAAGAAGTTTGGAAGGGCTGAAAAGCATGAGCTTGAGTCCTTTGATACCTTTGCATCACCTCATATCCTTCCCTATAATTATATCCACTCATCTCTAAGGACCCCTCCATGCTATCTCTAGAAACGGCAGCAACAAATTGACAAGCGCAAAAAAATTCAGCAAGAGATGTTCTACAAGGAAAAAAGAGAGAGACAAAGAGAAGAGAGGAGAGGATGAAATGACAATGAGACCAAAAGAGCCGTTCAGATTTCTAGACAATCCAACGGATCTGGTTTGTTGCAAAAAATTATATTTTATAAAAAAAGGTTTTTAAATTGAAATCTGACATTGGCCCCAAGGCCAAGAATCGGCCCTCCATTTTGGGTGCACCCAATTCAGCGAGCTCGGGCCATGTCAGAACATACGTTTTTTGATTAAAAAATTCATTTGACCAAATTGGCCCGGCTTCTTGGTGTAAAGAGGTTCGGGCCGATTTCAGCCTTTCGGCCAATCACAAGTGAGGATTTCAGGCCTCTTACACAATGAATTGGCTCGGCCTCTTGGTGTAAAGTGGCCCTTATTGGTGTCCTATGTGATATGGAAATGGTCAAGTATCATCACAACGAGCCTCTTGTAGAGGTCTAGCCAAGGGTGAATGCAAATATAAAGACTTTGATGTTGTGCTGTTTTAATCCTATAGTTAATACCACTCCCAGCTAATTTAAGGGTTTTGGTTCCAATCATGACCTCAGAAATTGCGAATTTTATCATGCATCACAAATAAAAAGTTCCTACATCTTCTCTAGGATAAAATTGGGAGAAACAAACTCCACCAAAGGCACGTTGCACTATTATAGAAATCAGACCTATAGAAATTGATGTGGATAACTGATTTGGGAGTTTTTTCTTGTTGGCCCTATAAGAAAGAAGAGGAGGTTTGCATTGCAACCTTTAGTTATGGATGCAATTTTCATTGTTGCACACTCTAACATAGCGATAAACATACAAGGGTTTGGATTTTGACTATTCAATGTAATTTGTGAGAAAAGCATTGAAATTAGACTAAAAAAAAAGTCACGTTTTTATGAATGCAATATTAGGAAAAAAATGAGCCCAAAAAGGGAATGCTTCCCTTTGAGGAGTTCCCCTCAATGGAGCTCACAGCTCCTTCTAAAAAAAATTATCATTGTCATTATCAAAAATGAATAGTGGCCACAATTAAAAAATAGTATAATTTTTTTTAAATATTCAAAATATGAAATTCAGAAATGTTTTAAGAAATAAATAAATTATAAAAATAATAATTCAAAAATAGCAATCTGATATAGTACCATTTATGGCAGCATCAGATTTGAAATTCTATAATTTTGTATTTTTTTTAATATTTTTTTCAATTTTTTCAATTATTTAATTAAATTTTCATGCACTATTCAAGCCAAAGAAGAAAGATAGTTTGATGTCCAAAGAAAGGAAAAAAAATATATTCAATTTTTTTCCCCTGTTGTTCTTGTTGTCCGAAAGTCACAACCTTTTTGAGGGCTAGATTTTTTCTTGATACCTCAACCAAGTCCATAATGTAAAACTCCTCTTATAATTAAAAAAAACAAAAACACTTGCATTCAAGCTCATTAGTGAATGCCTAAAATTGTTCACTTTAGAAAGGGGACCTCACTTCGGACCTCACCTCGTCCCAAAGAACAGTCCAATGGGATGAAGCTTCACACTATTCATGAAGAAGCACTTGGGAGCTCATCTTGTCTTTGCATGTTTTGTATCTTTTTTACAAGACAAATGAACATCATTCTTTACCAAAGATGATATTTTCTATAGCAAAGATTGACAATCTAGGTATTGTGTTTGCACTAGATTGACATATTATGTTCACCTATGCCTCTAAAAATTAATTTAACATTACATAACCTTGTTATGTATCAAATTGATGGTGCTCTTAAAAACTTTGTTACCACTAGGTGTAAATGGCCTATAAAATAAGTGCACTTGTGATAAACACTAATAGCACTTTAACATATTTACTATTACAAATTATAAACTAATTATATTGGATTTCAATGGCAAGTGAGAGGAGATTCCAATACACTTCACTTGGACATTGTATGAAGAATTACATTACAAAATTTCAAATCGTAGTTTGTAGCTGTGTCAAGAATCAATATTAGTGGCTCTTCTAGGCTCTTATGTTTTGATTGTGTATATGTGTTGTTATCAATAATTAGGTTCATGTGTCTCTTCTTGGTTCAAATTTAGGTGTCACATTCTACTTTTAATCATCAAAAAATGAACCAATGTATTATTCTTTATGATTATGGATGCACATATCTTAAATGTGCACAACTGTCTTTTTAGGTGAGCAGGCCTCATTTAATTTGCCAACAATCCTATGGCATGACCTACAAATCTTTTCATCATCGGACCTTCTCATTTCCAAACTCAACCTATAGATCTTTTCATCATCGGACCTTTCCATCGTCTCACCTTCTTATCACCAAACTTGATGTACAAACCTTTACATCATTAGACCTTCTCATCACCAAACTTTCAAACCACCTTTAGCAACTTGTTAGCATCAAGATACTACAAGACACTACAAGATATTATATATATTTGGAGGGACATGTGCGCTTTAGGTTGAACCTATGTGTGATTTATTAATTTCAATCAAGCAAACTTTGAAGAAGTCACATTAATCCTTGAAGGACAAGGTGATGCCCCTGGAAATCATCATCCCTTGTCGTACCATGTGAACCATTGACTTAAAAATAAGGAAAAGCACTTCTTGAAGCCAAATTACTTTATCAAGACCTCCCCTTTTCATGCAAAATTCCAAAGATGAATAGTTATACTTCTATCCTGTATAGAAGAATTCTTTGTCATTCATCAGACAAAAAACTGCCGCAGTGTCCTTTAAGATTTAAATTAATTTCTTCCCAAAGTAGCTTGATTTACTTGCAAGTGATTTCTGTGCAACATTTTAACTACTTTGAGAGTTCCCAAGCACACCGGATCTAATACCCTCCTCAGATACCCGGACCGTCGACCCTGCCGCCACACCCGCGTCGCTCGAAGAGTAAAGCCAAACAGAGATCTAAGTTTAGCCCCCACGCCCGCCCGCATTCTCCATCGCGACGACGACACACAGAATTTGCGCAATTTCCTCGAGATTTTCCGGATTTCTTAACGCAGATTTGTTTCAGTTTTGGATTTCGAGGAAGAGATGATTGCCATTTAAAAGGGGAAACGACAATTGAAGAAGCCCTGTTTAGGCCACATTGGAGTTCGCGCTTGGTTTGGGCGGTGCAGCGTTAACTTATTAGGGCAACGGTTTTTTCTCTCTCCTTTGTTGGTGTTCGAAATTTGAGCTTGTATGGGAGAGGGTTCCAATTCGGGGTTGACGACGACGGAGACATCTTGTTCGTGAATGGTTGCGGCGTGATTTTGTTTCGAACGGGGGGGGGGGAGGCTGTCTGGCCGAGAAGATGGCGAGGCTATTGGTGTTGTCCCTGTTGTTGGTTTGGTTGGTGGCGGTGGTGCCGGCGTGGAGCACGTTCGTGGTGGAAGAGACGGCGTTGACGGTGACGTCGCCGGAGAGCTTGAAGGGGACGCACCAGAGCGCGATCGGCAACTTCGGCGTGCCACAGTATGGCGGGACGCTGGGTGGCACGGTGGTGTACCCGGACGTGAATGCCAAAGCGTGCGACGCGTTTCCGAAAGACAAATTCAAGTCGGGAGCCGGCATGCGTCCCATTTTCGCGCTCATCGATCGTGGCGGTAAGTTCGCTTGCGTGAGGCTTTGTTGAGGCTTTTCTCTGTTCCGCAAGCTCGCTGGCAATGGAAGTGCATTGCTGTGACTGCGATTTGTCATCATCTGCGGTGGACATGGCCGTGGAGCTCATGCAGTATTCCTGCATGTTTTTTTACTTGAGTAACGGTGAGCTGAGTTCGGAGCTACTGCAGTTTAGGGTGCAATGTAGCTCCCTGTCTTTCGAGAATTGAGCTCTCTTGGAAGGAGAGTCTGTTGAGCTGCTTCTGAGTAATCTGCATTGGCAAGTGTTATATGACGTGAAATTTAATTCTGTTTTGGTAGTTGAAGTTGCTCTTTCGCGCAATGAAAAGACATTTCTTTGTTGTCACTTCGATCGTCCGACATTATTTACACTTTGAAGTCATTTCGATCGTCTGGCTTTACTATGTAGTCCATTATTGTTAGAGCGAGTACTAGTCAACGCTTTTCAAGTTCTAGAACATATGTGATCATAATTTGTTCCTGGGAACGGTACTGCCAGTCCTTATACAGTTTAAATGGCACGCTGAGTTTTATTGATTACTACCTAACATACGGTCATGTTTTCAGTATCAAATTGATGGGTATACGTTGGTTCATCAGCTGCTGTGCGTGTGCGAGATATGAATGACAAATTACAGAGATAAATGTGAGTGCTTCTTATTTGATTACATAGGGTTGTAGATTATTAAGCTGGCAGATATTGGGACGGGTGCAGATTGTTACTTCGCAACCAAGGTCTGGTTCGCGCAACAAGCAGGAGCAGCGGCCGTGCTAGTAGCAGATGACAAGCAGGAGAAGCTCATTACCATGGATTCTCCCGAAGATGACCCCGTGGCATCTAAGTATCTTGAAAACATTACTATCCCATCTGCCCTCATAACCAAGGACTTTGGGGATAGTCTGAAGAAGGCTTTGAGCAACAAGGAGATGGTTTCTATCAAAATCGACTGGCGAGAGTCGCTGCCCCACCCTGACAAGCGAGTGGAGTATGAATTCTGGACGAACAGCAACGACGAGTGCGGGCCGAAATGTGATGCTCAGGTGGAATTCGTGCGCAACTACAAAGGTGTTGCCCAGATTCTTGAGCAAGGTGGCTTCACCCAGTTCACCCCACATTACATCACTTGGTATTGCCCACAGGTAGAGCCGCTACGTCCTATCTTGGGTCACGTGATTGCGTTGGTCATTTCCTTTGGGTCTGTTGGTGCATTGGTCTTTGACGACCCTAGTGAAGTGCTCCTGTGCTATCATGTTTCGTTGGAGATCTCATCCTGTATTATGGCTTCACCAATCCACACCTGAATTCTGTGCTCTTGTTTTCGAATGTGCGTGAACGCCTGAGCCCCGAAATGGTATCCCCTGAGAGCTGAGTGTCCCATGCGCAGGCTTTCATCGAGAGCAAGCAGTGCAAGTCGCAGTGCATCAACCGAGGTCGGTACTGTGCCCCCGATCCGGAGCAGGACTTTTCTGTGGGGTACGACGGCAAGGAAGTGGTGACCGAGAATCTTCGTCAGCTGTGCGTGTTCCAGGTGACGAACGAGACCGGGAAGCCTTGGAAATGGTGGGACTTTGTGACGGACTTCCAGATTCGTTGCCCGATGAAGGAGAAGAAGTACGGTCCGGCTTGCGCGGAGGAAGTGATCAAGTCGCTTTGTGAGATTTCTTGTCCTGCTTGTTTTGTTTTGGGAGTGGAGAGAGCTTTGTGTACTGTGATGGTTCGAGTTGTGTATTTGCATCGCTGGTTTCGGTTTGTTGCCTTTGCAGAGAATTGTAGAATTGTTTGTGATTGTATGTCTGATGTGTTTGCACGTGTTTGTCCCCAGCCATCGACGTGGTTGCTGTGCAGAAGTGCATGGGCGATCCCAGTGCTGACCAAGACCATCCCATTCTGAAGCACGAGCAAGATGCCCAGGTGTGTTTTGGATTTTTTTTTTCTGTGTGCTACCGCCTTGGAGTTCTGTTTGTCACTTTTTCAGGTGTTCGTGGAGTGTGCTGTTGGTACCGATGTTTTCATGGTTTTGTTGACTATTTTGTGGATGTGTTGTTTTTATGGGTTTATATGAAGGTTAGGTGTTGTTTCATGTGTTTGATTGTATTTTTTTATTGTCAGGTGGGTCAGGGCACCCGTGGCGACGTGACGATCCTGCCAACTTTGATCATCAATCAGAGGCAATACCGAGGTGTGTGATATTGAGCGCATGTGTTTCCCGTGTGATTCTTTTGAGGGGAGAGGCGTCTGCCTTTTTTTTGTTTGCGTTGTGATAGTGGTTTTGTAGTCCTGAAGTTCGGTCTTGTCATAGATTTGGAAGCGTTTTCGTTGTGTGTGACGAGTCTGCGGGAGTGTTTTTGTTGACATATGTGTGGTGGTTTTGGTGTCGCAGGGAAGTTGGACAAGGGAGCAGTGTTGAAGGCCATTTGCTCCGGGTTTGAGGAGACCGCCGACCCCCCCGTGTGTCTGAGCGATTCCGTGCAGACGAACGAGTGTTTGCAGAACAATGGAGGTTGCTGGAGCAGCGGCAACCTGACGGCGTGCCAGGTAGTTATTCGATGCTTAAATGGCGTGATCCTGCTTGTCTGACAAGTTGGGGGCTGGGGGTTGATTTTCTTGTGCTGTATGTGCGTGATCGTCTTGGGTAGCAAGTCGTGCTCTTTTAGCTAGCAATGAAGTTTGAACCTGATGGTTTTGATATGTCCTGTCAGCTATCTTGAGTAACTTCTGTTTGTTTTGTACAGGATACTTTCCGTGGACGGGTATGTCAGTGTCCACTTGTATCTGGTGTACAGTTTCAGGGCGATGGCTATACACACTGCGAAGGTAAGCGGCTCATGTTGTATCATTGCTGGATTTTGGGGTTCTGTATACATTTGATGCTGATTTTTTACGTGTATGTGTATTCATCGCTGATATTGTAGCGTTGCATATAAATAACCTGCATGTGATTGTGATGTTCACCTATTTGTTCTTGTGGGCGATTCAAGTTGAAGAGTTCGCTCGTTTGAGTCGTTGGTTCATGGGACGGTCACTATCTTCTCATTTGGCGTTCATTTGATTGTGTGTGGGTTCAGCGAAGGGTCCTGGTCGTTGTAAGGTCGCGAGTGGAGAATGCTGGGAAGAGACTCGGAATGGTGTTTGGAAATCCGCGTGCCAGGTATGAATTGGTGCAGACTTTTGTATCGTCTGGTCTTTGCCCTATATTTTGTATTTGGACTAGAGATATAGGAATACCTGGATTGACGCAGGAATATTTTGGAAGGTCTCGTGATCCAGTAGATGGCAGACAAGTTTTTAGGCCTAGTTATTTGCAGATTTGGCATGTGGGATGTTGACAATGCTCATTAGGATGGTGGCATTGTTTAAACTTGCGAAATATGGTCGTGAGTTGTGACCTGTGCTGTTGTTGGTCATAAGTATGCGCGCAACACACAAGTATGCCAAACTAACATTAGTTTCTTGGCTGGTTCCAGGATGAACTCACTGGGTGCAGATGCCCTGAGGGCTTTGTAGGTAGTGGCAAGAACACCACAAGTGGTTGCGTAGGTATGGGGCGTCACTCCTTTTATCTTTAATTATGGTTGTCAGGTGTTGAGGAATGTTGGATTATATGGATGAAGGGAGGATAGTTTTAGAGGCTATTGTTTTTTAGAGCATTTGAAGTCTTTCGAATGTGGGTCTTGTGTGGTTTGTTGACGATTTCTGTTGGAATGGCATTGGTGCAGATATCGATGAGTGTAGAAGGAAGACAAAGTGCCAGTGTCCCGACTGCCAGTGCTCAAACACATGGGGCGGATACGATTGTCAGTGTGGCGGTGATTTGCTGTACATCAGTGAGCATGACACTTGCATCAGTAAGTCTTTGTCCTTGTTGCTTTGGGCAGATTTCGCTACTTTGTGTGGATTCAGTACTTGGTGGGATGATGGGAGGGTGATGTAGCTGTTTTTTTTAACCGAGAGAGAAGTTGGAAAATCTGGAAATGTGAGCCTTTTTTCAGGAGTATGCTCGTTTGAGTGATTGTCTTCTACAAGTGTTCTTGTGGTTTTCTTAGATGTGAAACGTGTTAACTTCATGATCTTGTTTCTTTCTGTGCAGGCAAGCGGAGTCAGCAATCGAAACTTGGGTGGGTCGTGACGCTGGTTGTGTTGGCTAGTTTGTCTGTACTTGGTATTGGGGGCTACATCCTCTACAAGTATCGACTTCGGGTACGTGTGAAATGCACTGGCTCAATGAATTATGTCTGTTTGCTCCATGCTTCTTGTGTGTTGTATGTTAGTTTCTATGTTACGGATGCTAATTTGTGTTCTGATTGTGCAGTCATACATGGACTCTGAAATTCGTGCCATCATGGCACAGTACATGCCTTTGGATAGCCAAAGTGATGCAAACCACGTGCATGATGAAATATGATTGCGGTAAGATTTTGGCATTTGTTTTGGGATCACCATGGTGATCTTTTGAAATTTTGAAATTTTCCTTTGCGATGTTGATTTGCATTTTACGCGCTATTGACATGGGTCTTTCGCTTTTGCAGATTTTTAAGGTTCGGGATGTGTCGAAGCCTTATTATGTCATGTTGGGAGTATTCTTTAGTCTCCATTGATTGGATATCGCTTTTGTTCTGCAGGGGCTGCAGAATAGCAAGAAATTGGAAGGCAGCATGTGCTTTGCTGTGCTTTTATGAGCTAGCTTAGTGAGTTTTTGTAAATTGGAATGTTGATAGGAAGATCGGTGTAGAAGAGGCAACGCTTTTTGTACTGCGCAGACATGATGCTAAGCAAGGCTGGTTATCTAGCTGGTTTGCGAAGCTGTGTCTTCGTTTGTAGAGGCTGACCTTGAATTCAGGTCTATTTTGGACACGAGTTGGGTTCATGAATTCTTTTTGGTTTATGATCGGATTGAAGTGCTCTGCTACATGTGATAGCTATTGTTGGAATCAATATTATTATTTTACGTAGAGGTCATCTGTTCTGGATGCACGGGAATTGAAATGTATTCCACTCGTCGTCCTAGTATTTGTATTGGACTGGACTACAATCAGTTGTTTGTTACGGAGTATGTAGTAATTGTAGTTCCTCACCACTATTATCAAGAGCTGTTTTCTATGAGTACTTCACATAGTTGTTTTGCTCATATTTGTCGTTAGATTCAAATACTTACATGAATTGTTGTTGAAGTTCCTAGTTACATACTACAGTTTTAGGAATTCCTCTTGCTACGCACTATTTGGTTAGGGATAATGGCACAGTATTTGAGGAAATTATAGAATCAATTTTGTTTGGAGTTCAGTGTTGGAGGAAAGCAGCACAAGAAAACCTTCAGTTGGCATCGTTAGCTTTAGATGAAAAAGTGCACAATCAATTCTTGGATCCAACTTCAAAATTTACTAAGAATTTTTGGCAAGGTTGACAAATCTTCTATATGCTTCTGTTCCAAAATAAATTTTTGGTTTTCTGGAAAAGGCTAAATCAACATGTAAGGTGCTCCTGTTTGCACGGGAATGCATAGTTCTTGTAGCTTCTTGTCAACCCCAATAGGTGTGAAAGTTTTGAAGTTCGAAGTCAAGTTGAACATGTCGAAAGTAGGTATCAAATTTGTCAAATTTTGACTATTTTGCAACTAGCTTTAGTGTAATGAATTCCGATCAATTTGCTACCTATCCCAGTGCAGTGAATTTCAATCAAATCCTATGCATTCAAGGGGCTCCCATGATTCAACTTAGAAGATTTGGTATTAGTCGACTTTGGTCAACTATTGTTAGTGAACTTCATTGAGCTCCTATTATGAAACTATCATCAGAACTTGCAATTCAATCGCAATCCAGTCTGGTGATTCAACTTTAATCAACTTTGATGATCCAAATTCGATCATAGATACCAGCAAGCCGGTCCAGCATTTCATTTCCGTGAACCATTGAAAGATCAAATTTAATTTGGGACAAGCAATATTTGGAAACCACAAATTTATTTTGGGATAGAGGAAGAATGACTTTTACTTGTGCAATAGGTAATAAATGATGCTATATTTCTTGCTTTTCTATGATTGAAGGCTTGTAAGTGGTTTTTAACTAAGAACTAGCGGTTGGCGCTTGCTATGCTACACATTCATCATTAGAAATTTATTAGAATTTTTATGTATTTTATATAAAATGCAGAACAAAAATTTCAAGAAATCTTCAAATAAAAATTACTAAAATCTTTGTATAATTTTGTTTATAAGTAAGCATATATTGAAATGTACAATAGAAATTTATTGAATGATGAATGAAATATATGTAATGGTGAATACTGTAAAAGATACACATTTATTGTAATGCACTCAAAAGTTGACTCAATTGTTATGAACAATGGCAACCCAAAAACTTGGTGAATTGAAAAGAAAAACTTGTAAATTTCAAAAACTTCACGAACAACTTAATTGTTGTGAAATCCAAAATCGCTTCAATTGAATAAATTTCTCAAAATCATTTGGTAGTAGCAATAGAATTTTGAAATCATAAAAGCTGTAAAAGTGATATTACAGAGGTGATTGCAAACTACTACTCTATTTCTGTAATATAACATTGTGTGAAAATATTATTTTTACGTATGCATGATTGAAAATATTTTTACAAAATATTAAAATGAATTATTTCAAAGACTTATTGAAATCATTATCATGCATTCTATTCAAATATATCAAAATTTTACTAATATGTGATACAATGAATGCGTAGCATAGCAAGCACGAGCCCCTATTATTAATGGTAGCATTTGTGATATTACAGAGGGAGTTATGATTTTAGTAGTATGATAGAGAGTTGTAATAGGAGTTGACCACCTCTAAACAAGCCCCATGATTCGTAGTATGGTTGTCCAACCCTACTAGGGCAATTTTTTAAGCTCCTAACCATTGCAAAATGACTCTAATGATTTGACCTCGCGGAATTTGCCATTCCAAGCCCTACCCATCACAAAATATGTCTTCAATGGTGTGGCCCTATAGAATTCAGCACTCCATACCATTAGATAAGTTGGATTTTGTGAGCTTGTAATATGAAGAAGTAAATAGATATGGACACCATTTTGGGAAGAGTAAGATGGATTTGTTTGTGATGAAAATTCATTTCCCTCATATTTTTAGTCCTTTGCAGCATTTGAAGGTTAAAAAATGAATACAATTAGTTTTAGCATTTTGAAAAACTCATAGTTTATCCATACAATGTCCAAAAAATGCATATGAAATAAAATAGCTAGAAGTCTGGCTTTCAAATCTCAATAAGGTTAAAAAAAGAAGAAGTTTATTAAGGTATATTGATTCTATAATACAAATTCATTAACCCTGATATGAAAACCAAAAAATAGCCAATGAATGACTTTCAAGATTATTATAGAAATGAACAATGCACCTATTGGTCCAAAAATTGAATCATTTTTGGGTAAAGTACCTTAGTGATGAGTCTTGTCTTTTCAAGGTTAATTGTGTAACACCACAATATCGTAAAAGTGGTTGATGGATGGCTTTCCAGATTACTACAGAGATGAAGAATGGACCTATTGGTCCAAAATCCTACGTAGTATCATTTTTTACAAAATACCTTAGTTACATGTCTCATCTGTTTAAAGTTAGCCCCATAAAGACAAGTTGGTCACCAAAGAAATCAACTACTTTTTGGTACTATGTGAATCATTTGTTTAACCCCTAAATGCCCGAGGCACCAAATTGTGGTGTAGACAATACTTTGAAGTTAAATAAAATCTAATCAAATTGCTATTTTTAACAATTTATATTTTTATAAATTTTTTTTGAAGTCTAATTTTAACATCAAAAATCCAATTTAAAAAATGATTGATTATGATTTTTCTATTCAAGATTTTGTACAAGGGTATCCATTGCAATATTGACTTTCTTTAGTGTTGTAGGCTCTTGAAAACGAGCTTCAAATACACTACACTCAATAGTGCAATTAGATTGCCCCACACTAATATTTTGACATTCCACACTATTTAAATACTTACTATTATTGCGATAACTTTTGTCAATAAATAAATCAATAAACATTTTAAATAATAAAATCAGGGAACACTACAATACTATATCGTAATATGAAAGAATAAACAAAAATTGTTGCAGGCGCTTCCACGTGGATGCAATGAGTCTTAAAGTAACTTCGCAGGATAAGGCAATCTAGGTGAAGAGGCAACCTAATTGCTCTATTTAGTGTAGGTCTTGGAAGAAAAATCACATTAGAAATTCATTTAACAAAACTGCAGAGTATATTTTGAGAAGCCATAAATTGATTGGGGCTATGCATGTTGGGCCCCTTAACTCCTAAATGACCAACATGTATTTTTTGGTTGTATAGAATTTTTGGGCAGGTACGTACCACTAGAAATTTCCATTTTTTTGGCTGAAACTTTAATAGAAGGTGGGGACAACAAATATCTTTCATATGCACCAAATTTCATGACATATGGAAATATGAGTCAAAAGTTATGGCCTAATATGTTATTTTTTTTCGTAACCGGATAGTCCGGGCAGATCAGAAAAAATCAATTTTTTCAAAAACAAAAATTTGAAATTGGTTTTCTAGAGTTGTATATAGGTAAAAAGCTTTGAATCATTCCATTTTGATCAATGAATCAAAAGTTATGAAGATTTTAAATTTGTAGACAGTTATGGATTCTCTACTCTAAAATAAATTTTGAAATCCTTTATCTTACTCAATTTTCAATATTTTTTGAAAAAAATAAAATTATAGGATGTAGATTATTTATTACAACATTTCCACCATTGGGAGTAGCATTTTCAATTCCATAATTAAATTCTTGACAATTTTGTATTTGGAATCATTCTCTACTACTATCTACTTACTATTTTTTTCCTATATGTTGTACAATTTCAAATGAAGTGAAAATTTCCAAGCATGTAGCCAACTTGTCTAGGAAAAATAATCCACAGAAGCACCATCATTTTAGACGTTTTTTCATCGAAAAGTGAGCTTGTGAAGTGCTGCTGCCCTGTTTTCCGTAGGGCCAAAAAATGGTTTTAGTGAATTTGAATGCATTAGAAGAGATTGGATGGCATTGGAGGCCCGTTTCCCGATCCGGCCAGATCTGTGAACAATCGGTACAGGCTGTCAAAAATTTTTTTTTTCAAAAAAAAACAAACAAAAAAGAATTGTCTCCCAAATATCATTTCAAGCCAATTTTTTTTTTTTTTTTTCAAAAATGATGTGGCACTCGCGCGACCACATCAGCTAGTAGCTTTTTTGCGTGGGAACGCAGGATAACTCACGAGCTCTTGGAGGCCTCAAATCTCTTCTAATGTTTATATCTTGCAATCCATGTAGTGGAAATTTCTAAAAATTTTAATATATGTTCTCTAATCACCATACTACAAGATCCTATGGTTACATGTATCAAAAAAGGTTTTTTTCAAAAATGGGATACTTGTACTAAAAATGGCAATTTTTGAGCATTTTTGGTGAGAATATAGTCATGGAAATTTAGGGGTTAATCTCAAATGTTTTTGGTGACCAATTGTTTGGATGTGATATGCAAAAATAAAATTGAAAGATTTTCATAGTTTTAACACTCTCATGGTCAAACATTATAATCTTTTGATTCATAAGTGATATTGTTGTGACTTCTAGACCTATGTGTTTTCTAACATGTCTAGTTTGAATTTGTATGGTTACAATTCAAAAAAGAATTACATAACTATTAAAAATGTTGACTTTTTATTCAAATTAGAGCAAATTCCTAGAGGCTCAAAATAGGCCTTAGGCATTTAGGGGTTAAAAAAATCCAAGAGCACTCATTAGAGGTTGTATTACTATGTAGATCTTCCCTTTTTGCACCAAATTTCAAAGATGTATATATGCACTTTTGTCTTATTGTATATAGAAAAATTATCTATCTTCCATCAGATACTTAAGATAGGGTGCTCTAGAAGCAACCATGCTCTACAAGTAATTATTAACAGAGGTACATTTTGCTTCCTTCAATGTGTAAATATTGTACATTTCAAGAGGTGGCACTTTCAATGACCACTATGTTTCAACCTCAAAAATTTGTAATTAATTCCGCAAAGATTCAAAAATATGAAACGATTTGGGCCAGATGCCAATTCCATTTTTCTTCATTCAAAATTTAAGGAAAAGTGTTTCAAGGAGATTAGCTTTTCTTAAAAGGCAATCAACTATTAATAGGTCGCTTTAAGAGTAGACTACCTCAGTTTGTACGGATGTTGTTCTAGGATTCAATAAGAGCCGCTAAAAGAAGCTTTGCATTACAAACCAGGAGGAAGTGGGAACTGCAACTCAAAAAATAGGCCTTTGGGAGAAGTATCGTCTTGCAAGCAACTTCCAACCAAAAACCACCGAAAGAATTTTGTTACCAGTGACAGGATACATTAGCAATTTTATCATCGATGTACTTCCTTCCTGCCGAGCAATTTTTTTTTTTTGGCTTTGTAATAATAGATTGCACTAGAAAAAATAATTTGGCTAAAAAATGAAAAAAAATCATAAAGTATTTCAAAATAGAAAAAAATTGTAAAGTACTTCAAATTAGAAAAAATCTTGGATGCAATCGCCAGCTTGTGGATGAAAACATAATCATGGATGTGTGGTATGTACTAATGTGATATTTTCTATCCAATATGTGAATGAATGTTGAAATTTGGAGCACCCACAATAACATTTTACATAGCCACTTTGACACTTCATAAAAAATGAAAAAAAAAAGCCTTGCTGCGGAGTTCTAGTATGAAATCCCATCTTAAACCAAATCACAATAAAGAGATGTTCTTGCCACCCATCTTCCTACCGCTCATGTGAAACGGCCCTAAGCTAAGCTTAAGCTGACACTCATTGCATTGCGAGACCTGAGTGGCCGGCACTTGGCAAGGCTGCAGGAATCATCAGTCTTCCGGCCTCCTCCTCGCCGCTGGATGCCGGCCCTGCATGCCTCTTCTCTTCAGGCACTTGCCAATTGTAGAGCTCTTCAAGTGCAGAAAGCAGAAGCTGTTGACCAGCGAGTAATGGACACCTACCCCTCGTGCAGCGGTGCAGGAGCAGCACGAGAAAAAGGTGTCCACGCCTCGGAGACAATAAACAATCAATTAACAAATTCCGGAAGCTTAGTACAGTAGATGTTCCACTGCTAGTTCCAACGGTCAGTAGCTAAGGCAGTTTTGAGCAACTTATCACTGTTGCATTCAGTTGGTGTAGAATTTCAAGTTGTCTACCCTACAGGGCCAAAATGACATCGAATTGTGATTTTCACTCCATCTAGACGCACCCACCGGCTTAAATGAATGGTAATGGCTGTAAGGACCTTGTGGCCCATTGTAAGGAAAATGCCTGCCCCATTGTAAAGGGGAAGGGAAAGAAACGTGTCAACAATGCAAAGGCTTTCTGTAGAATTTTTATAGTTGAAGTGTAGATGTACATATTCTCCCTGTAATTAATGTTGCAGTTCTGAGCAATGATGACCCGGAACTGAGTTCTTTATCTGTGACGCAGATTTGAGGATGAATGTGTCCTGGATCTAAAATGTACACGTGTAGCAAGTGAAAAGAGTCAGCAAACCTGGTTTTGAGTTTATGGTATGTGCCGCAGAATCCCGTCCTGCAATGTACGCTGTAAGTTCATTTCGTTGTGAAGAGCTAGCCTCCTCTGAAGTTTCAATATGATTATATGTATGCTTGGCAGCTACTACCTGCTATGAGTCGGTTGAATTGTACCATTGCTGCATAGTCTTGGAGACCCCGGGGACTACAATAGGAGTTTTGTTGCAGCTAGCGAAAGCTTTGAGGCTTATCGATCATTGACAGAAGCTTTGAGTAGGATCTTACCCGGAAAGCAGACACAGTGCTACGAAACAGAGTCTCTCGTGGCGTAACGTAGCTTGTTTTCTATCATTGTTAGTGATTTCGTTTTGGTGTTTTCTTTTGAAGTGTACAATGGCGGCACTAGGATGTTCGACTGCAACAACCCAAATGGGGCAGCTTTGTGCAGCCAAGTATAATAATGCCCGAGTTGCAGGGTTCCAAGTCGTCACTCAGCAGGCTGTCAATGACCGAAGCCAGTCTTGCTCGGTTGCAGAGATGGGGTCGAGAGCAGCAATACCGACTAGAGAGGGTCGTCATCGTCATTCAGCATGGGGGCGTGGTAATAATACAATAAGATCGGGTATGTTCGGTACCCTTACTTAATGAATTGATGTTTGTTGGTCACTTGTGTTGTGGAGTCGCGTTGAATCTCAGGATTGCAAATGGTGAATTTCCAATTGCTGTACGTATTGCGGCACAATTTCATTTGCTTCGTAATTGCACATTGTCCTGTTCTATCTTCAGAGTTCATAACGTTGTGTGAAACATATGATTCTAAAGAGAGTTTGCATATCGTCAATTGGTGAGCATATATGAAATGAGGATGTTAAGAAGCGATTTTCTTTGTTCCTTCAAGGTTGTCTCATTAGAAACTGAGGGTTGAGTGTATTTCGGTGGGTGGCCATGGCAGATAGCGATATTGCTAGTGGCTTGTAGTAAGAGCATCCCTGGTATCTCAAGCATACAAAATAAATAAATATATAACCAAGCATAGATTGCAAGCAGTGAGATGCTTTGTTTGAACAAACCGCGAGGTTGGGATTCGGAACTCGGCCATTGTCCTGCAACAGAATTCGTTCTGTTTAGAAACCCAAAGGTGCCGGTGCGGTGCCGGTGCCGGAATTTGATGTGTATTAAAGTGACTCACTACACCTAGCTGATTGCAAAACCCACCTACTTGCCGCACAGTGTATGCCTCTAGTTCATTGCAGAACCTAAATCGAAGATAGTCATACTTGCCGTATGAGATTCACGTCACATGAATGAATAAGAAAGAATGACATCCATAGATTTATGAATATGGGGTATAAAATATGATGCAATTAAGTGTGCTTGTACCTTATTAGGACTTTCAAGAGCTCAGGTGGGGATTTGAGTAGCCTAACTGAATCTTCAGAGCTCATAAATTACCTCCTGAAAACATCATTCTAGGACTGGTGTAAATCTGGAATTCTACATGAAACGGATGTTTTGTTAAAATTGCAATATTTTTCCGCCATTTTTCCATCTGTTTTCTAGGAATTGTATAGATTTCAGACCACATGGTCTAAAGTGTACGACTGGCTTACATTTCAGACCACATGGTCTATAGTGTACGACTGGCTTACATTTCAGACCACATGGTCTAAACCTACAACTGCCAAGTTTGTGGAATATTGCCATTCTATCGAAATATCCGTTATGAGTGAGTGTCTCGAACCAGTTCAGTTCCAGAAACAAGCTTGCTCCATTTCCTTGTTGATAGAGACCCCCGACCCTTTTGCAAAGCCTTGAAGCTCTACGACTTGTCGACGACTAGTGTAGATCTGAGTTTGGGGAAGTCGCAAGACAGGTTCCAATCGTAATTGAGAGCCCTCTTGCAGAAGCAAGAATTTTGTGAAATTATGCCAATCTAATGAAAATGACCATTTCTACCAGATCTCCGGAGCTTCCTGCAAATTTTCAGACCTTCAACCAATGCGTCCAACAGTTTCGGTAACAATGTCGGTGAGGGTGTGCGCGTGGATAATCGACCCACGGAACCAGCCCAGGAACCCGAATGGCTGGAGGCGGAGGTGGCAGACAACAGAAGTTTGAATGTGGTGGAAGTGAAGAAGGCGGCCCAAAATGCGAATGTCGCGACGACGGCCGTGGACAAAGGCTCCACGGTTGCGACGTCCGCTTTGGACAAGGTCGGGGATGTGCTTCGAAACACTGGCCTGGAAATTAATCTGGATGTGGGGTTGAAGGAGCTCACCATCGAGAAATTGGTGCTCAAGGACCTGGGTCTGGTGTTGGCAGTCAAAACGAAACCGCGGCAGCAGGCGCAGGCGGAATCACCACAAGCAGAGGAAGACAAAGGCGGTAACAACAACACCGCCTAACGAAATGAAGGGTTTGAGCATGGTTCCTCTTATTGAATTGGTTAACACTTCAATTTACGGTGATCTGGTCTTGTTGGTGGTTGTATGGGGATTCTAGAGTCTCTGAGATTGCAATTTTTGGACACTGTATGAATAAACTATGAATTTTCAAAGTGTTGAAATTAGGTGTATCTAAAACCAACCCTAAGCTCTCATGTATGAAGTTTGTACATTCTAGGCAAGAATCTAGATAGAACACTGTATGAATAATCTATGAATTTCAAAGTGTTGAAACTAGGGGTACCTAAAATTGACCCTTGACTCTCATTAGTATGTAGGCTATACATTCTAGGCAAGAATCTAAATAGGATTGTTTACAAACAGATCACAATTATGTGTTGTTACCTTATAGTGGCTCAATTTGAACTTGTGGAAATTGAAGTTGAACAATTCCAAAGCAATCACTTTGTACAATTGTATGGATTTGGATTATTGAATAGAAGGTATCAATGATGTTCACAATTTCACCTATGCAATTCTGTTGTTTTCTTTCCCAAGGATTTGGATTATTTGGAGGTATTAATGATGTTTACAATTGCAACTATACAACTTTGTTGTTTTCTTTTCCAATCTAGCTCAGTGCTACTCAAAGCTCCAGCTTCTTGTCTCAAACTACTATGGTAGAATGTCTTAGTATTGAGCATCCTTTTACTCCCTTAAAATGTGCGCACCTAATTTGTATGGAAAGAAGTGTACAATATTAGGGTATCTACAAAAATTCAAAGAATAGTTATTGTGAAGCTTGTGGTACAATTTTTTTCTTGATTGTTACTTGAATGGAATGCATAATATTAGGACACTTCCAAAACCTTAAAGAATATTGCACCTTTCATCCATGAACTGCTCATAACATCCATTCAAATCATTCATTTTTTCTAATAAAAATCATCCATTGAAGTGGCTTCAAAACTACTAGAACATGGCCCCCCAAAAATTTAATTTACATTCCAATTGTGGTGCTAGCTTGAAATTGCAAGTGAACAATATTAAAACATCCTACTATAGACCCCTCATAAAACTTGCACAAGTTAATTCAATCAAGGTTTGAGCACCCAAAAATATATGACAAACTTTTTTGGAATTCCTCAGACTATTTTGGAGATTCTGTAGTTCTTTCTTACTAGTTTCTACCACTTTCTATGTTTCCCGGTGTTCCAATGTCATTGGGAGGGGATCTTAAAAAGAATTCTTATACAGAAGGAAATCATGGATTTTCTTTACAGGGATTTTCATAAATTTACTTCAAATCCCTTGTGTGCAATCCAAATTGGTAGACTTTGCAACACATTAACACATGTTACATTTCAAAATTGTATTTACCTAGTATTTGGTAGATTTTACAAGTTGCAATTGTCTCATGTTGGTTGTCAAGGGTATTGTGAGGTTGGACATATAATACTTGTAAGTTGTCAATCTTCAGGACTATGAATTCTATTAAGGGTGAATGCAAGAAACACTTGCACTATTTTGCGTCACACCTTGCATGCTGACATGGTAATTAGTCATGATTTTGGCTTATTGGATCCAAATGATTTAAAATTTATAGGGAAGGTGCTCATGACCATTATACACCTTGCCTAATTTTTTTTGCAGTTTTCAAAAATGTTTTACTATATAAAAAAAGATCCCAATTTTATGTCACAAATTCAAATTGGAGGTTTTTAGTACTATTTAGTACCCAAATAATCAAATTTGGAGCTGAAATTTGGAGGGAATGGTCTTCTACCAGACTTGTAGCTATATAGGGAAGGAATTCTAAAAACAACTAATTTGTATTGTGTAGAAGTCTACAAATAGAGTTTCTTCTTCTAACATTTTACAATATATAAAATATTATTTTGGTGGTTCTTTTGGTGAATGACCATCTCCATAGAGTTATTATAAATGGTCTATTATTTCTTTATTTTATTTTCCCATTTCAACTAATTAAAGCATCAAAGTATCTATTTTCTTAAGATTTGGCACTTTTCTAGTTCTCCCACTAAGAGAAGTTTTCTATGCTTTTCCTTCACTTCGTTTCTTCATTTTAAAGGTACATACATTGGCCATATTTTTTTTTAAATTAAAAATTATTATTCTAGTTTTTAAATATTCCAAAAAAAAAAGCATGAGTATTGTGAAAATGCAACAAATAGTACATGTGTTTTTTATATTCATCGTTAACAAAAATCTAACAATTCTAGAATTTGTATATTTTAGAAATCAATTTTTTTTATAATACAAGAAATTGTAAAATGTTTAAACAAATGAAATCTACATATTGTTCATATTTTGAACTCTTGAAATCTAAAAAAAGGTCTAGATCCAAAATTTTGAAATGTACAAATCAATGATATTGAAATTCAAAATCTACATAAAAATTTAGATTTGAGCCTCCAAAATCTACAAATTGCATTGATTATACTCACGAAAATCAACATTAAAGTTAGATTTTAAAGGCATAAATCTACATTTAAGAATATTGAATTTCATAAATTAAGTTGATTTGGAAGTGGGGACATCTTCAAATAACACTAAAAAATGCACAAATTCTCCCCATAGTACTCCGTAGTATTCTTTGTTTCACTTTTCTCTGTGATGACCACATTCCCTATGAACATCAACTTGTTACAATTGTACACTTCTTTAGAAGGGATCTCCAATACAATATTGGTAGGGGATTCAAAAAAAGTTCCTTGTGATACCATCTAAAATGTATACATAGATCACACAGTTTTGGATAAACATACCTTAGTGTGATATTTAGAATAATGCGAACCCCTCTTTTATTAATTTGGATAATTTTGGATCAATGTGATTTCATGAGTGTAAATCATTGGATGAAATTCAAATAAACATTAAAGGAAAATATCTCGAAAGTATGGATTTCATCCAAATTCCATTTAATTTCATCCCTCTTTCAGCTAAATAGTTTGAGAGCTCTCACAACATTTAGACCTTACACCAATTTAATTAACTTAGAAAGGACATTAAAGACCAAAAGTGTCCAATTTAATGACTTCAATAAAAATTGTAGAAACAAGAAATGCAATTTTTAATTTAGGAAACTAATAACTTTTGGTTGATTACCTTAGTAATAGGACCGCATTCTTTAAAAGTTAACCCTCAAAGAATGCCGACCTATGAAAAAAATTGTCACTCTTATTTTTTTGGAAAGTCATCCATCAATCATTTTGGGATGTAGCATCCTTCTATTAGAAGAGATACCAGCCTTCCGAAAGGTTGCTCCAAAGTGACAAACCAAGCTATTAACCCCTAAAGGTTTTTCTCTATGTTTTTACCAAAATTGCTCTAAAACTGTCATTTCTAGTACAAGTACCAAATTTTAGTAAAAAAACATTTTTAGACACTTTTAACCATCGGATCTTTTAGTTCACTAGTTTGAGAAGATGTGGAAAAATTTCAGAATTTCCCACCTTGTAGATTGCAAGATAATAGCGTTTGAATTGACAAAAATGCTTTTTTCTTCCCTGCAAAAAATCGGGCAGCTGCACTTCACAAGGTCACATTTATATGAAGAAATGTCCAAAATGGTGGTAACTCTTTGGATTCATTCTTCAAAGCAAGTTGGCTATATGCTTGAAATTTTCAGATCATTTGAATTTGTACAACATATAGGAGAAAAATAGTAAGTAGAAAGAAGTAGAGAATGTTTCAAAATACTAATTGTCAAGATTTTGTTATAGAATTGAAAAATGCCAATCCCAACGGTTGTAATGTTTTAACAAACAATCTACACCCACGGTTTTAAATTTTTTCAAAAATATTAAAAATTGAGTTAAATAATGGACTTCAAAGTTTATTTTAGAGTAGAGATTCCATAACTACTCCAAAACTAAAAATCTTCATTACTTTTGACTGGTTGATCAAAATGGGATGATTCAAAGCTTTTATTGTATATATAAATCTAGAGAACCAATTTCAAATTTTTATTTCTTATAAAAGTGATTTTTTCAAAAAAAAATTGAGCTACCCGAGCTGTCCAAAGATAAAAAAAAACTACATATCATTCAATAACTTTTTAACCGTGTAGTCAAATGTTATAAAAATAATTGTGCCCTGAAGCTGCTCTTTGAGCACATCTTGTGTGAACATTTCAAAGAAAAAGGACTAAAATTCCATTTGTAGTGAGCTGCCTAAAATTGCTATGCTGCCAAAAAGGGGTGTTTGGTCCTTTAGGAGTTAAAAAGCTTGGTTGGTTACTCCAGCTGACTGCTACGGTGAGCAATCAGAGTGGCTGACTGCTCGCTGGAGCAACCAGATTTCACAAAAAAAAAAATTTATAATATTATTTTTTTAAGATTAAAAAAATTATTATTATTAATTTTTATTTGTGAATTTTGGTTCCTGCGCCACTATCACAGCAGAAACTACTACACGAAAATAGGGGAAAAACAAATTTTGAGCAAAACAAAGTAAATTTCAGGGTACCTTGGAGGGCTATGGAGCAACCCTCCAAAGGCCTTAAATTTTCTCTAATATAGAATTAACAATAGGTTCCCACAAAGGAAGGAACAAATTCAAAACAAAGAGAAAAAGTCATTAAAATTTAATACTTAGAACATAATGATCCATATTTTTTTTTCTAAGAAACCATTGGAATATGTATAGAAAAAAGTCTATATGTATATTGTGCATCCAAATTTATTGTCAGTTTGTTGCGTATCTTGCAGAATAATGAGAGTCAACAAAAAAATATTTCTAAAATAAGATATCAAATTTTATGGAAATGTTTCTTCTTATAAGCATTTGCAAAATTACAATTTCCACCTTTATATTATTTTTCGGCAAGAAATCAACTTCAATCACCAGGTATGTTAGTAGAGGGAGAATAAAAATTCCAACCCAAATGGATGGATGTAAATACACCCCAAAGAACCAATGACATTCATCCATTTGCAAAGAAAGTACTACTACGCTATAATATTTAGTATTACTTGGCTATCCCTACTTTAAATTAGTTTATTTAATTGCTTTGTTTTGTACGGTGACATCTTTTGGACCGTGCATCCTCCAATCGCATTCTTGATATTGTTGGAAAGGCCACGGCAAGGAAAGATGCACTAGCTTTGTTTTGTGGCCTCTAGACCTATGGTGTGAAAGTTATTGAATTTTGAAGTTTTAATTGAATTAAAAATTTGGAAAATTACTTTCATTTTTACTTTGACTGTGGCAACGGCATAGGGCACACTAGTCCATATCTTAAGTTAGTCGGTTGTTTATTTGTTTTGTTTGATACACTAATTAATTGTAAGACATTTGGTGGTGCTCTTGGTATCATTGAAAAGCTCTTTGCAAAGAGGGTGCACGGACTTTGTTTTGTGGCATTTAGACCTTTGGTGTGGAGGTTATTGAATTTCAGATTTTTTAGTAATTTGTTAATTGAACTACATTATCTTTATTTTGGAAAAATCTTAACTTTCACATCGCATGTCTAAACGCCACAAAACAAATCCCTTGCACTCCTTCACGTGCATAGAATTTTCTATTTGTGCCAATCTCGTGGCATTTGGACCTATGGTGTGAAAGTTATGAATATTTTCAATGAAATACTAAATTAAATTATCTTTCATTTTGGAAAATATATAACTTCTACATTAGATTTCTAAACGCCACAAAACAAAGCCCTTGCACTCTTTTGTGCATAGAACTTTCTATTCGTACTGCAAACGCAACCTCTCACAGTAGGATTTGAAAATGATTGAATTTCAAAGTTTTTATGAACTAAAAAATTAGAAAATTATTTTCACTTTTATTTTGGTTGTGACAACCACACAAGGCACACTAATACTAATTGATTTTATACACTGCAAGTTTTTATTCTTAATGAATGTTTTTACAAATACATCTAATGAGTTTTCACTCTATGTGTATTGCATGTTGAAGAGATCCTCGGTGGAAACAATCACTTGAACAAGAGTAATAATAAAAATTTATAGCATTTATGGGAAATTTTGTTAAAATGGCAATATTCCGCAAGCCATTCCGACGGCGTGCCATTTTGAGCATCTAGGATAGATATAGATTCCAGAACAGCCGTTCTGAACCATCTAGGACAAATATAGATTTCAGATAGGCTGTTCTGAACTATAAAAGTGCCAAAGCTATGGAATGGTGCCATTTTAATGAAACTCGCCATATTTTTAAACCAGTTGTTGTAGGTCACACTAATACCGTTATTAATGTACCAGTACCCGAGATTCCTCACAGTCACTCCGTGATTCGGTGAGTGTCCCTGAAGCTCCTCTGCTCGTCGTCTCTTCCGTTTGGCTTGGCTTCCCCATTGCACCATCCCCGAGTACGGGTACCATTCTCATCGCATATATTCCCACGCCTGTTCTCCGCAGTGCAGATCTAGAATTGCGATCAGCAGAGGTTGCAGGAACGATCGTGACAACAATCAACAAACGGAACTGCATCCGTCGCGAGACCTGAGTGGCCGGCACTTGGCAAAGGCTGCAGGAATCATCAGTCTTCCGGCCTCCTCCTCGCTGCTGGATGCCGGCCCTGCATGCTTCTTCGCTCCAGGCACTTGCCAATTGTAGAGCTCTTCAAGTGCAGAAAGCAGAAGCTGTTGACCAGCGAGTAATGGACACCTACCCCTCGTGCAGTGGTGCAGCCTGAGCACGAGAAAAAGGTGTCCACGCCTCGGAGACAATAAACAATACTGTGTTAACAAATTCCGGAAGCTGTACAAAAGATGTTTCACTGCTAGTTCCACCGGTAAGGCAGTTCTGAGTAACTTATCACTGTTGCATTCAGCTGATGTGTAGAATTTCAAGTTGTCTAAATTCTACAGGGCCAAAATGACATCTAATTGTGATTTTTAGGCGCACCAACCGGCTTAAATGAATGGTAATGGCTGTAAGGACCTTGTGGCCCATTGTAAGGAAAATGCCTGCCGCATTGTAAAGGGGAAGGGAAAGAAACGTGTCAACGATGCAAAGGTTTTCTTAGAATTTAATTGAAGTGTAGATGTATTGTCCCCTGTAGTGTTGCAGTTCTTTATCTATGACGCAGATTTGAGGATGAATATGTCCTGGATCTAAAATGTACGTAGCAAGTGCAAACCTGGTTTTGAGTTTAACGTATGTGCCGCAGAATCCCGCCCTGCAATGTACGATGTGCGTTCATTTCGTTGTGAAGAGCTAGCCTCTGAAGTTTCAGTATGATTAAATGTATGCTTGGCAGCTACTACCTGCTATGAGTCGGTTGAATTGTACCAATGCTGCATACCTTGGAGTCTGTATGAGATCTCGGGGACTACGATAGGACTTTAGTTTCCGCTAGCGAAAGCTTTGAAAGGCGTGCAGGCTTATCGATCATTGACAGAAGCTTTGAGTAGCCGATCTTACCCGGAAAGCAGACAGTGCTCAAAAACAGAGCCTCTCGTGGCGTGGCGTAGCGTAGTGTAGCTGCTTGTTTTCTATCATTGTTAGTGACTTCGTTTTGGTTGGTTTTTTTTTAAGTGAACAATGGCGGCACTAGGATGCTCGACTGCAACAACTCAAATGGGGCAGTTTTGTGCAGCCAAGTATAATAATGCCCGAGTTGCAGGGTTTCAAGCCGTCACTCAGCAGGCTGTCAATGACCGAAGGCAGTCTTGCTCGGTTGCAGAGATGGGGTCGAGAGCAGCAATACCGACTAGAGAGGGTCGTCTTCGGACAAACCAGTATAATTCAGCATGGGGTCGTGGTAATAATACAATAATATCAGGTATATTGGGTACCCTTACTTAATGAATTGATGTTTGTTGGTCAATTGTGTTGTGAAGTCGCCTTGAATTTCAGGATTGCGAAGGGTGAATTTCCATTGCTGTACGTATTGCGGCACAATTTCATTTGCTTTGTAATTGCACATTTTCCTGTTTTATCTTCAGAGTTCATAACGTTGTGTAAAACATATGATTAGAGAGCTTGCATATCGTCAATTTGTGAGCAAGTATTAAATGAGAATGTTAAGAAACGAATTACTTTGTTCCTTCAAGGTTGTCTCATTAGAAACTGAGGGTCGAGTGTATTTCGGTGGGTGGCTATGGCAGATGTCAATATGGCTTGTGGCTTGTAGTAAGGGCATCCCTGTTAACTCAAGTTTACAAAATAAATAAATATTCAACCAAGCACGGATTGCAAGCAGTGAGATGCTTTGTTTGAATCTTTGAACCTGTCTTGAGACTCCCCGAAACTCAGATCTATACTAGTCGTCGACTTTAGAGCTTCAAGGCTTTGCAAAAGGGTTGGGGGTCTCTATCCATAAGGAACTGGAGCAAGCTCAGAGATGTGCTTGCTTCTGGAACTGAACTGGTTCGAGATACTCCCTCATGTAGAATTCCAGATTCACACCAGTCCTAGAATGATGTTTTCGGGAGATAATTTATGAGCTCTGCAGTTTCAGTTAGGCTTTAACTCAAATCCCACCTGAGCACTTGAAAGTCCTAATAAGGTACAAGCACACTTAATTGCATCATATTTTATACACCATCTTCATAAATCTATGGATGTCATTCTTCTCTTATTCATTCATGAGACAGAAAATCTCATACGGCAAGTATGACTATCTTCGATTTAGGTTCTGAAATGAACTAGAGGCATATACTGTGCCGCAAGTAGGTGGGTTTTGCAATCAGCTAGGAGTCAGTCACCTTAATACACATCAAATTCCGGCACCGGCACCGGCACCGGCACCTTTGGGTTTCTAAACAGAACGAATATTGTTGCAGGACAATGGCCGAGTTCTGAATCCCAATCTCGCGGTTTGTTGGGGAGCTTCCTGCAAATTTTCAGACCTTCAACCAATGCATCCAACAGTTTCGGTAACAATTTCGGTGAGGGTGTGCGAGTGGATAACCGACCCAGGGAACCAGCCCAGGAACCCGAATGGCTGGAGGCGGAGGTGGAACCTCCACCCAAGGCGGGAGACAACAGAAGTTTGAATGTGGTGGAAGTGAAGAAGGCGGCCCAAAATGCCAATGTCGCGACGACGGCCGTGGACAAAGGCACCACGGTTGCGACGTCCGCTTTGGACAAGGTCGGGGATGTGCTTCGAAACACTGGCCTGGAAATCAATCTGGATGTGGGGTTGAAGGAGCTCACCATTGAGAAATTGGTGCTCAGGGATCTGGGTCTGGTGTTGGCAGTCAAAACGAAACCGCAACAGCAGGCGCAGGCGGAATCACCACAAGCAGAGAATGACAAAGGCGGTAACAACACTGCCTAACTGAATAAGGGTTTGAGCATGGTTCCTCTTACTGAATTGGTTAATGCTTCACTTTGTGGTGATCTGGTCTTGTTGGTGGTTGCATGGGGATTTTAGAGTATCTGAGAATGCAATTTTTGGACACTGTATGAGTAAACTATGAATTTTCAAAGTGTTGAAACTTGGGGTGTCTGAAACCTGACGGTCCTCGGCTGTCATGTATGAAGGGTGTACATTCTAGGCAAGAATCTATTGCAGATAGGACAATTTTCAAACAGGTCACAATTAGGTGGCGATACATTAGAGTGGCTTGGTTTGAACTTGAGGAAATTGAAGTTGAACAATCAAGGGGTAGTCACAAATTCTTCAATGCTTGTAAATTCTTCTTCAATGGAGACATGGCGGCTATAAATGGGCTTTTTGTTGGCTCTTAGGAGTTGTTCTTCTACAAAGAATTCTCCATATCCATTTTTCTCCATTGTGGGGAACTCTTCGAAGAAGAAGAATATTCTACCACCCTTACTTTTTACCTCATTGTTGTCCCTCCGTTGGTTCTTTGTATGATGCTGCCATTGCTTTTGAACAACTTTCGGTGTCTGTGAGTTTATTCTCTATTTCTTGCCTTTGCTCACTAGAAAGGGGGTCACACCTTCAAGAATCTAGGCTCTCTATAGGTTCCTTGTTTTTCTCATTCTTCAAAGAATTTTTGTGCAGTGAAAAAGATGTGACTACCCCTTATTCCAATTGAGCAATCACATTGTATAGTTGCATAGATTTGGATTATTGGGAGGTATCAATGATGTTCACGATTTCAACTATGCAACTTTGTTGTATTCTTCCTAATCTAGCTTTGTGGTGTTCAAAGTTCTGGAATCTTGTCTCAAACTACTATGGTAGGATGTCCTAGTATTTAACGTTAGTTAAATGTGTACACCAAATTTGTGTAGAAAGAAGTATGCAATATTAGGGCACCTATAAAATTTGAAGAATAGTTATAATCAAGCTCATGGTACAATTTCTTTCTTTCTTGATACTTGAATGGAATGTGCAATATTAGGACACCTCCAAAAATTCAAAGGTTATTGCACCTTTCACCCATCAATTGTTCATAACATCCATTGAAATCATGGCCATTTTTTCCAACAAAAATTATCCATTGATGTGGCTTTGAAACTACATAGATCATAGTAAAATAAAAATTTAGAATTAAATTCCAATTTTTGTGCTAGTTTAAAGTTGCAACTGAGTAGTATTAGAACCTACCATATATCCACCTCATAGAATTTACATAAGTTAATTCAATCAAGGTTTGGATACCCAAAACTACCATCTAAAATGTATACATAGATTACACAATTTTAGGTGAATACACCTTAGTGTGATATTCCGAATAGTATGACCCCCTTTATATTCATTTGGATAATTTTGGATCAATATGATCTCATAAGTTTCAATTTTTTTGATGAAATTCAATAAACACTACAGGATTTAAGTATCTCAAAAGTATAGATTTCATCCAAATTTCATCCACTTCCATCTAGTATAATATATTTCCATTTTCTTTCATCCATCTTTCATATAAACTAGTGTGCTTGTACTGTTGCCACAGCTAAAATAAATGTATAAGTAACTTTCTAATTTTTTTAATTCGTAAAAACTTCAAAGTTAAAAAACTTTCCTACCATGAGTTGAAATGCCACAAAACAAAGCCCGTGCATCCTTCCTTGCGGAGGGCTTTCCGATGGTACCAAGCACGCAACAAAAATGTTCAACGTAACATCAATGTTAACAAAAAAACATATGTTTATTGCATTGAACATCACATAAAATCCGTTTAAAAAAAATTAGGACTTGTCACCTAAAATGCAAGTTTCTTATAGTGGAGAGGTCATTGCTTTGGAGAAGTTAACTTTAGAGAAATTCTACTATAATTAAAATCCATTTTCATTATTATTTCAAAAGATTAACTTCTCTACACTTGACATTTTTTAATAATATGATAAAAAAAACTATCTTCATTAGCTAAGGATGTGTTGAAAGTGTGTTTCATAGTAATAAAAGTATAATTGCAAAGTGAAAAAATCCTTATATCTTAAGATGGTAAAGTTCCATAGAAGTTCTTAAAATATTCAAATTTGAAAAGGCTTGGGGAAGGTTTTATAATCTTTATACCTCATTGCTTTCATTTGTTGTTCCTTTGCAAATGTTTGCAAAGAAACTTTGATTAACTGTTATTTAATTTCTATCATTTTTAAGGTACTGCTGTCATTCAAATAGTTTGAAAGTTCTCACAATATTTAGATCTCACACCAATTGAATTAATTTAAAAAAGACGTTAAAAAGCAAAAGTGTCCAATTGAATGATTTGAATGAAAATTGTAGAAACAAAAATGCACTTATTAATCCACAAAACTAATAATTTTGGATGATTACCTTGGAAATAGAATTGCATCTTTTCAAGGTTAACCCTCAAAGAATGTTGACCTACGAACAAGGTAGTCATTCAAATTTTTTCGGAAAGTCATCCATCAACCACTTCTGGGTGTAGTTAACAATAGGTTCCTAAGTTAATAAAGGAAGGAATAAAATAATCAAAAAATGAAGAAAAAAATTATCAATAATTAATATAATTTTGGAATATAATGATCTATATTTATTTTTTAGTAAGGCTTTGGAATATATATGGAAAAAAATCTACATATATTTTTGTCTAAATTTATTGTCAATTTGTTGCATATCATGCCCGGTGATTAGGAACAACAAAAAAATACTTCTAAAAATAGATAATAATTTTTATGAAATATTTCTCTTTATTAGCATTTGCCAAATCACATTTCCTACTTTTGAATTAGTTTTTCGGCAAAAGATTTGACATTAATCACCGGGTATTTTAGTAGGAGGGAAAAAAAATCCAACCCAAATAGACGGACGCAAATACACTGCAAAGAACCAACAACATTCATCCATATCACTACTACACTGAATAGTTCAATTAGGTTGCCCCACACTATAGTTGACCATGTCTGAATGTGTTAGATATGAGAAATTAGTGTGGGGCAACCTAATTGCACTATTTGGTGTACATTAACGATAATGTTTAGTATATCGTATTACTTAGCCATGCTAATTGATTTTATAACACTATAAGTTTTTACTCTTGATGAATATTTTTACAAATACATTTATAGAGTTTTTACTGTGTGTATGTGTTGAAGAGACCCTCGGTGGAAATAATCATCAAGAGTAATAAAACTTTGAAGCATTTTTAATCCAAATCTTGTTAACCCTTTAGCGGCACTACCCTTGCGGGCGACAGGAAAGAAGAGGAAAACCTGGAAATGTTTTAGATGCACTAATTAGAGCAGGAAGGGAACTGGATACAAAGTAACCGTATGATCTTTGCAATTGCCGTCACTACAGTTGAACGGAAGAAAGATTTCTCGAAAACAGTTTGTGGATGCGGAGATTATAGTGTTTGACCATGAAGTTTTGAGCGTTGACTACCACGGGCAGCGCTTGTGCTGTTCACGGCGGTCCAATTTGGAGTGGCAAAGGGGAGTTGCAAAATTCTCGAAAAATATGGACTTCCAACTTGACGATGTCTGGAATGCTAAGGAACTTCCAGAGATTGGAAACATTGCACCGATTCTTGGCAGTGAGGCTTGCAATTCAAAGCACGTCCTTATCAGGCAAAAGAAAAGACTCTTCCGCTACTTGACCGACGACAGGAATCGGCGAGATTTTCGACTTGCCCTTCTGACCGTTTCCACTTTTCGGTGCTGCCCATCGTGCACTGTCATTGCTGTTGACGTCATTTTCCTTCACGTTCACGTCAGGCCACCGCATATAATACTCCTGTATTTTTCAATGCGTACATTCAATATTAGGAAGAATGAATGTTTTTCAAAGAATGTCATCGTGAAGGGAGCACAACAAGAAATGTGCATGAAGCACGCACGACTGTAAGACGTTCAATTCATGTAGCACCACCAACGACTGCTATCCTTAGGTCTAAGTGTGCACTCTTAGGCCCCTCGTTTCTCAGAGAGTTTCCGACTTTGCACTAGGAATGCAATACTCCAATTTGCAAAAGTTAGCCGGCAATGTGCTCAATACAGAATTTCTTATGCATGCATACTTTGTTATTACCGAGTGACACTTGTATTTCTACTTGCCTTGATGCCTACACTTCGTCATCACGCCCAACAGCACTACCGTACCCTTGAAAGTTTATAATTCCTCTGAGCAGTCGTCCAGAAATTTCTTAGCTGCTATGACGTCAGCATGCGTTCCAGAGCTTCTCGAAATTTTGCAGCCCAGGGGCGGAAAAATAAATTTTCATTCCCCTGCAAGTTCGCTGGTGCTCATCACTGGGCAAACAGAAACTTGAAGAGTGGGTGGCATCTCCGTGCCTTCCTATTTATCAGAAAATACGGACGTCGTATTCGGGGAAGGGCTTCCCTTTCCAGAGTGCAGAACTCTTCCACCTGTCTGCAGAAAAAGCGACGAATGAAAAAGCCTCACAGCCTACGAGATACGACGTTGCCTTTCTGTGCATCGTCCAAAATATGGACGTCGACCCGCTAAGGGGTTAAACCAATTGTTGTAGGTAACACTAATATCCTTAATATCCGAGATTCCTCACAGTCGTGTTTCCCTGAAGCTCCTCTGCTCGTCGTCTCTTCCGTTTGGCTTGGCTTCCCCATTGCACCATCCCCGAATACGGGTACCATTCTCATCGCAAATATTCCCACGCCTGTTCTCCCGAGTACAGAACTTGAATTGCGATCAGCACAGGCTGCAGGAACGATCGTCACAACAATCAACAAACGGAACTGAATCGACAGACGACAAACGCGGCGCCATGGGATTCTTCCTCATTTCCTTGTACTTCGTGCTCTCGGGGTTAGTGGGCACGCTCGGCATCAAGCTCTGCTACAACAAGGGCCCCAGCACCAACATGTAAGAGCTTTCCTCAACTCATTTCCTACTTGCGTGAAGATTTTGGGATGGAGGACGAGATCTGCTGAATTCGGGGAACTGCGGGATCACAGAAACCCTAGAAGTGCTTTGGAGACGGGGATCGTGTAGGATGTGACAACAGATGGGTTTGTGATTTTGAGCTTCTTAGGGTTTGGGAGTGGTCGGGGAACGCATATCAGAGCCCTAGAAGTGCTTGAGATGGATCGTGTTGGTTGTGACAACAGACGGATTTGTGATTTTGAGCGTCTTAGGTTTTGGGAGTGGTTTGTGTTTGGGGATTTGTGTCCGTGCGAGTCGAGTTTTTGGATTAGAGGACTTCATGTTGAGTCCGGGTTTTGTGACTAGCGTGGACAATTTCGATCGCTTGTAGATCTTATTGGATAGTGTTATAGTATCACCGCTCATAATCGCCTGTTCTTCATCATTATAAGAGCTGTCACGTCTTTGCTGTTCTGTTTTTGGCAATATATCAAGATGACGCTTCTGCGTTCCATAAGAAAGAAATGATGCAGACGCAGCCGTTGGAATGGGCACAATAATCTGCTGGTTCCCTGTATTGATGGAGTAGTTGTAGATGGTGTCTATCTTGATGAAGAAGAGGATTGACCTAAACGGCAAACAGAGTGCGTTTGGAAAGGATGACTTTGCTGGGGACGCTAACTTCGGTGGGTTGATGCGGTGCAGGCTCAACGTAATGCTCGTAAATACTGCTGTGATCTGCTGCTGGCTCATGTACGTGTCTTTCTAACTCAATACTCTCATATCTATGGAGTTTATGTTTAAGCTTTGGTATTGTAAGAGCAGAAGTACATGCACTGGTGTTATATGCTGGAAGAAAGCTTGTCATTTTTGAGACAGACAGACATTTTCTGGTTAGGTTATCTTGGATGTTTACGTGGGAATATTTGGTCACGAATCCTTTATTTTTAGTGCTTTGCAGTATTTAAAAATTGCAAGATAAGAAATCCACAGTGTTTTGATGAATCTGGAAGTGATGCAGTCTTCTCAGTTTGTGAATTTGATCTACGGAGCTAATTTTTCTCTATTCGAGCATTTGGGATTGACATCGTCTCTGATGATTTGTTTAGGTGGGCGATCGTGTGGCTGGCGCAGTGGAAACCACTGATCAACCCTGTATTGAAAGGTGAAGGTGAATAGCGATGCCAGCCAGGCTGGGTTAAGAAAGATTGAAACCCTTTCCAAAAAATTTGACGTTTGTAGCAGTTTGTGCATCTGTATTTCATCTCCTCATTACGCCTCTGAGTAGGATGTCTGAGCAGCGAGGGTCTTGCAACTGTTGTCTACCTAGAAATTCCTCGTAGAAAGAAAGCATAATGAAAGCACGACATTCATCGTAGCAAGATGAATGTTGTGCATGAGGCACATGCAATTCATCTGACTGGAATTATGACGTGGACTGTGAACACGAAGGATTGTTATTTTCTCTTTCTCGATGAGCTTTATCATGCGCCGATTAGGGTTACTGACGACTGATTTTGTTACTGATATGAAGAGAGAGACTATGACGCATTTGCAAACTTCTGCCAAAGCTGCCAGTTTTGACAACAAACTGGCATAGTTTTTAACGCCGTTGTATAACAAATTTGTTTATTAGCCGTCAGCGCAGGGGGAGGTGTCAATAGCTAAGAATGAGCACACGGAAGCAACAATGCTTACTATGAATGCTTATTATGGAGTTGATATGGAGTGGATGTGGGATGGATATGGAGTGGATATGGAGTAGATATGGAGTTGAGGGAGCTAGAAGTAGTGCACCACACTCTATCTAGATCCTCTCATACCTTCTAGTGCTTTTGGTAATTAATACTAGCACAAACTATTGCAATTTAACATTGAACTTAAGAGAATATGGATTGGATAGCCAGTTGAAGTCTTACAGAATTAGATGAAAAATATTTGGGAAGATATGATGAAATTATTGGGATGAAAATATAACCAATTTTGTGACAAGGGGTTGTGACAGATCGTGTGACAATGTGTATTTAATATAATAGATGATACACCATGATATTATATACAATGGTAAAAAATAATTGTGTATTGCAAAAATCTCATTCCAAATGGAGGCCAAGGCTATTGATTCTTGAGATTGAACTATTCAAAAAAGGCCTTCTGGCAAGGCTAATATAAACTTTTTTTCTAACTTTAAATTTAAATGTTGAAGGCACCATGCTTTGGTATTGACAAAGCTTTGAAGTTAAACAAAACCATATCAACCTACTATTGGTGTTTTTGTTTTTATTGAGAAGTGCATATTCATACAAGTTAATTTCTAAGTATAAAAAATATTTTTGAACATAAAATATTTATGATTTTTCTATTTGAGATTTTGTGCAAGGAAGTCCACTACAAAATTAGGTTTTCAAGCCTAAAGCCTTCTTGGAGAAGAATCTCAAATACGTTGGAATGTAAGGTAAAAATCACATTGCACATTGTGAAGTATATTTTAAATGGGATAAATTAATTAAAGCTATACATGTTATTTCTTCTTAACTAATACTACTTGTAAAATACAAAGGAAACAAGAGTCTTTTAAAAAATAGAGGGAGTATATTTTTATGTGACCAAAGGTTTTGACATGTAAACAAAGGATTAAATAACTTCAACAACTTCCAAGTTTCTAATTTTTTTGCCACTAAATGTTTTAATCTTTCAATTTGTATAAAATATTGTTGCGTTTTTTATTTTTTTGTGATAACACATCTACTTTTGCCCTTAAAGATTTGGAAAGCCCAATTTTGGATGCAACATCCCGTGCAACATAGAACTTTTATGTGTTTAATGTAATCTGAGTCCCATAAATTGAAATGAAGTAATACAGTCCAATGTGGTCAGAATTAGGAATTTGTTCTGATGCCATTGCTGGAATTTTTTAGTTTTTTTTCCAAATAAAGACAAGTGTGAGAAATAGTGAGAGCAATTGAAATTATATTTTTTTGACCAAGTATGAATTTGATTGATTTTTGAAGTATGCTGTCTAAAAAAATCTCTAAAGCAACTACCTTAAACCAACAAAAACTATATCCATAATGCTCAACTTATTCTCCTAAAGCAATCATAGTATTTCCTAACGTAGAAAGCCTAAAAAAGTCACTTCTTCCAATGCATTTACATAAAAAAACTAGAAGTTCCTATTGAAGTCACTATTTATGCCATTCGTATCACCTCTGTGGCCCGACTTTCATTTATTGAGAATTCTTTTTAAAAGAGTCATTTCCTAAATGTCTGTCATGGGTCTTTTGGCCTTAATGGATTATTCTACCTTATATTCTAGTGACAAAAGTTTATCCTCGTGCAAAGCCAAATTTGATGACACATGGTGCTCCCAATTACCCCAACCCCCAATCACATCTAAGAGACTTAAAAAAGCTCATGCCAGTACCCTACTTGTATGATGTTGTATCTAAGCATAATCAAAAGATGACATTTAAATGAAAAATGTTAATTTTTGAATAACCATTCAATGGTATATGTCTTACTATATTTTAATACATATATATTAATATTCTAGGAATCAAATGCAATAGCTAATTCAAGATCACCATTTCCAAATATAAATTCAAATTTCAAAATTCAAAATTTGATATCCCTAAGGTACCAATGAATTCCAAACAATATTTGGAGAGAACCACTAGTTAGTTCATTGTTAGCTAGTGCCTTTGGTAAAAAATACCATTAGAGTGTGAAAATGGAAGTTATAAAAACGGACAAAAAATAAGTAGGACCTGCAACCAAAGAGTGTGCAAAAATAAAAGGTGGATATATAGCCGTTGCTTTCATAAAATTGTCAAATTTTAGTTGTTATTTGAATCCAAGGCTAATTTCCTAGTTGTTGGAGGCGGGTGTATCATTAGAGAAAATTTCAGGCCTCTGGAGGGCTGCTCCACAATCCTCTGAAGGACCCTGAAACAGTGTTTTTGGGGGCCAAAAATTTATTTTTTGCCCTATTTCCGTGCAGTAGTTTTTGCGTGATAGTAGCGCAAGAACCAAAATTCGCGAGTAAAAAATTAATAATAATAACAATAATTTATTAATAACAGCTTTTTGGTACATCCCAATTTCTGGGCGCTTATCAAATCCTTTATAAGCTAAAACAAATCATAATTAGGAACTGAATCAGTATTCTGCATACTTCTATGTTAAAACTTTGCAAAGCTAGTTTATATCTTATTGACCTAGGTTGTATCAAGTTGAACCACAATACATGTATTTCCATGTTTTGGTCTATATTGCAAAGACAACCATAGACATTAACAAAACTTATCTCATATCACAAGAATAATTCATTCTATATATCTATCATTTATCCATATCATGATCATAATAGGCTTACAACAATAGAGCATAATCTCATCATGTATTAGAAATATTTTTACAAGCCATGTACATTGTAAAATTTCTAAGACAAGAACTTAGACAAAAAAAGGTTGACATGTTTGAGGATGATAGAGAGTAACTTCCGTTGCAGTTTTCTCCAAGAGGTTTGGGGCCTCACTTGAGCCCATCCCAAAAACCAACCAAAAAATGTAGGGTTAGTGAGGATACACTAGGTGTCTTAAGCCCACAAATGCATGCTATAGCCTTCACAAGGAAAAAATATATAGACAAGCAAATAAAACAAACTATAACCTCAAACCAACAGGAACCTGAGTTAGTAGTGTTTTGAGAAACAGCCATGAAGCTTAGCCCAGCAGCAAGAAAAGCTTCACTATGAGCTCATAGATAGTAGACAGTAGAAACAGTATCAGCTCCAAATTTCTCAACTCAGTGATCAGTAAAGTGTCACAAAAACTCAAAGCACCAAATAGTTCTCAACTCAGTGATCTCACAAAAACTCAAAGCACCAAATTTCTCAACTCAGTGATCTCACAAAAACTCAAAGCACCCAAGGTCCAGTCTACTTCAGACACTCACAGTACAGACATGTCTCACTAAACTTAGAAGTACAAAGAGAAGCTCAAGGGTCCTCAACTGTATTCGCAGTCGGAGTTAATTACAAGAACTAGTTTGTTCAGATCAACGAACTTTTATAAATTTCAGCCACCCATTCTAGTTGTGTTACAGGTATGGGAGTAGTTCACCAAACCTGATAGTCATATGACAATTCACACAATTGTTGTAAATTAGTGAATTGGAGGGACTACTAATTGAGATTTTGTAATTAGTGACTTACTGCTTTAGGCCAGATTAGTATATCCAATGCCTATAATAATCAAATCATCCATATTTTTTGGGAATATTTGGTTATAGACTACGGGAAGCATTTACGGGAAGCATTTAGTACATTTCATCAATTGTCTATGTGAAATATCTTGTATATAGACTATTTGTCTTCTCGAGCAATATCATTTATGATGTAGGAGCTAGAAGAGGGTAAAGTTGACCTTAATCAGAACCATTCCCAAAAAAGCATAAATAGGTCTCTTTGACCCTATAAATGTCTAAAAAGGGGATAATGTAAAATTTAATCTACTATCATGGGATTTTATTTATTCAAAAATAGTTCGGATTTATAGAATCCTACAACTTTTACTCACTACTTTGCTAATTTGTTTTCTAGTTCCTAGAAATAGAATCCATGTCTCAAATCAAATGACTTGAACTTGGAATAGGAATCTAGAAAAAAAAAAAAAAAAATTCTACAAAATCTGATTGCTGCGGCAAGCAGTCATACACTTTGATTGCTCACTAAGGGCACTTTCCAAGTTGACATGCTATGCATGAAATAGCATGGCATGTCAACTTGGAACGGCCCTCCCGTGGGTTGGAATTTTCTCTAATGTTTTGGACAAGGTGGGTGTCGTTATGGAGTTGGCCATTGAAGGGCTTGAAGTGCCTAGATAGGGCAAGGGTGGGTATTGCTTTAGAGTTGGTTGTGGTAGCTAGCCCCTCCTCTATCGTCTATGTCTGCCCAATGTAATGAAATTTGGAGTTTAGTTTCAAAACCAGCATGTCTTTAAAAGAAGAGGATTGAGGCCTTTGGAAATTTGAAAGTCAAAGGAAAGTGCTTGGTGAGAATTTCATACTACAGGAAATACACCAGGAGATTTCAATAAGGAGAACTTGCAACCAGTCCCCTTAGAAAAAAAACCAACTCATTCCTTCTAAAAAGAGGAGTAAAATTACTAGGTTAGTTTTAAAAACTGCCTGAACTTTTTAAGCATTTGTAAAAAGTTTGGACGACACTAGAGTTAACCATAAAGTGTGTGCAATGCAAGACAAGGAACCAAAATTTCAGAAAAAAACAAGACCAAACTCCTTAGAGCACCCAAACTAAGATGAAGTATTAGTAACCGGTCATTTAAGCAATTTTAGAGCAGATCACAATGCAATATGAGGTGGTAGAAATTTTTTCCCATATAGGAAGATAGGAAATATGAGAATAGCAACTTTTTCAAAATTTTATTCTCAAAACTGAAATTATTGTGAATTTTGGAAGCCAAAAAGTACTCTTCACCAATACCTAGTGCCTAGAGTCTTTCAATTTGGATCATAGCCAAACTCCTTTCTTACTCACTACTTTAGGGGCATGTGTTATGACTTTATTAGTCCCTACCTTGAAAAAGACATAAAAAAACACATTCCAAGCTTGAGTTCCACCATTGGTTGGAAATATTGTACATGTAGGTCAGTTTTGTAAATAACTTAGGAAAATTTATGAAAATGTCAAAAAATTGTAAAATTGTAAAACTATTTTTGAAAATTTTCATTGTTGCTAATTTTGAATATCCAAAAATTACTCTCGAGAAAATTTAAAAAAAATAACACATTTACGCGTAAATAGAAAATATCAATCCAAAATTAAGAGTGTTGAAAATTTTTAAAAAGCA
This sequence comes from Neckera pumila, assembly GCA_963969595.1. Classification (NCBI taxonomy): domain Eukaryota; kingdom Viridiplantae; phylum Streptophyta; class Bryopsida; order Hypnales; family Neckeraceae; genus Neckera; species Neckera pumila. The sequence continues at coordinate 14,073,009 of OZ018409.1, forward strand.
AAGTGCCAAAAGTCAAGAAATCTAAATCAAGGTACCAAACTGTCAAACTAAAAAAAGTAAACTGTTTCGACAGCTGTGGGCGCTTATTTATTTACCCTTGGTAAATAATCGTACACAATCAGGTTCTAATTTTGTTCACAAAATCCTATCCTAAATGGGTGTCTAAGCGTCGATCCATTGTGCCTTCCAAGCAATGGAACTTTTCTAACTACTAAGCATCTAATCCTCTTGCACAAAAGGCCTCAAACACTCTAGCCTACAACTGCCTATGATTAAGGTGTCCTAACTGGTTTGAGCCGCCAGGGTCCTAGTGCTTCCTAGTCTATTGTTTGATTTTAGTATTTTAGATGATGGAAGATTTCACGCCATTTCTAGAAACCTAAAGCTCACTGGAATCGGACGTTCCTAGCAAAAGTTATGCGTGGATGAAGTTTGACCGCTACTCGGTTCATCAAACTTCATCCATGGTTTTCTAAGGGTTGCTGCTTCTAATTTCACTTGATATTTTTTCCCAAGGACTGATTTGAGTTACCCTAACTAAATATGATTCTAAATTTGACCGAAAAAAGTTACCCTAATTGACTCAATTAAATCTAATTTATCCCATCAGTAAATGTTTGTTGGATTTTTATTGGTTTTTCCTTGTTTTTTACTCTTCCACTTTTACCAGCTACTTTTATCCTTCCTAATTTATCATTTTAATTTGGAATTGACTTTTATTGACCTAATTTACTGATGGATGAAAGTTGGTAGGTAACTTGGATTTGGAACTTCATATACTATTTACTATTAACCTAATTTTCTAAATTAATTTTTACTTTTATTTTTTTCCGTCTAGGTTGAATTCTCCTCTTGGATGTGAGTTTTCAATTTCTTGGATGATTTTTGGTTGGATGTTAGCCGGTTTGTGGACAAAACTTCATTCACATGTAACTTTCTCGTTTTAACTCAGAATTGGACGTATTTTATCTTTCTGAAAATCCCTAATTTCTACTTCCTAACCTAAATCTGAACTGACTTATAGTCTATGCTACTCTAGCTCTCGGCCCCCTTCTAATTATGTTAATTAAGACAAGGTTTGATAAGGAAGAATGGGATTTTTAGTGGCCCACCTCGTATTGGAGATTCTGATTAAATAGTCGAGATTCCTCTCTTCGGCCATGCCCCTCCTTTTGGATTCTTGGCCCCTTGAGTGATTCTTGAATCAGGGAAGATTTTAGAAAGAATTGGTAGATGTCGCGGGATTTTTTTTTCTTTCCCTTCCTCCTTCTCCTTCTTACTACACTCCTCTTACACAAAACGACTTTGCTTTCCCAAAGATCTTACGCGTTGAATTCGTTCTTACACCATGGCCTTCCAAAGCTCTTGCACCTTGACTTTGTTCTTACACCTCGAGAGCACACTCTTTTTTACTCTTACACTTCTTTTCTCAATGGTCCAAATTGTTAGTTGAGATTTCCCCTAATCTATCTATTAGTGATCTTTTCTCCTATTTCATCTTCCTCTTTGGTTGCAATGCTCAAGTTTTTAATTTGTGATGTGTGGAGAGCTTGGGTGAGTTGGGCGTGGAGTGCTTGTGTGAGTTTACAGGTTACTTGGGTGCTTCAACACAACTTCCTCCCTCAACCCTACAATGTCCTATCTTTAACTCTACTTTGCTAAATTTCTCCTTCTACTATTTCAATTTCCTACTTATACTTTACTAATTTCCCACCTCTATTAATCTAATGTCCTACTTCTACTATTATAATTTCTTACTTCTACTTTGCTAATTTCTACTTAGTTTTCCCCTTTTTCCCCTAATTAGTCTTTCCCCTTCTTCTTTTATTTTCTCTCTCAAAAGGAGAATTAGAGAAAAGACAAAAAAAAGAACAAAATCTGGAGGTGCGGCTTGCGCGGAACCTGCTGGCATCTTGGGCTGACTGCTATTCGGATGGCTGGCCACCGGGCCAGGTATCGAACTGGCTGCTGCTGCTCGGGCTACTGGCTAGTTCGGGTCTTGATTCTTTTTTTTTTCTTGGTTTTTTTCGTAATTTTTGGTGAGTGCCAAAAGATTGGCCAAGGGGAGACTTTGACAAGGGGGAGCCAACGGTCCAATTGAATCCTAGTTCTACACGAGTTTCTGACTACCATGACCCCTAATTTCTTGAATGCTAAACTTTGAAGGTTTCCAAGGATATCTGGGGGGGGGGTCAAGGCTTCGACGTAGAGTTGGGTTTAACACCAACTCTAGGATTTTCCTTACCCGTAGGTCCAAAGCTTTGCCGTCTGGCGAGTTTTTAACACACACTCTAGGACTACATCAAATCAAAGCTCCACTCTCTAAAGGAGGGGGGGAGGGGGGGGGGGGTCACATGTCTACAAGCAATTTCAGAGAAGGACTTAAAATGTTAGAACATGACAACCTTAGGGGGTTCAAAGCTCCGCCGTATTGGGGAGGACCAAGCACCAAGGAATAACTTCAAAAGGGGAACTTCAAAACGTTAGAACATGGCAACCGTTGGGGGTCCAAAGCTCCACTGTATCGGGGGGAGGACCACACACCAAAGAGTAACTTAAACAAGGAAAGTTAGTATTTTAAGAACTATCCATTCCAAGGGGGTTCAAAGCTGCGCCGTCCCAGGGGAGAAAATGCACACAAAGGACACGTGGAAAGAAGATTCAAACGACCCCACATGGGGAACCCGACTTTGGGTATTAGTACGACGCACGTGGATTAGTAAATAACAAACGTAAAACATTAAAGGCCCCCCAAGGCGGCAAAGCCAAGGCACAGAGGGGGGTAGCTTTAAGATTAGTACAAAACTCAAAGAAACTCTCACCAATGTTAGTAACTCAACCAAACTACTCCACTTCACACGTTAGTGACCAAACGACTGAAAATAAAGCCAAACAATACTCAAGATACCACAAGAGCTTGTGAACACAGAGAAAGAAGGACCCCCAAGACTTTCAAAAGTTGAAAATAAAACAACAACGGAGCACAAAGTGCTCAAAAAACACCGTGGAAATGCCCTTGGCTAAAATGCCAAAAAATTCAACATAAGTTGGATTCACGGACCCAAGACACAAATGGGGGTGGTTTGAGAGGGAAATGGGCCCCCTTTTATAGGTTTCCCAAGGGGCTCACCTCCCTCAAGTTACTTTGGTAACCTTATCAACTTAGATTTTCATCCTTATCTTTAAGATTTTAAGGAACTTGGGTTTTACGTTGGTTCAACGTTGTATCTTTTGGAGTTTGCCTTGGAACTTCAAACGGATTACGTCAATGGCTTCAAAAGGCCATTTTTAGTCCAAAGGTCTTCCTACCCCTATTTCGACGTCTAAAACCTCTCCTAGATTAATACTAACTGAGACCAATAAAAGGGTAAAAATCTAGATTTTGGAGTTGGCCTTTTCTGCTTAAAGTAACTAGCTAGGGTTGTCAGGAATGTCTAAAGGAATAAGAAAAGATCCCTTGTTGACTTGATTTCGACTTTGTACGCTCCCGGGACGCCGGTCAACTTCACGCAAATCCTCCCACGTGATTAATTTGGAAGAATGTCGCTGACTGGACCACCTCCCGCTATCAGAACACCATGAAACTTGTCAGAACGCATTATTAACATAAAAAAATTATTCTAATTTTTTGTGAGATTTAAAGCAACCTAGGGAATTTTCATGAATTTCCCGTTGTCAGTTTAAGCGGTTGACCGTCCCAATGGGGTAATTCCTCTACGTCAGAAAATTCCGAAACTTCTCGGGGAACCTCTCATAGAGTTTTCCAAGAGATGTGCAAGTTCATAATTCTTCACCCTGCACACACTAGTTTGGATGGAAATTCCATCTCTTTTAAAATAACCGGCAATCAGAGAATCTTTCACATGCAAGGAAATCTTGGCGGATGGATACCGCTTTTGACCTCCTCGCATGTTTTTGAACCAAGAGCACAATCCGGCGGCCACAGATTCCTCCGTTGGCCCATCTTGAGAAAGTAACTCCTATAGGCTAACATTTAGGGTTTGTACTATTTCAATGGTGGAATGAGAAAACTGAAACCTCTTCGGGGGAATCTATACTAGGACTCATCTAGACTTCCCTCGAATCACTTTTACCTAGGTAGAGTCGCATGTACAACATTTTAGGCTATTTTTGATAAGAACCCTCAAACCTTTATATTCTCGCTATTTTCTAGTTTCTAACCTATTTACAAGCGGAAGTTAGGGATCTATTAAGGAAAAAATCCTATTAATGACCAAAGGCTGCATGGGTATGTAACAACTCTAGTTTGGTCTTTCACTCTTTTTTGGTCTTTTTGTATCTTTTTACGACTTAAATTGCACAATAACGAAAAAAAGAAAACTATGAGTCCCAAGTGACGAATTGGGAGCTCACAACAGCAAAGTGCCGAAATTGACCTATGCGTATGGTAGCGCACCCTACAGGTTGGATATTGGGCGTGGTTGGTTACTGGTACACTTACCTTAGAGCATCTCCACTCAACGAGTGACTCAAACTAGATAAATGACCGTGCCCAGTCATAATGTATGCTCTATGGCAAGCACGCCAAGTCCCAAAGAGTGGCCGGGCACGGCAAAAAATGGAAGCAGATGGATAAATAGTGTTCGTTCCCTATGGCTGGATATGTTAGAGGACACGGGAATCGAGGTACAAAGTGCAAGTTTTCAGGCAGGTTTCCAGTACCAACAACAATGTGCAAGCCAATCTTCAAATGTGCAACACGATGTTTGGGAGGAGAGGAGGTTGGCATGGAGCGAGATTCAACAACAACGACATCAATAATTTCATATGTGGATGAGGTGATGGGTGAATTGTGGGCCCAAGTGAGAGAGCTCCGTTGTTGAGCAACAACAGAGGAGTTTCATAAGAGTGGGAGGGAGGACCTAAACTTAATAAGCCTTTCCAAGTGTGTTTTTCCTATGCAAAAAGAGCACGGACTTATAATTATCCCAAGTGAAGCAAATTGTTATTTTTTTTCAAAATCTAACCATATAGATGTTTAAAGAGCTTGCTGATTAGTATGCACACCAATTTTGATTGTAAAATTGCTTAGGAGTTGTGAGATCATAACAAGAGAATTTTTTTTTTTTTTCATTTTTAGTATGCTGCCCTTCCCCACAATATTTGAGAAATTTGCATATAAAAGTTTTTGGGATTGGAGGTGATATGAACAACTACAAATCATGTTAGCATACTAAAATACACTTTCAAAAAACTTAATTTCACATGAAAAGCTATCAAACTCATTACACAATTCACCTTACAATTGTTGAAATGCATTTTTTTTTATAAGTAGAAATTGCAAATAACTCCAAATCAACACTTGCATGTTTAAATTTTGAATGGTGAAAATCATGAAAACACTTTAATCTTTCCATAGGGACCATTTTTAAAAAAAATGGATAAGTACAATTTTTTAGATCTCAATTCAAGTAAAATTGGCTAGCTATGCTTAACCCCTAGAGGACCAAGGCCTTTTTTTTGCCAAACCCACACCCCAAAGTGACATTTTTATAGCAAAGAGTGAAAAAAAAATGTTCATTTTGCACATCTAACGATAGGATCTTACACCTAACTAGTATGAGAATGTGTGGAAAAAATTTCAGAATTTTGACCGCATAGTTTGCAAGATATCTTCGTTTAAAGTGAAAAAATAAGGTTTTCATCACATTGTGGGATTGGATTTTTTGACTTTGAAAATTTTTAACTTAAAATTTTTGCACTACAGAGTTTTGATCTTTAGATGTTGGAGAATTGAGTTGACAATCATACAAAAAAAAAAAATTCAAAAAAAAATTAATTTTCATTATTAAAAAATTTGTTAAGTAGAAATAGGTATGAGATAGAAAGAAAATCTAAAATATTCATATATTTTAGATGGAATTAAAGTGCACTAATCCCAGTGATGAGATTGTTCTAGCAAGTAAACTAAACCATACCAAAAAAGAAATTGAAAAAATTGAAAAATTGCATTCAAAAATGAATCCTACAAGTTATTTTTTTCAAAAAGATGCTCTAACTGCCCGACAAACAAGAATGTCCATAACTTTCTCATAACAAATCCAAATGAAATGAAAAATTAATGAAAAATAACTTTATTTATCAGTGGAAAATAAAAGTTTCAATAGTTAACCTTCAAAACTACCTATAAAAAAATTTAAAATGGTCAAAGGAATTGAACTGCCCACCCTGAAACAAGCTTGAAATTTTGGACCGACCATATTTGGTTAGTTAGGTAGTTAAGGGTTAATGTTGTTGTTGTGGATCTTGGTGGTGGTTGCAAAGAAATTCTAGAGTCTCTCAGAGTGCTATTTTTGGACTTTGTATGAAAAAACTTTGAATTTTTGAAGTGTTAAGACTAGGGATATTTAAACCCAATGTTTGACTTTGATGTATGAATTCAAGGCTATCACATTCTAGGGAAGAATCTAGATAGGCGCTTTACAAACATGTTACAATTAGGTGTTGATACCTCGGAGTGGCTTGATTTGAACTTTTGGAAATTGAAGGTGAACAATCCCAAAGCAACTACTTTGTATAGTTGTATGGATTTGGAATATTGGAAAGTATCAATGATGTTTAGAGTTTCAACTATGCAACTTTGTTGTTGTTTTTCCCAAGGATTTGGATTATTGGGAGGTATCAATGATGTTCACAATTTCAACTATACAACTTTGTTGTTTTCTTTCCCAATCTAACTCAGTGCTACTCAAAGCTCCAAAATCTTGTCTCAAACTATTATGGTAGAGCGTCCTAATATTGAGCATCCGTTTACTCCCTTAAAATGTGCGCACCTAATTTGTATGGAAAGAAGTGCGCAATATTAGCGTATCTACAAAAATTCAAAGTATAGTTATTATAAGGCTTGTGTTACAATTTCATTCTTGATTGTCACTTGAATGGAATGCATAATATATTTAAACACCTCCAAAACTTCAAAAAATATTGCACCTTCCATCCATTGAAATCATCCATTTTGTCCAACAAAAATCATCCATTGAAGTGGTTTTGAAACTACATAGATCATGGTAAAAAAGAAAGTTTAACTAATTTCCAGTTGTTGTACTAGCTTGAAGTTGCAAGTGAGGAATATTAGAACACCCTACCCTAGATCCCTCACAGAACTTGCACAAGTTAATTCAATCAAAGTTTGGGCACCCAAAATTACTACCGTTAATAGAGCATTTGAAATAAACATATAGATAACAAAATTTTAGAGGTATATACTTCAATGTAATATTTGGAATAGTTGAAGCTTCCCTTTCATTAATTTGGATAATTTTGGATCAATGTCAATGTGATGTCAGTGTCAATGAGTGTAAATTTTTGGATATTCAAATAAATATTGAAATAAAGTATCTCAAAAGTACAGATTTCATCCAAATTTCATCTACTTCCATCCAATATAATGTATTTCCATTGACTTTCATCCACCTTTCATTTAAGTGTCATTCAAATAGTTTGATAGCTCTCATAACATTTAGATCTTATACCAACTGAATTAACTTATAAAAGACATTAAAGACCAAAAGTGTCCAATTGAATGACTTCAATGAAAATCATAGAAACAATATTAAATGCTCTTATTATTCCACAAAACTAATAATTTTTAGTTGATTACCTTTCAAAGTTAATCCTCAAAGAATGCCGACCTATAAACAATACAGTTACTCAAATCATTTAGAAAGTCATCCATTAGGGGAGATTTGGGGCCATTGGAAGATTGCAAGTTATCTTGCGTTTCCAGATTACGAGAATGCAGGATAACTGTTGGCTAATGTAGTCGAGACAATGTCACGTCATTTAAAAATAAATAAAAAATAAAAAATAAAAATTGCTTCAAATGGTATTTGAATTTTTTTTTTGAATTTTTTATTTATTTTTAAATCTGATAGCTTGTATTGTTGTTCATAGGGTTGGACTAGATTGAAGAACGGGCCTAAAACGGCCCTGTAGAAGTCCCAAATCTCCCCTAATTCATCCACCACTTTTGGACGTAGTGTCCTTCTAGAGTTGATAGCAAGTTTCTATGAAGGAATTTATAAACAAAATTTAACAAAATTGTCAAAATTTAATATTTGAAAAATAATTATCCATGTTTTTTCCTAATAAGCCACTAGAATATACATGAAAAAAATTGATATATTTTTTTGCGTCTAAATTTATTATCAATGTATTGCATATCATGCTTGGTGATTAGGGTCAACAAAAAAAATATTCTAAAAATAGATATCAAAGTTTATTGAAATCTTTCTTTTTAATATAAGCATTTGCCAATTCACATTTTCCACCTTTGAATTAATTTTTCAGCAAAGGAATTGCCTTTAATCACCGAATACGGCAGTAGGGGGGGATTCCAACCCAAGTGGATGGATGCCCCCCCCCACACCCACACCCACAAAGAACCGACTGCATTCATCCATTTGTAGAGAAAGCATTGCTATTTGAGGACCCAATTCCAACAATTGTCTGGTAGTTTAGTAGTCAAAACTCAGGTCTTCTTCAACCTGATCCTCATGACCTTTCTCTGCTTGTCGAAGCTACTAGGGCATCTATAGGAGTTAATTCCAGGCAACTATCTATCATACCATCCTCTTCTATTGTGCAAATCCACTTGGGGTTTGTTCGCGGAGTTTGGATTTTAGAGATTCAAAAAAGCCACAATTGTCAGCCAAACTTCATCTTCTCGGGCACCATCCAAGATTTAGACTACAATCTTAGTAGATGGCTTTGGAGTAATAGATAGTAGTTACTCTCATACTCAATGGCGTGTGGGCGACAACTCCTTACCAAGTATTGCCAACCATAAAATCCTATCAAAGTGGAGAGGCCTCCTTTTCCACAACTTTTTACCTAATTGGAAAGACGTGTGGCTTAAAATTTGATTACAAAAAGAAGAGGCTTTTATGTAGTTTGTCTAGCACAATGCAGTGGTAGTGCACTCTTGGCGAGCAAAAATTAACCTGGGTATTGATATTAGTTGCAATTGTTGCACTACAGGGAGTGAGGAAACACCCATCCATAGGTTTTACTATTGCCCCCAAGCATTGGAGGTATGGGAGTATGCCCAAACCATTCTTGTTCACATCTTTGTCCACATCCTCTGATGGGGCCTCATATCCATTTTTAGTCCACCCTTTGCATTTTTGGCTCAACATTGCTCCGGAGGGATCTTGGCCTTTGTATCATCTGGTCTCTCCTACATGGATCCTCCCTCTAGCTAATTTGGGATTGCCAGAAATAACAAGGTTTTCTCCCAAATTCAGTGGCCACAAGGTTTACTTCAACTAGCTCTTTGGGACTTTTTGCTAGATGCTGGGCGGGCGGCTCAAATTTAAGCTCAGGATGAAACTATCCATATTCCTAGGCAGGCTGTAGACATTTGGGCGAAGTTTGATAAAATCTGGCTCCAATCACCGGTTCTTGCCTCTTGTTAGGTAACCATATTAGTGAAAACAAAAGGGGGCCCCCCTCTTGTTAATTTTTGTAGTCTCTCTTTTGGGCCTCTTGTGGTTCTCTCTTTTGTTTCATACTCATTTTCTCTTCATTGTCCAACCTTCTAATTTAGCTGTCTTATTTGTGACTTCTTTTTTAATGTAATGGATTTTTCCATTTGTTCAAAAGAAAAATAAATAAAAAGCACTGCGACACTCATTATGATATTTAGTATTACTTTGCTACCGCTAATTAATTTTATAACTCTATAAGTTTTTATTCTTTATAATAATTTTTTTACAAATATATTTATGGATTTATTTACGCCGCATGTATGTTGAAGAGCTTCTCCGTGGAAATAATCATCAAGAGTAATAATATTTATAGCATTTTTAAACCAGTTGTTGTCGGCCACACTAATATCGTTATTAGTGTACCGGTACCGAGATTCCTCAGTCACTCGTGTTTCCGTGAGTGTCCCTGAAGCTCCTCTGCTCGTCGTCTCTTCCGTGTGGCTTGGCTTCCCCATTGCATTATCCCCGAATACCGGTACCATTTTCATCGCAAATATTCCTACGCCCGTTCTCCCGAGTATAGAACTTGAATTGCGATCAGCAGAGTTTGCAGGAACGACAACCATCACAGCAATCATCAAACGGAACTGCATCGACAAACAACAAACGCGGCGCCATGGGATTCTTCCTCATTTCCTTGTACTTCGTGCTCTCGGGGTTAGTGGGCACGCTCGGCATCAAGCTCTGCTACAACAAGGGCCCCAGCACCAACATGTAAGAGCTTTTCTCAACTCATTTCCTACTTGCGTGAAGATTTTGGGATGGAGGAGATCTGCTGAATTCGGGGAACTGTGGGATCACAGAAACCCTAGAAGTGCTTTGGAGACGGGGATCGTGTTGGTTGTGACAATAGATGGGTTTGTGATTTTGAGCTTCTTGGGGTTTGGGAGCGATCGGGGAACGCATATCAGGAACCCTAGAAGTGCTTGGAGACGGAATCGTGTTGGTTGTGACAACAGATGGATTTGTGATTTTGAGCTCCTTAGGGTTTGGTAGCGGTCGGGAAATGCATATCAGGAGCCCTAGAAGTGCTTGGAGACGGATCGTGCTGGTTGTGATAACAGATGGATTTGTGCTTTTGAGCGTCTTAGGTTTTGGGAGTGGTTTGTGTTTGGGGGTTTTAGTTTGGGGATTTGTGTCCGTGCGATTCGAGTTTTTGGATTAGAGGACTTTTTGTTGAGTCCGGCTTCTGTGACTAGCGTGGATAATTTCGATCGCTTGTAGATCTTATTGGATAGTCTTATATATCCCACCGCTCATAATCGCCTGTTCTTCATCGCTGTCACGTCTCCGTGTTTTGTTTTTTGGGAAGTGTACCAAGATGGCGCTTCTGCGTTCTATAAGAAAGAAATGGTTATGCAGACGCAGACTTTAAAATGGGCACTCTAATCTGCTGGTTCTTTGTATTAATGGAGTAGTTTTTAGATGGTGTTTATCTATCTTGATGGAGAAGAGGATTGACCGGCAAACAGAGTGCGTTTGGAAAGGATGACTATGCTGGGGACGCTAACTTCGGTGGGTTGATGTGGTGCAGGCTTAACGTAATGCTCGTAAATACTGCTGTGATCTGCTGCTGGCTCATGTACGTGTCTTTCTCACTACATTACTCTCATATCTATGGAGTTTATGTTTAAGCTTTGGTATTGTAAGAGCGAAGTGCATGCACTGGTGATATATGCTGAAAGAAAGCTTGTCATTTTTGAGACAGACAGACATTTTTTGGTTAGGTTATCTTGGATGTTTACGTGGGAACATTTGGTCACGAAATCCGTTATTTTTAGTGCTTTGTACTGTTTGAAAATTGCAAGATAAGAAATCCACAGTGTTTTGATGAATCTGGAAGTGACGCAGTCTTCTCAGTTTGTGAATCTGATCTACGGAGCTAAGGTTTCCCTATTCGAGCATTTGGGATTGACATCGGCTCTGATGATTTGTTCAGGTGGGCGATCGTGTGGCTGGCGCAGTGGAAACCACTGATCAACCCTGTATTGAAAGGTGAAGGTGAATAGCGATGCCAGCCAGGCTGGGTTAAGAAAGATTGAAACCCTTTCCCAAAAATTTGACGTTTGTAGCAATTTGTGCATCTGTATTTCATCTCCTCGTTACGCCTTAGTGTTTACGCCTCTCATTACAGTAGGATGTCTGAGCAACGAGGGTCTTGCAACTGTTGTCTTGGCAAGCATAATGAAAAGCTCGTAGCAAAAGGAATGTTGTGCATGAGGCACATGCAATTCATCTGACTGGACTTATGACGTGGACTGTGAACACGAAGGATTGTTATTTTCTCTTTCTCGATGAGCTTTATAATGTAAACCACTTTGGCAGAAGTTTGCAAATGCGTCATTGTCTCTCTCTTCATATCAGTAACAAAATCAGTGGTCGGTAACAACCCTAATGTTACGTCTCCTGCATTGATATGATGTCATGATCTGTTCCTGAGTGTTGACTTGGTGTATCGTATCTGTGATCATCATTTTAACTATCCTGTTATGGGAAATCGGAACATTGTGAGGAATCGGCGTGTTAGCTGTGCGGAAGTCTCGGTGCGATGAATTCATTGTCTCACATGAGTACGAGACAGTAAATTGGCATAGTTTTTAACCCCTAACTGCCTGAGCGACCACGGTCGCTCCAAAATTTCAGGCTCATTTGGGTACGGGCAGTTAAATTCCTTTGACTGGTAAAATTTTTTTTACGAGCAGTATTGAAGGTTAACTATTGGAAACTTTTATTTTTCACTAAAAAAGGTAAATATTTGATTTTTGAGAGGTCCTCAAAAGCATATATGTCTCATTGAGGAAGAGTAAAGCTTACAAATTTTATTTGATTTCTCGGCTTTAAGCAAAGCTTGCCAATTTTACTTGAATTGAGATTTGAAAAGTTCTACTTATTCATTTGCTTTGAAAATGGTCCCAATGGAAAGATTAAAGTGTTTTTATGATTTTCACTGTTGAAAATTTAAACATGCAAGTGTTGATTTGGAGTTATTTGCGATTTCTACTTTTTTTTTAAAATGCATTTCACCAATTGCAAGGTGGATTGTGTAATGAGTTTGATAGCTTTTCATGTGAAATTAAGTTTTTTGAAAGTGTATTTTAGTGTGCGAACATAATTTGTAGTTGTTCATGTCACCTCCAATCCCCAAAAAAATTTATATGCAAATTTCTCAAACATTGTGGAGAGGGACAACATACTAAAAATAGAAAATATACATTTCTCTTGTTATGATCTCACAACTCCTATGCAATTTTGCACTCAAAATTTGTATACATACTAATAAGCTAACTTTTTGAAAAAAAAACAATTTGCATCATCAGAGATAACTATAAGTCCATGCTCTTTTTTCATAGGAAGAACACACTTGGAAAGGCTTAGGCATTTAGGGGTTAACGATGCTGTATAACAAAGTTGTTTATTAGCCATCAACGTAGAGGGAGGTGTTAATAGCTAAGAATGAGCACACGGAAGCAACAATGTTTATTATAGAGTTGAAGGAGCTAGAAGTAGTGCACTATACTCTATCTAGACCCTCTTGTACCGTCTAGTACTTTTGATGTTGGCATATAAATAATATAATGCACCATGATATTGTATGCAATGGTAAAAAATAATTTTTATGATGCAAAAATCTCATTTCAAGTGGAGGCAAAGGCTATTGATTCTTTATTGATTCTTGAAATTGAACTATTCCAGAAAAGGCCTTCCAGCAAGGCTAGTATAAATTTTCTTTTAACTTTAAACTTTTAATGCTGAAAGCAGCATGCTTTGGTATTGACAAAGCTTTGAGGTTAAGTAAAACCTTATCAATTTACTATTGGTATTTTTTTTCTATTGCAAAGTGCATAATCACACAAGTTTGTTTCTAAGTTTAAAATATGTTTTTGAACATAAAATATTTATGATTTTTCTATTTGAGATTTTGTGCAAAGAGGTCCATTGCAAGACTAGGTTCTCTAGCCTAGAACCCACTTGGAGAAGAATCTCAAAATATGTTGGGAATGTAGAGAGAAAATCACATTGCACATTGAAATATATTTTGAAATGGGATAAATTGATTATTAAAGCTATATACATGTAATTTCTTCTTAAATAATACTACCTATGTTTCTTAGAAAGACTTGTATTTCCTTTTGTAAAATACAAAGGAAACAAGAGTCTTTTCAGAAACAAAAGGAGTATATTTTTATGTGACCAAAGTTTGACATGTAAACAAAGGATTGAATGACTTCAATAACTTCCAAGTTTCTAATTTTTTTTGCCATTAAACGTTTTAGTCTTTCAATTTGTGTAAGATATTATTGCATTTCTATTTTTTGTGATAACACATCTACTTTTGCCTAGAAAGATTTGAAAAGCCCAAAATTGGATGCAACATAGAGCTTTTATGTGTTTAATGTAAGAGTCCCATAAATTGAAGTAAAGTAATACACCCCATGGTGGTTAGAATTAGGAATTTGTCCAGATGCCATTGCTGAAATTTTTTAATTTTTTTCCCAAGTAAAGACAAGTATGAGAAACAGTGGAAGCAATTGAAATTATATTTTTTTGACCAAGTATGAATTTGATTGAATTTTTGAAGTATGCTCCCTAAAAAAATCTCTAGACTACCTTTAAACTAGCAATAACTATATCATTATGCTCATCTTATTCTCCTGAAGTGGTTATAGTATTTCCTAAGTAAATGTAGAAAGTCTAAAAAAGTCAATTCTTCCAGTGAATTTACATAAAAAATCTCGAAGTTCCTATTGAAGTCACTAATCACTCCATTCCTATCACCTCAAACTTCAAAAGGATCATGCTAGTATCCTATTTGTATGGTGTTGTATCTAAGCATAATCAAAAGATGACATCCAAATGAAATTTTTTAGTTTTTGAATAACCATCCAATGGTATATGTCTTCATATATTTAGTATATATATATATATATATGTGTGTGTGTGTGTGTGTGTGTGGAAATGTATGTATATATATTCTAGGAATCAAGTACAATAGCTAATTCAAAATCACCATTTCCAAATATAAATTCAAAATTCAAAATCTAATATCCCCATAGTACCAATGAGTTCCAGAAAATGTTTGAAGAGAATTACTACACAAAATAGTGAAATTAGGTTGCCCCACACTAATTTCTTGATAGTCCACACTATAGAAATATTCATTGCTTTTGTACAATGATGCATTAAATTCAAAGCCATGTGTATGGCATAGATTTATGCACTAGTTCAAGGCCTGATTCAAAGAGTGGCCGGGAGAGTGGCATGTGCCTCCATATAGAACAAGCATTGATCCATGAGGTAATTTATCTCAAGTAAGGCAATTTAATTGACAAGGCAACCTAATTTCACTATTTTGTGTAGTTAGTTATTGATAGCTAGTGCCTTTGGAAAAATAACCATTGGAGAGCAAAAATAGAAGTTATAAAAAAGGACAAAAAATTAGTTGGACCAACAATTAACTAATGTGTAGAAATAAAAGGTGGATATGTAACCGCCGCTTTTATAAATTGTCAAATTTTAGCTACTTGCCATTTGAATCCAAAGCTAATACTCCAATTGTTAGAAGCGGGTATGCTCTAAGACAAGGAATGTGTCACTTTATTGGCCCATTGAGGGGCTCGGAATGCTTGAATAGGGCAGAGGCGGGTATTGCTTTAGAATTGGTCGTGGCAGATAGCCCCTACTCTGTCATTTGTATTTGTCCAATGTAATGAAATTTGGAGTCTAGTTTCAAAACCACTATGTCTTTGAAAGAAGAGGATTGAGGCCTTTGCAAATTTGAAGTTGAAGAAAAGTACCTGGTGAGAATTTGATACTAGAAGAAATGAACCAGGAGATTTCAATAAAGAGAAATTGCAATCAATGCCCTTGGAAAAAAAAAACTCACTCCTTCTAAAAAGAAGAACTCCAAAAACTTCTTGAACTTCCTAAGCATTTGTGGAAAGTTTGGACAACAATAGAATTAACCCCTAAAGTCCCAAGGCCTTTTTTTTGCAAAAAATCACTCAAAACTGCCATTCTATAACAAAGAGTAAAAAAATTTGAAAAATGTTTTTTTTGCACATCTAACCATAAGATCTTACACCTAACTAGTATAAGAATGTGTGGAAAAAATTTCAGAATTTTTGGCCGCACAAATTGCAAGATATCTGCGTTTAAAGTGAATAAAATAAGTATTTCAACACGTTGCGGGACTAGAGTTTATGACTTTGAACATTTTTAACTTAAATGTTTTGCACTACAGAGTTTTGAGATTTAAATCACAATAGTGGAGAATTCAGTTGAGAGTCTAGGGAGAAAATAAAAATCCAAAAAAACTTAATTTTCATTATTAAAAAAATTGTTAAGTAGAAGTGGGTATGAGACAGAAGAAAAATCTAAAATATTAATATCTTTCATATGGAATTAAAATGCACTAATTCCAATGGTGAGATTATTCTAGAAAAAGAAACAAACTTTGTGGAACTTCTTTTCTTGAAAAATTGTAAAAATTGCATTTAGAAATCAATTCTACAAGTAATTTTTTCAAGAAAATGCTCTAAGTGCCCAAAAAACAAGATTGTCCATAGCTTTTTCATAACAAATCCAAATGAAATGAATCAAAGCTTTTCAAATAGACAAAAATATAATATATAAGGAAAAAAATGAAAAAAAAAAAAAAAAAAATTGCAAATTTTTTTTGTTGCCCTCTCTTTGTTGTTTTGAGCTTATTTGGGCACAACTTTTTTAGCGGGCATTGATTCAAAAAAAATTATACTCCCACGAAGCTTTGTAGTTTTTCTATCTTCAACTTTTTTTTGGAAAATCACGACAAAAATCAGCCTGTAGGTACCTGCCCAAAATCCCATTTGTCCCCCGAAGGGACAATGGGCTTTTAGGGGTTAGCCATAAAGTGCGTGCAATGTAGGACAAGGAACCAAAGTTTCAGAAATACACAAGACCAAACTCTTTAGAGCAAACCCACTGTAAAATGCTCAAGCAGCACTCTCAAGCAAATCAATGAAGGACATTCCTTATTATTAGAAGATCAATGGTGGAGAATGGGGTTTAATGAAGTTTGATGTTGTGTATTTCTTTTGTACGGAGTACTATTCTTTGTTAAACCATTGTGACTGACACCACTGTTACAACTAGGGGCAACCCTTTACCTTTCTGATGAACTCCAGTAAGATAACAGGTCCAGAAATTGTCCATTTAAGAGCTGAAAGTGAATTTTGAGGAGGCAAAGCTTCTTGAAATAAGTTTCAATAAATTTTTCTTGAAAGACAAGAGGAATTAGCATCTAATCCAAGTCGCTTTTCATATTTTTTGGAGCTTTCTAGAATCAGTTATGAAATTTTGAAGTTGAAGTGGCATAGGGCTCTAAAATCGCCCACCCCTTAAAATGTACATTGTTTGTACAGTGCCCTATAAGAAAGGTTGACGCCCCCCTTTTGCACCCTTCATCTTTTTTGATAGTGCTCAGAATGTAATTGACATTTCTTGTTTTTGCCAATCAAAATTTGTGTCTAACCCAATCTCCCTGAAGTATACCAAATTTTCAATTTCAAAAAACCAAAACTCCATTTTTGGTTAATTTTTATAATTTTTTTTCACGGTTTTACATGAAAATTCATAGAAAAATATTAATGATGAATCTTTTAAATTTAACTGCGGAGATACATAGGAAACATCCACACGCACATCTTTCCTTCACCAAGCATCTCCAAAAAAGTTTCACAATTCTCTTGGCAGAGGTCACAATGGATGTGTGAATAGTGCCCGAAATTTTGAGAAATCATATTTCTTTAAAGTAATTAGATTTTTATTTTTTTCCCTCACATTGCAACTAATTTTACACATTTGAGCATGATGGTACAATTATTTTATCGAAATCTAATTACAATAAAGAGATATGAATTTTCAAAATTTTGGGCACTATTCACACCTCCATTGTGACCTCTGCTGAGCGAATTGTGAATCTTTTTTGGAGATGCTTGTTGAAGGAAAGATGTGCATGTGGATGTTTCCTATGTATCTCTGCAATTGATTTTAAAAAATTCATTAGTAATTTTTTTTTTCTATGAATTTTCATGTAAAACCATGAAAAAAATTAAAAAAATTCACCAAAAATGGAGTTTTGGTATTTTGAAATTGAAAATTTGGTAATACTTGAGTGGGATTGAGTTAGATACAAATGTTGATTGACAAAAACAAGAAACGTCAATTGTATTTTGAGTAATGTCACAAAAGCTGAAGGGTGCAAAAGGGGGGCGTCAACCTTTCTTGTAGGGCACTGTACATTGCTGAAAGCTATGAAAAAGCAAGATGTACAAGCAGTATACATTTGAGTAGGGTGGGCGATTTTAGAACCTGTGCGATTTCAGAGCTAGTTACCTTATGGGCTGATTCATTCTTTGGCCCCAGCATCCGTGGCCGGGTCTCCCCACCAATCAAGTATAATTCCTTCCATATCGGTAGCATTTGGTGGTAAAAAGGATGTCTACGCCCTAAATGAACCTCTCTTAGAGCCAGTTGCCATTGGGGAGCTGGAGGGGTCCAGGCCTGGACCTCCAGCCTCCAAATCTATAAAATTAGAAAACAGGACTGGACCTTCCGGAGCCTCCAACGGACCTTGCTTTGTGAATTGTACGTGAGGAGGAGATTTCAGATTTTTTTGCACGCTCTGCCTGTGGTCAAGCTGGACGGGCCTCCAGTTCCTGCTTCCAATGACAACAGGCTCTTATTATAACCATGGATTGTACTGTACAAAGTGTTCCCAATGACTATTTGTGCAGTCGGTTCCATACTTTTATGGTTCATCCAGTAACATAGCTCCTTAAGTAGCTCCTTACCAGTGAAATTAGTCGGTTCCATTGAGTGCCTGCTCTTTCTACTCATAAAATATGATGACAAATTATGAGAGACGACTCCAATGTGGTGTTGGCCATGACTGGATCCAGGGATCCCGGACATGGCACGCATGCGACAGGAAAATTCAACCCCTGGCAGGGCGACTGGGATGACAGATGAAACCTTGATTCATTCAATGGAAATTGTCCATGTGTTTCAAAAAAAAAAAAGAAAAAGAAAAAAAGAACCTTAATTCAAGATTTCAAGGATATCTGATCTCAATTGTCAAAACGTGGCACAATGTTTTTTCCCATGCCGTGGAGGTTCACTCACTGGGATGGATGGATGGATGGATGGATGGATGGATGGATGGATGGATGGATGGATGGATGGATGGATGGATGGATGGATGGATGGATGGATGGATGGATGGATGGATGGATGGATGGATGGATGGATGGATGGATGGATGGATGGATGGATGGATGGATGGATGGATGGATGGATGGATGGATGGATGGATGGATGGATGGATGGATGGATGGATGGATGGATGGATGGATGGATGGATGGATGGATGGATGGATGGATGGATGGATGGATGGATGGATGGATGGATGGATGGATGGATGGATGGATGGATGGATGGATGGATGGATGGATGGATGGATGGATGGATGGATGGATGGATGGATGGATGGATGGATGGATGGATGGATGGATGGATGGATGGATGGATGGATGGATGGATGGATGGATGGATGGATGGATGGATGGATGGATGGATGGATGGATGGATGGATGGATGGATGGATGGATGGATGGATGGATGGATGGATGGATGGATGGATGGATGGATTTCAAATCTCACTAGCTGTTGTTTGGGTTTGTGAGGTGATCAGGTGTTCCTGATTGGTTGGTTATCACACACTCTTTTTCTTTTACATTGCAAGCCATTGTTTATATAAGGTGGAAGCACCCAAAACCGTCAATATTAAGCAATTCAGCACAGTTGGAAGCAACTTTCCATAAAATTTACTATTTTTTGTAGTATGAACAAGCGAAAATGATGAATATTTAAAAATAAAAAATAAAGATTTTTTGGATGTGGTATGTCATTTCTATGATTTTTCAAAGAGACGGCTCCCTAGAAACTGCCACATAGGTGGATCCTAAACTGAAATCAACAAAAAACAATTGTTAGCAAATGAGAGTTAGATATGTGTCCTTCAAATGCATCAGCGAATCAAAGCCAAGCATTTCAAGGACACATTAACCCCTAAAGGACCAACATGCGTTTTTTGGCCGTATAGAAATTTTGGGCAGGTACGTGTGACTAGAGATATCCATATTTGAGGCTGAAATTTTAATAGAAGGTGGGGGCGAGGAATATCTTCATGTGTACCAAGTTTCATGACATTTCAAAATACGAGTCAAAAGTTGTGACCTGATATGTTACTTTTTTCCGTAACCGGGCAGTTTGGGCAGATCAGAAAAAATCATTTTTTCCGGAATTTAAAAAAAAAAATTGGTTCTCTACATTTATATATACTTAAAAAGCTTTGAGTCACTCCATTTCAATCAATGAGTCAAAAGTTATCAGGGGTTTTGTTTTGCGGGCAGTTATGGATTCTCTACTCTAAAAAAAACTTTAAAGTCATTTATTTAAATCAATTTTCAATATTTTTGGAAAAAAATAAAATCTTAGGATGTAGATTGATTATTACAACATTACAACCGTTGGGATAGGCATTTTTAAATTCTATGATTAAATTTTTAACAATTTAGTATTTTGAGTCATTTTCTACTTTTTTCTACTTACTATTTTTTTCCTATATGTTGTATAATTCCAAATGATGTGAAATTTTTCATGTATATAGACAACTTGTTTAGGAAACTGAATTCAAAGAAGCACCACCTTTATCAGCATTTTTTCATTGAAAAGTGAGCTTGCAAAGTGCAGCTGCCCGGTTTTTCGCAGGATTGAAAAAATGGTTTTCAAGACTTTTAATGCTTATATCTTATGATCCACACGGTGGAATTTTCTGAAATTTTTACCACATGTTTTCAAATTTTCATACTACAAGATCCTAGGGTTACATGTGTCAAAAATTGTTTTTTTCCGAAAATTTGGTAGTTGTATTAGAAATGGCAGTTTTGGAGCGTTTTTGGTGATTACATAGTCATGAAACTTTAGGGGTTAATGAGAAGTCTAGGGACAAATTTAATGACAATCTAAGGTACAGGAATGGGAGCAGGGACGCTAATGGATGTTTCTACCTTGTATTCACTTCTGCTTTCATTTGTGGCTCTGAGGTATGTAACATGACAGTAATTTATCAAATTCATGCTACTTTGAATTAGCACAAGTTATACCTAAAGGCATGAAGTACAGATTTTTTTTAGCAATAAAGAGTTTCCAGTCATCCATTTGCATTTCAACATTGATACGACTTTTTTTAGAGGTTTCTTTTTAGAGGTTTTGGACCTCACAAAATATTTTTAGGTAAAATTTCCTTATCAAACAAGAGATTGCCAAATCTAAATAAACCTAGCAAGTTGTTTCATCTTTTTCAGCTCTTTGTGGATTAGGTTTGAATTTCCAAAGTCAAAAAATACATTTTACAACCAAAAAGGATTCATATTACTTTTAACACTTTTCCAAGCACTATTTTTCTAAAAAATTCTACGTTTACTTTCAACATTCTTGTTGTACATTATTAGAATTTTTTGAAACTCTTCTGAACATTCACATGTCACAAAAAATTCAATGATATCTTTAACCGATGAAATTTTGCAAATTTAATGACATCCTAGTCTTTGACGCAAGTTGAGTGTCATAAATGATATTCCCTTTGTTTCTAAATAATATCACTGTTTCCTTTGTAAAATACATTATATAGAATATTTAAAACAAAGCGGAGTATTATTTAGAGGCACAAGGAGATTTTTAAAAAAGGTTGGAAAAAAGTGTCACAAATGGTACTTTAAAAATAATAATAAAATAATAATAATAATAACAATAGTAATAATAAATAAAATAAAATGGTGATGATATTAGTCCCCTGCCATCTTTAATGAAAAGCTTTAGAAGTGTATCAAGTGGGTCATTCAATTGAAACCGGCCTTTTCTGGCACCTCAAAAGTCTTCAACCGACTCTTTCATAGTGGAATGTTTTTCAACACCGCCAATACGAGTGGAACTAAGCTACTGCACCTTCCTGGTCATAAAAGTCAAATTCTTCATTTCTCCGGGCAGATTCAATCAATTACTGAATTAAAAGTGTGCCCTATGCCGTTGCCACAACCAAAATAAAAATAAAAGTAATTTTTCAGTTTTCAATTTTTTTCAACCAAAAATAACTCAAAAATCCATAGGTTCAAACACCATGAAACAAAGCCCATGCACCCTTTCTTGCGAAGAGCTTTTAGATGGTACCAAGAATGCAACCGGAGATGCACAATCTAGGAGATCTCTTTTATAAAGTGGCCAAGTGGCAAAATAAAATGTTAAAGTAGTGCTCTAAATTTCAACATTCATCCACATATTCGATAGAAAATATCACATTAGCACATATCACATATCCATAATTTTGCTTTCATCTACAATTTGGCAATTTCATCCAAGACATTTTTTAATTTAAAGTTTCATGGCAAAAAATTCACGATTTATCGTCGTGTTTTAGCCCGGTTATTTTTTTCTGGTGCAATCTAGCACTTAAAAGCCAAAAAAAACACCCTAATTATCACTAGTGTACCCTATGTCGTTGCCGGCCACAACCAAAAGTAAAAATGATTTTCTAATTATTTAATTCATAAAAACATTAGGGGAGATTTGAGGGCATTGGAGGCCTGTTTCAGGTCCATTCCCAATTTGGCCCAATTCTACTCCCAACTGGTACGGGCTGTCAGAATTTTTTTTTTCAAAAAAAGAGGGGGGAGGGTTCCTCCAAAATATCATTTTAAGCATTTTTTTTTTAATTTTTAAAATTACATAGCACACTCTTGGTCACATCAGCCAGCAGTTATCCTGCATTCTCAGGTCACTGCAAGAATGACCTTCCATTTTTGTTCCACTTTGCCCGTTTTCAGCCATTTTTTTGGGAGTACTATAAAAATAGAAAAACATTTTTGAAAAATATGAAAAATGTATACACCTATAAGAAGAAGTTACCTTGTGAAGGAAAAGCAAAAAAAAGTTTTCTAAACAGGAGAACTAGAAAAGTGCAAAATTGCAAGAAAATATATACCTTAATATTTTAATTTGTAAAAAATAGGAAAAAAAATTGAAAAAAAAATTGAAAAATGCCATTTGAGAAGACTTCATGGTAAAGAGATTTCACCAAAAAAATGATCCTAAAACCATCTTCAATGTTTAGAATTGCATGGGCAAGGGAGCCCTCTTTGCATGGACGTAGAGGATATAAAATAAAATATTTTTTAATGTTCCTTGGTAGAAACATGAGTTCCTACTATGGGAATAGACCATAGAAATTTCAGCTCCAAATCATTAAATTTGGGGACTCCTTACGTAGTAAAAACCCTAAAACTCAAAACGTGACAAATTAGTTTAAATGACTTTTAAATATAAAATGATTTTGGAATTTTTTTGAAAAACATGAGATATAATTAAACTCATAAGAAGAATCTCTACTAAAAATTTCAAGTTCATGCAAGTCATGCTTCTAAAGTTATTACAAGATGAAGCTTCGGCATTGCGTTTGTGACAATGTTTCAGTACCGGTCTTTCTTGCAATCACCCTTCCGTAGTTTGGGAACACTACAGGAACGCAGGATAATTGGCGGTCTCTTAGAGGCCTCAAATCTCTTCTAATGCTTTGAAACTCACTATCTTCTCTATTATAAGTCAGAACGCTATGAAACAAAGTCCGTCCACCCCTCCTCACAACGAGCTTTCCGATGGTACCAAGAACACGATTAGGGGACACAATTCCATAGATCTCACCATAACAAAACAAAAATGTTTTTAAAAAATTAACAAATTTTTTGACCATGTAGATTGCAAGATGTTTGTGTTTGAAGTAAAGGAAATTAGTTATTTTGCACCTTGCATGACTAGATTTTGAGGCTTTGAATCTTTTTAGCTTAAAATTTTTGGACTATTAGGTTTGTTTTAAAAAAAAATTATGTTGAATAGTTGAATTGAAAAAACTCTAGAAAAAAATAAAAAAAATTACACACTTGATTTTCATTCTTTAAAAAATTGTTATGTAGAAGCAAGTAAAGCATTGAAGGAAAGATTTTCTAAATTGTTAATAGGTATAAAATGGAATTGAAATACATATAATCCCAATAATGAGATTATTCTAGCAATTGAACGTAATCCACTATCAAAATCTTCTTTTTTGATAAATTAAGAAAATTGCACTCAAAAATGAACTCTACAAGTAATTTTGTCAAGAAGATATTTGAATTGCCCAAAAAATTAAGATTGTCAATAACTTTTTCATAACAAATAGAATGAATGAAAGCTTTCTGTGCTAGATTAAAATATTTTCTATGTGAAACAAACCTTTGGAAATTTTATTTTGACTTTTTGTGATTATTTGCGGTGCCCAATGAGTTTTGTTTTGGGCTTATTGTGGCATGATTTTTGCTCAAGGGCATTAAATTAAAAAAATTATATTCCCATAAAATTTACAGTTTTTTCTATCTTCTGAAAAAGTTTTAAAAAATCATCATGAAAATGGAGATTGTAGAAACCTACTAGAAATCTGTGATGTTCTTCAAGTAGACAATGGGAGTTTAGGAGTTAAGAGGCTTTGAAGGTAAAAAAGTATAATCTGTTTGGTTATCAATCTTGCTTAAACATATGACAAAAGAGACAAAGTAAAAACAATAATTTTAACATTATTGAGTCACATGCAAAAGTGAACAGGACTTCATAAAAAAACATTGGGGAATACAATGTAGAAGTTGTCATTAGGAAACTAGGGATTGTCAAGCAAAGTAGCATGGGCAACAAAGCGACACTGGTGAGGGTGAAAGAAGAATTAGTGGAAGTGAACAAGAAGTAGAAGTAGGTGGATGGGGAGAGACATGCAACCTTTTGCAAGGTCTCCATTGAAGAGGCTTGTAATGTGTCTTTGAGGTCAAGACCATGGGATTGCTAATAGGAGTGATTATGGAAAAATAGAAGTGAAGGTAGGGAGAGAGTCTTACTTACAAGAAATAAGGTGATGAAAGAAGCATTGTCATCTTTAGAAGAGGAGGAGGAATTATAAGGATGTTCGGAGAAGATGATCTTGGAAAGTAGGAGGCAAATGGAAGGAGATTTTTCTTATGCATTAGAGTAAATGAAACTTGGTAATCCAAGACCGCCCCACTTAGTACTCCAACTTTACTCCATTTTAAGCCAATGTCAATGTTAAAATAATTTTTACATTGCTCATTTGAAAGAGGAATTGTACAATACTAGTCTAGTATAAGGGAACTATTGCTTTGTATGGAGTCTACAAGTTTGATGAAGCCAGTGAGTGGAAAGTATTTTGGAAGTCAAAGATAGAAAAGTGCTTTGGCAGTTGGTTGCTTGTATGGTACTTAAAATTAAATGTTCTTCTTTCTTTTTATTCAACCTCTTTGATGTTAAAATATGCAATAAAGTAAATACATTGATCATTTCAATTAAACATTTGGAGTGAAAAGTGTTGGATTTGGATTCAATGTGCTCCAAATTTGTCAACTCAAAATTTAGAGAAATTTTCTTTTTAGAAATTGTGACTTGCCAACTCTTCTATATTTTTTTTTTCTATTAGGTCACTTTAAAGCGATTTATTTCCATCGTTCGGTGTCTAAATTTGAATTTTCTTGCACCATTTCAAAGTACTTGGGATGTACTTCCAAGGATAACAATGATAAAAATTTTAAGTTCTAATTATAAACCATTGAAAAGTTAGAATATTATTTGGACAACCAATTGGTGGAGAGGATTGGGAATGCCTTTAACGCATTAACCCCTAAAGGTTTTTGACTATGTTTTCACCAAAAACGCTCCAAAACTGCCATTTTGAATACAAGTACCAAATTTTAGAAAAAAAGCATTTTTGGACACATATAACCATAGGATCTTGTAGTAAACTTGTTTGAGAAGATGTGGAAAAAATTTCAGAATTTTCCACCATGTAGATTGCAAGATATTAGTGTTTGAATTGGAAAAAGCCTTTTTTGGTCCCTGCGAAAAACCGGGCAGCTGCACTTCACAAGGTCACATTTGTATGAAAAAATGTCCAAAATGGTGGTTACTCTTTGGATTTGTTTTTGAAGTCAAGTTGGCTATATGCTTGAAAATTTTCAGATCATTTGGAATTGTACAACATATAGGAAAAAATAGTAAGTAGAAAGAAGTAGAGAATGATTCAAAACACTAACTTATTAAGAATTTAATTAAAGAATTGAAAAATTCCAATCCCAGTGGTTATAATGTTGTAATAACCTATCTACAGTCAATGTTTTTATTTATTTTCAAACATATTGAAAATTGAATAAAATGAAGAACTTCAAAGTTTATTTTAGAATAGGAAATCTACAACTGCCCGCAAACTAGAACACCTTATAATTTTGATCTCATAAATCAAAATGAAATAATTCCAGACCTAAAGTTGCATACATTGATCTAAAGAATCAGTTTCAAATTTTTATTTTTTTTTAAAATGATTTTTTAAGAATTTTTTGAGCTGCCCGCCGAGCATTGAAAATCACATATCATACAATAACTTTTTAATTGTGCTGTCAAAAGTTATGAAAATTGTTGGACCTTAAAGCTACTCCTCGGGAAAATGTTGTGTGAAAAGTTCAAAGAAAAAAAATAAAAACTCCATTTGTAGTACGCTGCCCAAAAATGCTATGTTCTCAAAAAAGCATGTTTAGTGCTTTAGGGGTTAATGACGGCGAGAATGACGGCGCCTAAGTCCCTTCACTTTCCAGTACACTAAAAACTATATTCAGTGTTAGCAACACTATTTACAAACCGTGACACTAAATATCATTAAGCCTACTAAAGTAAGTAACATTAAATGTAATTTCTAACACTAAACATACTCTATGGTAAATCTGAAATCCAAAAATGTTTACATTTAGTGTTAGAACATATTAAAAAAATGAATTTGCAAAGGAAAAGATTGAAGACAAGGAAAATGATGGAAGGAGTAGGCTGGTAACTAAGTACAATCCAACACTAAATATAGTTTTTAGTGTACTGTATATCCACAACGCGACCAAACTAAAAGTCAAAAGGCGACGACAGGCGGGCACCCAATCCCGCTCTTCATCTCTCTCAGTCCCATAACCGTGGACTAGACGAATTCGCTACAGACACAACAAAAATGGCTTGCCGGAGCACCAAATCCGGACCAGACATTTGACTGGCAAGACCGACTCTCTACTGAATCCGTATCGGGACGATAGCTGGCGGGCCACCCCTGGCGTTGCATTTTCCGAAAATTCGCATCGTCACCGGAGCATTAAAAGCCATGAAGCAGCAGCTCTTTCCTCGCACGCAATCCGCTCATATCGGGATCTGCCTCGCCATCTCTGACGCAATAATTTCTTGTTTCCCTTTACATAAAATGAGGATGTAGACCTCCTGGAGGTTTTTGAAGAGACTGTGTTTTGTTTGCATGATTTTCTGATTGTTGCTACCATATTTGGAGCTAGCTTCAGAAATTAAATAAATTCTCGCTTTCCTTTACGTATCGAGGAATTCATTGGAGTGGTTTGACGAGGTTTGCGTGTGTGAGGGAGGAGAGAGATTGGAGCGGCGATTAGACTGTTTTTTGTTTGCGTGATTTTTCTAATAGTTGCGGTTATCTTAATTTGTCGCATCAAAATTTAAATTTTCTGTTTCCTTGTACGTATCGAGGACTTGGAGCAGTTTTGACGAGGTCTGGAGGAGAGAGATTGGAGCCGCGATCAGACTGTGTTTTTTAGCTTGGTTTTGTGATTGTTGCGGTCGTCTTTGGAGCTTCAAAAAATAAAAATCTCGCTTTCCTTGACGTATCGAGCTAGGATTTGGAGCAGTTGATGAGGTTTGCTTTAAGGAGGAGAGAGATAGGAGCGGTGATCGAACTCTGTTTTCTAGCTTGATTTTACTGATTGTTGCGGCCATCTTTGGCGCATCAAAATTGAATTCTCGCTTTCGTGTGTATTTGGAGGACCTAGAGCAGTTTGGACGAGCTTTGCTCGAGGGAGGCGAGATTGGAGCGGCAGTCCGACTCTATTTTTTTTATTGAATTTTTTAGTGTTGACGCTGTCGTCGACACAACTTTTGCATCAAAGAATAATTCTCTGCTTTATCGATGACCTGGAGTAAATTAGTTTGACGAGGTTTGTTCAAGGGGAGAGAGATTGGAGCGGCGCTCTGAGTGTTATTTATTTGCTTGATTTTTTGTGTTGTCGCCATCTTTGACGCAAATTCTGCATCAGAAAATAATTCTCCTCTTTATAGCGAGCACCTGGCGGAAGAGGCTTGCTTGAGAAGAGAGACTGGAGCGGTGACGAGGCTATGTTTCTTTGCTTGACTTTCTGATCGGTGACGCCATCTTTGACTCAATTTTGCATCAAAAAAATATTCTCGCGTGCCTTCACCTATCGAGCTCCCGGCGCAGTTTGAAGAGGTTTTGCTTCTGGGATTGGAGCGGTCATGCGGCTATTGTTGGTGGCTTGATTTCTTGATATTTGAATTGTTTTGAGGCTATGGCGAGGGAGGAGATGGCGAGGTTTGGGATGGTGGAGGTAGTGGTGATGGTGATGTTGGTGGTGGTGCGAGTTGCGGGGAACTTTGTGGTGGAGGAGAATAGTTTAGCAGTGCTGTCGCCGGAGAGTTTGAGGGGGACGTATAAGAGCTCAATTGGAAATTTCGGCGTCCCGAAGTATGGCGGCACGTTGACGGGCTTGGTTAAGTATCCGGCGGTGAACTCGAAGGGTTGTGACAATTTTCCGAATGATTACTTCAAGACGAAGTCCGGCGAGCGCCCTAACTTCGCCCTCATCGATCGCGGCGGTAACGTTTCGTCTCTTTCCTCCAGCTGCTCAATCAAAATTCCGTTTCTATACGGCTATCAACTTAGTATTTCAATTCTGTCTGTGTTAACTGGTAGAATTAAGCTTTGTTACCGCCAATTGGACTTGTTGAATAAGTACACTGAGAAACAATTGGGAGATACCACAAGGGGAATTCAAAAGGAGATGCATTTCCTGGAAGTTGAATTGCGTCGTGAAACATTAGTGTAAAATTCTGTTTACGCTGCTCTTGGATCAAGGTTTGTATGTCAATTGAACTTCGGGTACAGCCGAATCGGCAGAATCAGTTGAATCTTCTAAATTATTGCTAGTCGAATTCTTCATGCTGACCCAGGTTTTGTATGGATCAATTCCTGCTATGGATAATTTAGCAACTTGGCCTTTAGATTATTGTAATTGCCATTTTTGATTGTGATATTGTGGAATATGAGATAGAATCACTTTCCTGCAGATTGTTATTTCGCACTCAAGGTGTGGAACGCGCAGCTCGCCGGCGCTGCGGCAGTGCTTGTAGCAGACAACAGGAAGGAGGGGCTCATCACCATGGATTCTCCCGAGGAAGATCCAGCGGCATCGAAGTACCTGCCAAACATCTCCATTCCATCTGCGCTTATCTCGAAGGAATTTGGCGACAAGCTAAAGGAGGCATTGGCAAACAAGGAATTAGTGGCATTGAGACTGGATTGGCGTGAGTCGCTTCCTCACCCCGACGAGCGCGTGGAGTACGAGTTCTGGACCAACAGTAACGACGAGTGTGGTCCTCAATGTGATTCGCAGGTTGAATTTGTCCGCAACTTCAAGGGCATTGCTCAGATTCTCGAGCGAGGTGGTTACACTCAGTTCACTCCCCATTATATCACGTGGTACTGTCCACAGGTATGATAAATCTTGAAACCGATCTTCTGAAATGCTTGAGAAATTGTGGAGAGCATCTTCTGGAATTTCCTAGCCCTAAGCATTGGAAGCCTTGCGGTGCGTTCTATTGTTCAGGTGTTCATTGAGAGCAAGCAGTGCAAGGCGCAGTGTATCAACAACGGCCGTTACTGCGCTCCAGACCCTGAGCAGGACTTCTCGAAAGGTTATGATGGGAAGCAAGTGGTGACGGAGAATCTGAGGCAGCTGTGCGTATTCAAGGTCGCGAACGAAAGCATTCCTCGCCGGCCATGGAAGTGGTGGGACTTTGTCACAGATTACCAGATCCGCTGCCGGATGAAGGACAACAAATATGGTCCTAAGTGTGCCGAGGAAGTCATCAAATCTCTCTGTAAGTAACGACCCGTGTGCAGCAGACTCTTTTGGAACTCGTGATCATGCGGTGGCACTATCCAAGATTTCTCCAAGTTTTTCTCAATTGAGTTTTTTCATGTACCAAATTGTCGGGTTTTGGATACAGCTATCGATGTGGACGCGGTGCGCAAGTGCATGGGCAACCCAGATGCTGACGAAGTTAACGAAATCCTGAAGAACGAGCAGGTCGCGCAGGTAGGTAATGGATATCGGGGAGACGTGACCATCTTGCCCACTCTCGTCATCAACCAACATCAATATCGAGGTCCGTGGTTGGATTTTCATAATGCCCCCTTTGCTTGTATCAATTCGTATATTTAGCTTTTGTTTTTCTTACTGCATCTTGCGGTAGTCACGCAAGAGTCCTTAATCTGCACGTCCTAATTTTCCATAGTCAATCTTGTGAAATTGATGGAGGGGGCTGTGTTTTGGGCGGTGCAGGCAAACTAGACAAGACGGCCGTATTGAAGGCCATCTGCTCTGGTTACGAAGAAACCACAGACCCACCTGTTTGCTTGAGCGAAAGTATTGAGACTAATGAATGTATGGATAACAATGGTGGTTGCTGGCAGAGGGGCGGCATAACCGCCTGCAAGGTATTCTGTATGTCAATAAAGCGATTGTGCACACATCTTGATCTGATTTTTAGAATCGAGTGCGATATTGTACTGGTGAATTGATTCATGGAAGGCTGATACGGGAAATCTTTTGCTTCTAGAGTTTGGGATATCGTTTCAGAGGGTCTTGTTTTTCTGATTACAGGATACCTTCAGAGGTCGAGTTTGTGAATGCCCTCTCGTTTCTGGTGTCCAATTTGAGGGTGATGGCTACACTCATTGTGAAGGTATCTAGCGTTTCAATTTGACCCTTCTTGCTCTTGTCTCAAGTTCTCGTGGATTCATGTTTCAATCAGCAAGTCTGTACATTAATTGTACTCCCTTGGTGCTGATGAGAGTAATGTTGCACAGCCAAGGGACGGAATCGTTGTAAGGTGGAGAATGGCGGATGTTGGGAAGAGACAAGAGATGGGTTTCATCATTCGGCCTGCCATGTGAGTGCGTCCTTGTGCGGATTGCCGAAGTGAGAGTTCCTAAAAGAAACTCTACATGATTTTCCGCTATAATTTTGTGATTCTGTTGGCACTGGCGTGTCATCAGATCGCAATGTAGGAACCACGTGCGTGCTGTTTTTGAGATTGCAATTTGTTGGGAATGTGTAGACCTGGCAAAGGTCGGGCTGCCACTGCCCTCATGGCTTCAAAGGGAACGGGTCGGCTCCCGCTGGTTGCGAGGGTACGTTCTTATTCGGGGCGGAGTGAGTTGGCAATTATATTGTATTTACCATTGCAAGTGTGGAAATAGTCTTGGAATTTCTGATGGCTAGCTGTGGACATCTTCCCAAAAGAGTGAAAGAAATTTTAAGTATGATCTCCCGTGAAGCTCCAGGCGTTCAAATTTGAGACTGAACTCTGATTTTCGGGTTTGGGTGGCGCAATGGCAAGACGTTTAAAATGAGTTGTGCTTTGTTTAGATATTGACGAATGTTCGATGAAGCTGAAGTGCCAGTGTCCCGAATGCAAATGCAAAAACACTTGGGGCTCGTTCGACTGTGAATGTTCTGGCGGGCTTCTCTACTTTCATGCGCATGATACATGCATAAGTAAGTTCTTTACGCTAGTGGTGTGTTGTCTGTGATGAGACGTTAATGTCGTGCTCCTGTATGGTGAAGCGCATGGCACTTTCAAGCGTTTGAATTTCGTGTAAATGATCAGGATGTTTCTTTAACTAAATGGTTCACTCGTTTGCGACTCTGTAGACCGAAAGGGTTCGCAGTCAAAGGTGGCGTGGACACTGCCGCTCATTGTTGTGGCTTGTCTTTCCATTGTTGGGCTTGGCGGTTACATCCTCTACAAGTACCGCCTCAGGGTATGTTTTACAACCGTAGACTCGTTTTTCCTGTTCTTTCGTTGGAATGAATCTACTTAAATTAAAATTCTGAAGATCCTGATTCGAGAATTTTGCATCCTTACATGTTTACGTGTGGGCATGCGTTGTTACCACTGGTGCAGTCATACATGGATTCAGAGATTCGAGCAATCATGGCGCAGTACATGCCTCTGGATAGTCAAGGCGAAGTCCAGAATCACTCTCACGATGATATATAAGATTCAAGCTTCACACAACGCTATCAAACTGTTTCCGTGACACCTCTCTGCAGCTGCCGCAACATCTGCAATTATAGAGGTCATCAGTTATCTTGGACCGACCGTGTTTGTTAAGAAACAGTATTCCGTAATATTGAAACGTTGTATTTAGTAGAGGTTTGTAATATTTGTTAGAGTTTAATGTTTATTAGAGTTTAGAGGTTTGTAATATTTATTAGAGTTTAGCAACTTGTATAAAGTGAAGACAAGGGTATGGGGGCAAGGCTGAGTGTAAAGCAAGTGCAAGCGTTTTTGCCTCGTGCAAAATTGGTTGCAGGATATGCAGCGGTGAGCAGGAACCTAGCAGTACTACGTAACTTAAAGAGCAGAAATGGCAGGAACTGATAGTTGTGTAGAGCAGGAGTGATGAAGTTTGTTCTTGTCGTCCCACTAGTTGAACTGTTGAATTGCTGCTTTTGTACACATCTCTTCGGATTCGTTCCTGTGTTGTGCAATCTCTGTGGGCGCTTGCCAGTCGAATCCTTGAAGTTGACAAATCGTGAACTGTGACACTCCTGCACGAGCATTAAGGTAACTAAGTTACACCTAAGATCACAATTCAGCATCGTTTCCATTATTATACCACTTTTTGTGGGGTCTTGTTGGTAGTCAAAAGTAGATTCTAGATTCTCTTAGACACTATGAATTTTCAAAGTGCTGAAATAGGATTTAGGGTAAGAGACCATACTCTCATGAATAGTGGAAGTACATTTTAAACAAGAATCTAGAGTGTGCGGTTTTAACCCCTAAAGGACCAAGGCCTTTTTTCTGTCAAAAAACTCTCAAAACTGCCATTTCTAGAGCAAAGAGTAAAAAATCTGAAAACTGTTTTTTTCTGCACATCCAACCGTAAGATCTTATACCTAACTAGATAACAATGTCTAGAAAAAATTTTAGAATTTTTGACTGCACAGATTGCAAGATATCTACGTTTAAAGTGAAAAATAAATAAATTTCAGCACATTGCGGGACTAGATTTTTTTACTTTGAACATTTTTAACTTAAATTTTTTGCACTACAGAGTTTTGAGCTTTTAATATTTATAGTGGAGAATTGAGTTGAGAGTCTAGGAAAAAAAAAGAGATTCAAAAACACTTAATTATCATTCTTTAAAAAATTGTTAAGTAGAAGATGGTACAAGATAGAAGGAAAATCTAAAATATTAATATCTTTTAGATGGAATTAAAATGCACTAATCCCAATAGTGAGATCGTTCTAGCAAGAAAACTAAACCACGTGGAACTTTTTTTTTTGAAAATTTGCAAGAATTGCATTCCAAAGTGAATCCTACAAGTTATTTTTTTCAAGAAGATGCTCTAATTGCCCAAAAAACAAGATTGTCCATAACTTTCTCATAAAAAATCCAAATGAAATGAATCAAAGCTTCCCAAATAGGCAAAAATATAATCTATAAGGGAAAAAAAAAAAATTTAAATTAAATTTTTTGCAAAATTATTTTGCTACCCACTCTCCCCTATTTTGAGCTTATTTGGGCATAACTTTTGTTCCCAGGCACCGATTGAAAAAAACACTATATCCCCACAAAGCTTATCAGTTTTTCTATCTTTCAAAAAAGTTTCAGAAAATCACGACAAAAATTCAGCCTGTAGGTACCTACCCGAAATCCCGTTTGTCCCCCGAAGGGACAATGGTCCTTTAGGGGTTAAAAAGCAATTGAAATTAGGTGTTGTTACTGTAGTACACCTCATTGGAATTATGAGTTCATGTAGACCCTAAAAAGCAAGCCCTTTCTCTTATCATCTCAAAGAATTTGGATTACTATAATCACATGGATAGGTTGATGGCATTCCATTCAAGTACAAAAATTGCAAATTTTTTAAGTAAAGTGAATGAGAATTGGAAAATTTAAAATATCTAATATGTTATTTTCCAATATTGTTTGAAGTTTTGTAGAGTGCATTATAGAAAACAACAATATTTGGGTTCATGTTTTGATTAGTAATGTTTCATTCAAAGAAATTCAAAAATTTGTGAAATTTTTACTTTATAATCCCAAATGGGATTCATTCTCTATACTAAAGAACTAGGTTTGGGCTCCATTCCCTTCCGCACAATTGTAACAATCCACTCAAAGTTTTAGACTCTGGAAAGCTTTTATGATCCTCTCTTGTATGGCCCAATTAATTTTTTTGACATGAAGTTAAATTAGTGACCTAGGGAGACATCTAACCCATGCCATTTTGTAATTTTGCCCACCTTCACACAAGTCCTAATGTCCTATTGGTTGCTTCCTAAAATGTTTGAACTTCTTTTTTTTTTGAAAACTTGCAATTTTTGATGGATCGAATGACTATTAAAAGTCCACATGTATCTTCCCTTATGATGCTTTAGTCTTGTTCTTTGAAATTTCATAGCTTTCATTCATGCACCTCAAACTATGAACCCTAGCACTTGTCACTACAAACAAAAAAATCCAATTCTTATTTCATCATCTCTCTCACTAAGCGTAGTGTATCATCCCCAAATTTTCATTTGTGGCAAATATGGCACTTAGGTGGGTCACTCTATGTATATTTTGAGTACCACATGTGGCAATGGGGTATTTTTCAAGAAGCTATAATTTACCTCCAAGGCAGAAATAAAAGGTTCCCTAAAAGTTCTTAATTTGGCAAAATGGCCTATATTATGGCACTCATTATATAGCCCATGTCTATACAATTTTTGTAGGCTATATTCTTTATGAGGAAAAAAAATGAATTGAAAAACAAGGTGAAAGCAAAAGTGTTAGGGAAAAAAATACAAAGAAAACATGTATGGAAGTCAATCTATTTTTATGCGTTTTCAAAGAACGTATGATCAAAGTTCAACATAGTCATGTATATAGGAAAAAAATAGAGAGCATATTGTAATTCAAATATACAAGGACATAACAATACCATTTCAACTTCAACAATTCATAATTAATTAATTCTACAAAGCCTTGAAACATGTGAAACAATCTTGATTTCGATGTCAATTCCATTTGTCATACAAGAAAATTTATTGAAAAATACTTTTACCTCCCTAGATATCTTATGATGCTTCACATTTAACTCTTCCTAGCTCATATTTTTGTTACTTAATGGGGTGCTTTTTAACATGAAAAATGTGCGTATAAATGTTTCCTACATATATATGCAATCAAATTAAAAAAATTCATCACTAGTTGTTTACAATAAAATATTATGTAAAATTAAAATATAAAGATATCTATTTTACAAATTTTGGTCTTATGATGCTTCACATTTAATTCTTCTTAGCTCATATTTTTGTTACTTAATGGGGTGCTTTTTAACATGAAAAATGTGCGTATGAATATTCCCTACATATCTATGCAATTAAATTAAAAAAATTCATTACTAGTTGTTTACAACAAAATCATACTACTAAAATTACAATGACCTCTATAATATCACAATTCAATTTTGAATAATATTATATAAATTCAATTTCTTTTGTAATAGCCATAGGATACTTTCTACTATGTATTATGTATTCTTTTTGTGAAGTATTTGAAAATCAAATGGATACTTCTAAAAAGATTTCAAAGAAACTTTTCAGATACAAAACTATAGATAAATTCCATGTCATTTTAAACTGTGATATTAAAGAATAAAGAAGCACCGACCGCTAGCATTGCTCTACATATTCAAATGTGAAGATTCTACTTACACTGTTCACTTGATTAATTTATTCTTATTGCAATGTTTCATTTTTGAAAGGTTATGTTGTAAAAATTATGATATAAAGATTTTCTTTAATTACTTTATATGCATTTTATAAATTTTTTCAAAGAATATTGTAAAAGGATGTCAATATTTTCATTTAAAGATTATACGTACTTTGTTTATCTACGTTCTATCACATGAATAATTGATGAAAGTAATATATTTAATGCGTAGCAAAGCAAACCAGTCGCTAGTATTATATAAAATCATAAAAATAAACTTTAGAAATTCACCAAAAATGAAATTTTGCTTTCTTGAAACTGAAATTTTGAATGCTTGATTGGGATTGCGTGAGGATTGCGTGATAATTATGCTCACCAAAATCTTTCAACTATATTGCACATTGTACAGAAAGTTGTGAATGGGTCGAATTGTCTGGTTGTAAGATTACAGTACTCGACTGTACAACACGGTACACAACATGACATGGATCAATACAAAGATTCATGCAAATGAAACTAAGTCCCTAAAAAGAACTTGTGGAAGTTAGAGAATATTTTGACTACTTACCAAAAGGGTGATAAGACAAGAAGAGCCTTAAAATCATGAAGAAAAAAGCAATTCACTAGTACTCACTATTGGAGACACTAGTCATTAAGGTAGAAGCACCCAAATGTAATACGAGTCATTTCTTTGAGACCTAAAACAACCTAAATCCAAGCGCAATTGGACCCAAAGTAGATAGATGGGGTTCTAAGAAGTTGTCACTATCTTGAGGGCGAGTCTTGTGTTGGCCAATCATCCGTGTGTGATCAAAGCTTATAGTGTATTGCTTTTGGGTGTTTCCATGACCACTTGTATGTTAATCTCTTGTCCATAGTAGGTGCATCTATGCAATTGTTTTCAAAAATTCTTATTATATTCATATAAGCTCAAAAAAATACAAAACCAATTTTGTTGGTTTTCTAAACCATTTCCTAACAGGCGCACATCATTTTATTCTGTAGCTACTTTCAAGATCTACAAATCTTGAATAAATGTCACATTTAGGTGCTAGTACCTCAGTTTAGACTTTAGAATAGTGGAATGAATTCTAATAGTATTAATTGTGCTTACCTATCGGTTGTTGCAAGAAACACTTGTCCTTTTTGGTGTCCTCCTGGCCTTGGATACATACATTTTTACTCATTATTTTGCGTTGTATGTCCTTTTCTCATGAAATTTGAAATGAAGGTACATGTGGTAGTTTCAAACATTGTGTAATTTTTTCCAATTTTTTAAAATTAGTTTACTATTTTCAAACTGCCCCTGATTGGATGTCTACTTTGGCCATTTTGGAGGTTTTTAGTACTAATTTCAAATCAAAAATGCAAATTTGAAGGTGAAAATTGGTAGGCAAAGAGTTCTACTAAAATTACACAAGCCTTCAAAGAAATTTTTCAAAATTAATAAAGTATCCACCTTCCACATATGCTCAAAGTGTACTACCTTTGCGCATGTGCAAAGAATACAATTTTTTTTTTCGAGAAAGTGAAAATGCTTGAGGAGAAGCACCTCCAAGTTAGAAAAAGTAGAAATCTTTTTCTTTGTTTTTTTTATTTTTTTAACTATTTTCTAAAAATAAAACCCCATACTATGTATTTTCTTGCATTTTCCATCACTCTTAGAATGTGCATAACTTTTAGAGATAAATTTTTTTAGGTCTGAATTTCCACATACATATTATTTTGAGTGCTTTACAAATTATCCATGTTTTATTTTATTTAAAAAAATTTATTCCAAAAGTCACAGTACTCTAGTACTAAGTCTGTTTTGAGCCAAAACCGGCAGGTATTTCTTGCAACTACCCCTATAGGAGTTTAAAGAG
Source organism: Neckera pumila (assembly GCA_963969595.1). Classification (NCBI taxonomy): domain Eukaryota; kingdom Viridiplantae; phylum Streptophyta; class Bryopsida; order Hypnales; family Neckeraceae; genus Neckera; species Neckera pumila. Next base: position 14,110,410 of record OZ018409.1, read on the forward strand.
AAACTAATTTGAAATAGTAGAATGCTATAACCTAATAGTTTGCTTTTTTCTCACAATGACATAAAATATAAAAGTTTGTAATAAAAAAAGTGCCCTATACCTTACAAAATGAACAGGGAGGAAGAGCTCAAAATCGTAGTGTGCACCCTAAAAGCATCGCCACCATGGGGCGGTCAAATCCCCACGGCAAACCTGACATAGCGGGCTCTTCACACAATGGCGCGCTAGGGCAGCCAAGAGCCTGCAACGTGGCTTTGTGAGTTCAACGCATCAAATCCTATGACTGCAATTAATATCGCAGTTTTGAAAGCAATCCCAAGGTGTGCAGTAACTGCCGGACGAACTGAGAGGAGTGGGAGGAGCTATTTTGGATGAATTCAACGCCATGGTGCTCAAGCTGCCTTAATGAAAAGAGCTGCTCACCCCCAAATTGGATGCACAGAACTTAGAACTAGGTCAACCCTAGGCTCCCTCAAGAATCTCACCGTGCACGCCAAGCTCAAATACGCAGGACGTTAAATCGTGCCATCCTTTGTGGGCCCTGCGGGCCAAATTTACCCCAGGGGAAAACACTGAAATTTTTTATTTGCCACAAGTTTATTTATTTTCAAAATCTGAATTCATATTTGCAATCAGAGGCCCCAAATTAGCTAGGGGGGCTAGTAAGTATCCCTAGACACGGCTCAAATATAGGGGACTTTTATTTACTTCTACCCTCGTGATACCCAAATTTACCCTGCTGGGCCCACAAAGGATGGCACGATTTAACGTTTTTCTTCAAATACCTTGGGCAAAACATGGAGTGCCCAGTGCCTCGGAAACAACGCCCAACGTCATGGTGGGAACTGTTTTTCCTCCCGGGCCTAGCCTATGACATTCCGGCCTACTTGCCCGTGTCACGGTGGCGATGCTCTAAGGCCCTCACTGGCACTGTACTGTACAGTACAGTACATTGTCATCCATTACTGAAGTCCCATTTTTAACACTGCAATAGGGTTGCATATTCCCTATGAATCAAACACTTTTGTCCCTATAAATGAAGTCACAGCAATGCAGTAGCTATAGTAGAAGATTCCAAGCGCTTGGGGTTGTAGTAAAATTTACTACTCTCAGATACCACAACTAATCCAGATTCAACTTAACAATATCTACTGTTTGCCATTGTCCTCCTTGACTGTATAATTTGATCATGTCATCAATTTGCAGAATTGTGATTGCAGCTTCCGTCGCAAATTGCAAGACCAAAAGTATGATCACAGAGAAATGGGACTAAACAAATACTCCGTTGTGCTCAAAGTTCCACGTAAAATGAAATGTCCATCATATACAACCAAACCCAGAAGAGCAAATCAAGGACTTCCGAAAAACAAACAGAACTCCAGGCACGAAAACGAAAACCTAATTACACGAACTTGAATGATTTTAACTTTGCTTTTCAACGACCCCAACTTCGTTGTTTCGAACAACTTCCTTAATTGATCAAGTCCAACCCAGTTTCGTACAGTCGACATAGTTGAACACATCAAATGCAACTCTCAGTGACGTGCAAATTCCCCAGGATATAATCGCAATGGACTTAATAAGGCATCATTACTTAAGCATCTCCAACCTCAGGTATCAAGTACATACTTAGCAAGATGCTTCTTGTTGGCCTTTGTTTGAGCATTACGCTGGTATGCACGAAGTTTAGCAACCAATTCTGTTTGAGTCCTTCGCTGTATTAACAGCCAAAACCTATTTGTTCTCAACCACGCCGAAGTATCGATTTAGGCTTGAGCAAAAAATCACAATAAGTAAACTTCTGAAGTGAAGTCGTTGGTAGCTTAAAACACTCCAAGAATATGAATCGGTTTCTCTATCATATGAAACTATAACAGGAACCTTAAACATCATGAAGTTAACAGCACTCTCGAAAATAAGGCCATTACTGTAGCAAACAGAGAGACTAGGGATTGAAAATCTCCTCCTGGGCAACAAAAAATGCCATCACAATTGCAAGGGTAGAAAAAACAATGTATTGCCAATTCACTTAATGTCCTTGCACTGCAGGGTGACTTAGAGTATAAACTAGATTCTATATTTGTTTTTGAAATTTTTCATGAGTGAATCTAATATCATATACTTCCGAATGGTCAAAAATTCTCATTTATGTGTAGAGCAAAAGTTTTACTTCAAAAGGGCTCGCAGATTGTTGACCCTGTTTTGCATGAGTGAAAAAAAGTTTTAACTCAAAAGTTATAATCTTTCAATCCATGCGGTGAAATGGGCTGAAATTTTTTCCACTCTTTTGGAAAAATATTTTACTTCAGTTTTGTACGGTTAAAGTTTCAAAAAAACGTTTAGATTTTCATTTTTGAATAACATACCCAAGAACCGCAGTTTTTGACAATGCCTTCCTTAAACCCTCCCCGTCCTTTATTTAGAGGTTAATTCCAGTTTTTAAGGTTCTATGTGAACGTTATAAGGGTTAGCAGTACGATTGTGGCAGTGCAGGAGTCCTAGAATGGGGATATGTGTGGACAAGTAGAAGTTAAAATTGCTTATGTCAAGGACATATGATGTATATATGATGTATCAGTGTGTGAACCTCGCTGTTGCACAAGGAGAGCTAGGACCTGTGCTGAAACCTTCGCTGTCGTCGCTCATCAGGACTACTGCAGCACCGTCCATTTCCAACGGCAAGTTCCCTGTCGTCGTCGATCATGCAGGGCGGACGCCGAAGTGGTGCAGGCGGAAGCGCATATTTGAAGCACAGGAAGCTGCGCAAATATGTAACACAGCTCAGTCGTGAGTTCTCCAGTTTACCCGGCATTAAGTTAGGGTGCTGCGTCCGCGGCTTCCATTCATATGCTGCGTTTCCATGGCGTCTAGGCTAGCTTCATCTGAGCAGTTCTTTTCTGTGCGAGAAAATTCGAAGACTGACAAGACGGAGCTAGGGCGACTTGAAGGCGCTGCAGAGCGTGGGCCACATTATCGGCGTGGTTATGAGACAACTGGATTCCAAAGGAAGTGAGTTTCTGACTTCCTTCTCTGATCTGAAAGACTCGCACATGGAACTTGTGACTTCGTCAGAGCTCCATTCTTCGGACATTTCTTGGGTCGCTAAAATGGGGGACGACTAGTAAATTAGCTAGCATGCAGACCTTACTCTATAGGTAAAATACGAAATGATCAATGGCAGGGGTACGAAGTGTCGAAAGTTCTTGATCCAAACCCGAGTGGAACCATATCCGAGGCCCTACGTGCTTAGTACTGAATTGCGTTTCGAAAAGACTTTGAGATTGGTAGTTGAGCTTCTCTTGAGCTCGATTCTGTAGACATTTGATGCATGGTTACCTTACGGGGAGACGAGTAGAGAAGCGGCCGGGTCTTTCCACGGTAGCTGCTTTACGAGTTTTGGAGTACTTCTGTGTATATATACTGTCGTCTTGCTGTTTTCGACGGTGTCATTAGGAGCATGAAACGTTGTTGTACTGTTGGGCCAATTTTTTTAGGATTCTCGTGGTTTCCGAATTCGCATTCTGAAGTTGGATTGTGATGATCGTCACTTCATCGTAATAGCCTGCCGCTTCTTGAGCTGCAACTCTTACTCACGGTTCTTCACGTACTTGGCTTGAATTGTAAAACTGTTTTCACTGTGGCCAGGGAAGTGGTTGTTACTGCCACTGACGAGGGACTCCCGGAAACGTGTGAGAAGGGCATTGGCAGGCTTAGACGTGGCCATTTGTATTGTTCCTGCCCTTGCGGTGGTCGATCGGAATGCCCGATTGCTGCATTTGCCTAGCACTGTTCGATCACATCGCAGGAACAGTGTCTTCTCCTGCGGTCAGCGGTGACGTCGCTAACGTTCACAGCCCGCTTTTTCCCACGGGGTATGTTGTGGCAGTGGGGAACACAGGACAGCATGCACAACTGCAAGACTTCAAGGAAATCGAGAGCTAGCTAGTCACACCGTCCTGCGCAAAGAGAACCGAAAAGCAAGAACGGAAAAATGGAAAACCCTTCGGCCTCCCCTACCTAAGTCCCAACCCCAATCCTACCTTCTTTTGGAAGAGTTTAGAAAACAGTTGAACACTTTTGTTATCTTCGGACCTTCCCTATGATTTGCAGCCTATTGCAAATGTTTATTCCTCTTACCACCAGAGAGTTGGAGGGGATTGCAACATACTCCCATGGGAGCATGACCGTAAAAATACATAGCCCTAAAATGACACAAATCCCGATCGGGATCTGTGTCATTGTGTCAGTATTAATTTTCACCGTTATGTTCCTTTGGGCGTATGTAGTAATCCTTTGCAACTGTTTGGTGGTTCACAAGTGGAACAAACATTTGCAGTAAACTGCAAATCTCCCTAACGTCTGTATTATTGGACCCAAATCAGCGGTTGGCCGGCCTCTCAAGGTGTAGATCCGAATGGTACGCATAACACCAACCCTGACATGAATTGCTTTTGTTCATTGATTTTTGGTTTCATTGCATACCAGATAATTCTTTCTCGTGCAGCGAATCTATTGACCACGACGCCATTTTGTGGCAGCAGTCTTCTGATGACGTTGTGTCTGTAACTCTGTATTTCATTATAAGCAGGTCCCACGCACTACGAAGGCTACTGCCACTTTTTTTACCAGTGCAACCCGCTCGCTGCCGCGTGGGGCTCGGGCATCGTTGCCGCCTCTTCGGATCTCATCCACTGGCCATACCTCGACTTCGCTCTGGCGCGCGTCAAGTAGTACGATGATCCTGTTAATTCTCGATGATACTGTAGTATCACCAGGATTACATTGAGTTCGGCTTCACATCTATTGGCAGGGAGTTCAGTACTTTCATCAACAAAGCTCAGAAGGCAAACTTCCAGTTTGCATCTATGTTTATAAGTTCTAGCTCAGATTCTGGTTTGGTTGATTGTCTGAAATGGAGCATTTGCAGCATTTAGAAATTTGATATCTCTCTATTTCCTCTACTACTCTTGTGTACGCTGCTCAGGCTGTTGGAGATGGGAACGGGACTGCCAAGGACTTTCTGCAAGATGTTGCTAGTCAAGATGTTACCAATCATTGACCTCCTGTCACAGCTGCAATTCTACCAGCTTTCCTTTGAGATATTCCCTGCAATTTTGGGGTTGTAAAGAAGAAGTTGAGACCTTAGATCCAAATGTTCTAAAGCTAAGCGTTGATCCTCGGTCTTGCAGGCCCTTTTGGATTACATCTGGAGTGGGTTCAAAATGGTACTGGAAATCTTTGAATGAGAACGTCCGGAGTCAGCAAACTAAGTTATGACCGTCCAGTTCACTCAGAACCCAACTTTAGGGCTGATCTGAAGAATGCGCTTATAAGAGATCTTACAAATTATTTGAGAACTTTGAAGGTATGCTTAAACACCTTTGTTGGCCATTTCCTTTCTGTTAATTTTATTCTCTCAATCAGATACAGTAACTAGATTCCCAATATTGACCTGAAATATGGGAGTGTGTCACTTTTGCAGAAAACCGTAACGACAGGGTTCCATATTGATGTGGTTGCAAACAATTGTGTTGTACAGAGGAAGGTGCGAGCTTCAGTGGCTTGTGTAGAGACTGGCTCTCACCCAGAAGGATGACATGCTAATCTCCCTCACGACCGAATTCGAGAGTCTGATCCCGAAGCTGCATGGCTCATCGACTACCGCGGGCACCTCCAAGCTCACCACGGCGCTCAAGGAGACCATGGCGACTCGTTCCAACAACTGGAGTCTTCGCTCCGCAACGGGCAGCGGGAGAATGCGTGGATGAAACGCGCCTTGCAGAAAGAACAACCGGAAGTTGTTCTGGCGGGCTTCTCTACTTTCACGAGCATGATACGAGCATATTAAGTAAGTTCATTACCCCAGTGATGTTGTCTTTGATGAGACGTTAATGCCATGCTCGTGTATAGTGAAGACCGAGAAGCGCAAGGCACTTTCAAGCGTTTGAATTTCGTGTAAATGATCAGGATGTTTCTTTAACTTACTAAATGGTTTACTCGTTTGCGACTCTGTAGACCGAAAGAATTCGCAGTCCAAGAAGGGGTGGACACTGCCGCTCGTTGTTGTGGCTTGTCTTTCCATTGTTGGGCTTGGCGGTTACATCCTCTACAAGTACCGCCTCAGGGTATGTTTTACAACCGTAGACTCGTTTTTCCTGTTCTTTTGTTGGAATTAATCTACTTTTAAAATTCTGATGATCCTGAATTCGAGAATTTTGCATCCTTGTATGTTTACGTGTGAGCACGGGTTGTTATCACTGGTGCAGTCATACATGGATTCAGAGATTCGAGCGATCATGCCGCAGTGCATGCCTCTGGATAGTCAAGGCGAAGTCCAGAACCACTCTCACGATGATATATAGGATTCAAGCTTCACACAACGCTATCAAACTGTTTCCGTGACACCTCTCTGCAGCTGCCGCAACATCTGCAATTCTAGTGGTCATCAGTTATCTTGGACCGACAGTGGTTGTTAGGAAACAGTATTCCGTATTAGTGAAATGTTGTATTTAGTAGAGGTTTGTAATATTTATTAGAGTTTAGCAACTTGTATAAAGTGAAGACAAGGGTATGGGGGCAAGGCTGAGTGTAAAGCAAGCGCAAGCGTTTTTGCCTCGTGCAAAATTGGTTGCAGGATATGCAGCGGTGAGCAGGAACCTAGCAGTACTACGTAACTTAAAGAGCAGAAATGGCAGGAACTGATAGTTGTGTAGAGCAGGAGTGATGAAGTTTGTTCTTGTCGTCCCACTAGTTGAACTGTTGAATTGCTGCTTTTGTACACATCTCTTCGGTTTCGTTCCTGTGTTGTGCAATCTCTGTGGGCGCTTGCCAGTGGAATCCTTGAAGTTGCCAAATCGTGAACTGTGACACTCCTAATGTACTCCAAACCAACACTGCCTACCGGTATTGTCATTGACGACAAGAAAATCCTAAGTAGAAGAGTATGAAATGTGGTGTCAGTTTACTTAATTTATTGGATTCGGATAGACTCACCTTACAACAAATGAATTCTATGAATCATGTTCTTTTCGAAACAATGCGCCTTCAAAATGTTCAATACGTGTCTCATTTTGACGGATGGCCACCAAAAATTTGACCATTTGTTTAACAAAAAAAATTACTAAATTTTCCGATCCATACTTGCAGAACGACCAACGGGCACCGATAACCGAGTCGTACACGGACACTAGTGTCTCCACGATCCCCCTTGAGCTTCGGACCCGATTCCCGTTTCGTCGTCTCTCTCGCTTAGCGCCGGCAGCGCATCATCCCCGAATTCTCATCTTCATTGCAGTAGCGCAATCGCGATGAGGAGGTCCGTCCGAAACACATTCAGTTAAACATAAAAACTCGCGCGATGGGGTTCTTCCTCCCTTCCTTGTACTTCTTACTCTCAGGGTTAGCTGGATCTCTCTGCATCAAGCTCTGCTACAACAAGGGCCCGATCACCTACATGTAAGATTTTTTCTCAGCAAATTTCTTTCTTCCGTGATGTGTCCGGAAAGGCTTGTGGATGGAGGGAGAGATCTGCGGAATTCAGGGCATGGTCACTGAAACTCTAGAATTGTTTTGGAGACGGAATGGTGGTGGTTGGAATAACTGATGGATTCGTGACTTTGAGCTTCTTAGGCTTTGGGAGTGGTGTGGGTTTGGGGATTTTTAGTTTGGGAATTCATTTGGATCCAAGCGAGTCGAGTTTTTGGATTGCAGCTGGATTGCAGCACTTCGTGTTGAGTTCGGCTGCTATTCGATCGCTTGTAGATCTCATACCGCTTTGTTCTTCGTCGTTCGTAGAGTTGTGACCTCGCTGCTGTTTTTGTGTGTTTGTATGTGTACCAAATTGGAGATCCTTGGTTTGATGAGCACCAGGTTGACCGATTACTCGTGCATATGGGAGTCTTTTTATTGAGTACTCTAATCTGCTAGCTACTCTTTAAGAGTGACTTGGGGGTCGTTTTAGTGTTTTTGGATGATTCTCGACCATTTTGAGGGAGGAGAGAAGCTAGCAAAACTGTGAGCAGGATGCGTTCTGGAGAATTGGGCTGTGCTTGGGACACTAATGACTGTGGGTTGCTGTGGTGCAGGCTCAACGTAGTGCTTGCGAATACTGCTGTGATATGCTGCTGGCTCATGTACGTATCTATCCTAAACACACATGTCGATTGAATCTCGGTACTATAAGAAGCTCAGATTTGCTTGTGTTGGTTCCTAGTGCGAATCGTGCTTGTCGTTTTACTCGTCATTTTGAGACAGAGAGAACGCAATTTGTTGCTAGGTCATCGTGTGTGGTCATTGGAGACTTCAAATTTCCGTGAGAGCACGTAGTCACAACATTCTTCTACTGTTGTAATTTCTAAAGATTGAATCATGATGTTTGTGGAATGCAGCTGAAAGTGACAGAACCTTCTCAGTTGAGTTTCTTATGTGAACTTGGTCTACGGAGAAGGTTTATCGGTTGTGAAGACCAACATTTAAATTGACGTTGGCTCTGATGGTTTGTTCAGGTGGGCGATAGTTTGGCTGGCGCAGTGGAAACCGCTGATCAACCCTGTATTGAAAGGTGAAGGTGAATAGCAATGCCAGCCAGGCTAGGTTTAGAAAATATTGAAACCCATGCATGAACCTTAACAATTGTATTAGTTCCTCTTAGTTGTAGATATCTTCTTAAAAGAAATTGTGCCTCTCGAGTGTCTATAGTAGACTGTCTGAGCAAAGAGGGTCTTGCAATTGTTGTACACGTAAAAGGTTTCTGTAAGCATGATGAGAAGCTCGTAGCAAGAGGAGCGTTGTGTACGTCAGATGCATGAGGTTCTTGCAAGTCTGCTGACTGGAATTATGACATGTAATGTTAACTCAGAGGATTGTTATTTTCTCTTTCTGGAGGAGCTTTTTCATGTGCAAATTTGAGTGTGGATTATTGACTTGGTTACTGTCGTGAAGAGGGTGAAGAGGGTTTGTAACCATCTCTGATTGTGTGCATCTGTCTGCTCAAATGAGTCTCATCCACGAGCAGGATAATTTGTTCATAATCACATGATATTCATCCACGAGCAGGATAATTTGTTCATAATCACATGATATTCATCCACGAGCAGGATAATTTGTTCATAATCACATGATATTCATCCACGAAGGCAACAGATACATGAATTTTCATCCAGGGACAGAGATGGTTACGTCCTGTAACCCTCTTGCCGCCTCCTGGCGGCTCGAAGGTTACCTAGTTCATGACGCATTTGCAGAATTCTGTCGTAGTGAGTTCCATGTTTCTGTTACGAATATGGCTGTGCTAGCACAAGTCCGAGTTTTAATGGACTTGAAAGAGTTTGAACTTTGTCATTGCTTCTAACTCAATTTTTTTTATTTCTTCGTTTTGGACAATTAGATTGATCCCTACGAAGCCGAAGCCAAGAGTGTTTTGCCTCCAAAACCACCTACCATTAGAGAAAATTTCAGGCCTTTGGAGGGCTGCTCCACAGCCCTCTGAGGTACCCTGAAATTTTTATTTTTTTTGCTCAAAAATTTGTTTCCCCCTATTTCTGCATAGCAGTTTTTGTTGTGGCAGTGACTCAGGACCCAAAATTTGCGAATAAAAAATTTAAAAAAATAATTAATTACTTAATCTTAAAAAAATATTAAAAAAATTAATTTAAGTTTTTCTTTTAAAAAATTTGCAAAATCTGACTGCTCACCAAGGGCACTTTCCAAGTTGACAGGCCATGCATGAAATAGCATGGCATGGCAATTTGGAACAACCTTCCCGTAGATTGAAATTTTTTCTAATGAAATGCGCCTATTCTAGAGTAGGGCACAAATTTTTGAACAAACATTTTTTAGAAATCTAATTGTTCAGTCTTAGCGTGCCAACAAATTTCCATAAAATTGTAAACTTGTTGATCTTGAGAATCGAAGTCAGTATAGTTTGACCTAATAGTTTGACCTTTAATCAATAATAATTTTTTTTGGAGGCAAATTGACGTCAAGGACCTATATCTTAAAAAAATCCAAAAGAAGAATTTTCCTTTTTTTTCCTAGTGAATACGTTAATGAGTAGTTAGGAACAGATTTTCACATTTCCAGCAGTATCAAAGCATTGGAAGGAATTATTAATTGGCATTGAGGTTCAAACAAAAATCAAAATGAGAATACATAATACAAACTTCTCTCCAAAAGGAATGAATGAAATTTAGATCAACTAATCATGCCCTACCCACTTGCCCATAGAACTTTTCCCTTGTAATTGCTTTTCATTGGCTAAGTTTGTCTTTCCAAGCAAGGTGCAGTGAACATTCATTGAAGTATTTGGTTAAGAAAATCACCTAAGGTAAAGCTTTTTTCCAAATCATGTAATTTTTTTTCAATATGTAGATATTTGGTGCTCAAGATTGAAGCTTTTGGTAAGAAATTGGAAGACATACCAAAGTTTTAATTAGTTCTTTCCCTACCACAAGCGTTGAGAAACTTTGCTCCTAATATTGATGACATATTTATTGGCTATGTCTTTTGGACAAAGACTATGACATTGACTTTCCTATCCACTATAGTTTCTAAATCCGAGTTTCTAAATCTTATCTACAACCGCATTCACTTTACACAATGTGGTTAGGGAGAATTCGACAAGTCAGACCCCATCTTCCTTGTTCAACTGGTTAGATGGGTTCCAATTATTTTTATTTTCTTAAAATTTCAAATTTTACTTCTATATCATTGATTCAACATTTTCTTTGCTAAATTTCCTACTATCCACTATCAATAAACTAATATTATTGTTCATCTAGGATAGAGTTTCACAATCACTTCGTTCTTGTTTCACATGACTTGAATACTCAAAAGTCAAAATTAGGTTCAATAGGGTACCATTTAAAGAATTACCAAGCCTCCTAGTTCAGTGCCTTGCAATTGCAATTCCTTATCTTAGTATCATAGGTTGATAACAAAGGATTTGCTGTACTATGTAAGGTAAAAACACCTAAAATAGTCCAAACAAGGGTTTGAGCATGGTTCCTACTAAATGAATTGTATCCAAAATCTCCTCCAACCTAGGAAAATAGCATGTAAGTCATTTAAGGCTTGAAGTTAATTTATTGGCTCTAGAGCAAAGGGGTTGAGGAAGCTTTGCATTGATAAAATTACCCTGAGAAAGTCTGAATATCTACTTGCTTGAAAAATGAGACCATATTACAAGGAAAGAGGTAGCTTCAATGCTACATTGGAAAGTATACACAAATGAGGTTTAGTTTTGGACTCATGAGCAAATTGAAGTTAGAGATATACTAAAAGAAAAATGGGGCCTCAAGAAGGGCATAAAATTGAACCAATAGTGATGTCACTTGTTTATTTGTTTTTTTAATTTCACAAAAAAGTTTAAAAATTTAAAAATTCAATAATCATAGTCTTTGCTTGCCAAAATTTGACCAGCTAGGATTGCAATTTTTTTTTTTTTTATTGTTTTAAATTATGACATTACTTTTGGTCTAGATTTGGAGGCCTTCTTCAAGCCTCACTCTTCTTATAATGCTTGAAGTCGAGGCATTGTGTTTGAATACTAAACTCAAAAGTTACATAAATTTGTGGTTCAATTGGGGGATTTAGTAAGTCTATAACTATATTTTGATATTCTAAAAATGTTCATTCTAAACAAATAGTTCAATTGGAAATTTTGGTTGAATTCAAGGACTCAATTGACTTGTGTACACTGGGGCAAGTGAGTTGATAAACCATATATAAGAGCCAAAATTGAGATACCATTCAATTTCAAGGTTTACTTCATTATGTACGGTCTCAAACATTTCATTCAAACTCTATTTGTGGTAGAATGTCCAATCAATGCATGCATGGGACCTATATCATTAGATAAAATTTCACCCCTCTACAGGGCTGAATTGATGCATGAGAATGTGCATTTAGGAAAAATATGAGCCCAAACAGATTGCCAGACAATCTATAAGGTGCCCCGTCGGAATTTCAATTAAAAATTAATTTCCTAGAAAAAGAGACAAGACAATAATAAGACTATTTATTTGGATAGAGATATTTGCAATTTGTCGCTTGTTTGTGCATGCTTTGGATAGGTCCTCGATTATTAGGGTATACACCTTCTTTTGGTTTTACCTTATAAATTCCAAGGGCAAACATAAATGTTCTATGAGTTCATCCTGGGGTTGAAAGGCACTAACTAAAGTAGGCACCCCCAAAATGCGCCACTAACACAAAACCACCATCATCACCCTGAGTACATCTCCAAAATAATATATACCTATGTGGAAGAAACAATTTAGAACATCTACCAAAAAAACTTTGACCCTTCATAGCTTTTGCATATGGTATCCAAATGCCACATTCTTTGGTTTGTTGAAACCTCCTTTCAGTTGCCAACAAAAAAATATAAAAATTAGACCAGTCTAATAATAGTAACTAGGACCAGTGACAAAAAGTGGCAGTTTTGAGGGTGCTCACCTTGTTGTTGACTCCAACAGAATCCAGTGCTATTTCACAAGCATATGTATTAAATAACCGACGAGCCACAATAGCGGCGAGTAGGTTATCGGACATAACCGGCTGTTCACTTTTCAATCACAACCTTTGATCTTCATGATCCAAGGGTGTAGGAAGCAAGTTGAAAGGAGAGAAGGTTATGAGTTACAACTTGTAATGGCAATGGTGATGGGTTGCCAATGGGACGGTGCCACGTGAGTGTTGAAAACTCAACAACCGGTTATGGAAATTGAAAGATGGGCAAGGGCAGCTCAGATATTTTTCCTCGGGCAGCATGGCAGTCCGTTTTCTTCGGCCGTTTCCCAGCACACTCATCAGCCTCATCAGTTCCTCGTCTTCACTTTCATTGCCAGCATTTGCTTCAATCATTTTAATTCTCTTCCCAATCAGTATTGAAAAATTGATTTCATAATTTGAGGAAGAAATTCCTCACGTATTCTCAATCAATCAATCAATCAATCGGGCTTTGTGTGTAATGTGGATTCTGTACTTCATGGAGTACTGATAAACCTCTGAACACGTTTTGCTCACTCCAAATCTAAGTTACGAAATTGTCAAGTATGCAAACGAAAGTCTGCGAGTACTTGTGTGCAAGTGGATTTCTCGTTCACTTTCTTTTTCAGGAGGCTCACCGATTCATTTGGGTCTCATCATGTTTTTCTAGCAGTCACAGTAGGTCTAATAGGGACCTTTTTTTGTAAGTTCAATAATTATTGAGCAACATGTGGGATATACTTCATTGGGAAGATAGAATTTGGGTTCCACTTGAATAACATGATCAATGGAATTGATCGTTTGGTGACCTTGAGTTATTGTTCCTTACATAAATTTTTGTTGTTTTGACTGTGCACAAGCGGGTTTACCTTCAGATGAAGTTCCTTCAGTGCACTTCTCAGACAAGCATATTTCTTCCTTGATTTTGTGTTTTGAGTGTGTTGGACAATCAAGGATGGTCGTATCAGTCTCTGCTGATGCAAAGCCCTAAAGTTTGGAGAACCAGTGAGCGTGATAGAAATTATTCACCAGTAATTGTGTTGGGAAGCATTGTTTTTTCTCCAGAATTTACATCAATGCAAATCACATCATAACAAAGTTTGAGGAACAGGTATTTCCATTCACCATTCTTGCATCCTTTGCCAGTCATGAACGAATTTCCTGCTACTACTTTTAACAAATCCAAGCTGTATTTTCAAATTTCTGGTTTTGCCTGCGCCGCAAACGATTGTTCCCAGCATTTCAATGTGATGGAAAGCATGATTTGGGGATCTGTATTAAGCTGATTATGTTGCACGTATGAACAATAACTTAAACTCCTGTGGATTGTTGGCAGGCACAGTAATCACAAAAAGCCCTTTTTTCACATAAAACTGGCTGGTCAGTGGTGGTTTCATGGCAACCGATAAGGAAAACCTAAACCCACAGCAACAAGATGTTGGTCTTGGCTCCCGTTCATTGAATCTTTCTCGGCTCCCGTTCATTTCCAATAACTTACATAATTCCTAAGTTGGCACCATCAGAGTTGCCAGCTTGTTCACTATTTGTTTGTATTGTGTTTGTGAATCAAAGGTGGTCGAGATGCAGAAAACCATCAATAAACAAAACGAGGAAATCTCCACACTCAGGTATTGATGTCTTTACTTATCTCTTCCTATGACCATCTGTAGAGTACGCGAAAGAAAGTATATTTAATTTCTTCATAGTTACCCAAGACTCTTGACACACCTGCAGACAAAAAAACTTCCATTCTAGCTCCCGATCATAGTCAACACTCCATCAGAAACTATGAAACCACGAGAAACGGCAGTTTCATGATTATTTTGTGGTGTCTAGATGGATGAAAAATCAGAAATTACGTATACTTTCTTTCGGATATTGTACAATGACATTTTAGAAAATCCTTCACTATAATTGCCTCCCTATTACTGCAATACACTTGTCACATATTCAAATTATGCCACATTGCAAAAGTTGGCAGAATTGAAGAGATTTGAAAGTCATTTTCTCAGTCTCTTGGCATCTATAATGTGCGAAGAAATTTAAAGTGAGTTTTTGTGTCAAAATTTACATTATATGTGATGGCAGGGATCTTTTGGCCTCTATTTCAAAAGGAGAGGGTGATTTACGAGACGCTAAACTCATTGAAATGTTCAAAAAGGTTTCTCATTCCTTCATTTCTTTCGTTTAAATTGAGCATTGCTTGGCCTCTCTTACAAGGATCGGCACACACACTTATGTTGGTTTTCTTTATGGTGGTATAGAATAGGATCCTCAATGTGCAATTGGGGCGTGAGCGTGGCCAAATCCGGACCATGCGAAAAACAATGGCTTTCATCCAAGAAGAGGTTATTGTCAAATGATTCAATGACTAAGATGGATTTATTTCAAAGATATTTGTCATGTTTGATAGTCAAGTAAGTTACTAGGCTACAAGAGGCTTTGCCCCATTCATGTCATCTCTATAAAGAATTGGTTGCAAGTGCTCATCTATAGGAATTGAGATTAGTGCTACCAATGCAAGCAAATTAGTGAATATTGATGTTCACAATTTTTACAAAATCAAAGTGAGCTACATTTGCAAAGACCAAACATGAGCTTGAAAGAAAACAATTCAACAAATGGTCTCTAATGAGTATATATATGACATGCTTAAAAATTTGAGCTCATCATTTTTTGTTTCTTGCATATACAATAGTATAATATGTAGTTGTTGAACTATCTCCAGTAAAGCATCTAAATGATCCAATGTTCAACTAAGGTCCTAAACTGCTCAACAGTTGTAGACGCAATTGGATTCAAAGTCCTTACAAAATGTTATTTATGAAAGGAATCTTTGAGATTTTGAACTGGGATGTTTTGTGTTCAGTTGCAACGACGAGAACAAGGTGAAGTTCATGAGGACAAGTTTGTAAAGATGGGCATCCACTATTGGGTGGACAAATACCAAAGGGTCACCTCTTGATGCCTCATGTTCATTTCATCCAGTGAAGTTTATCTCTCCTAAATATTTTGTTTCATTGTTTGAAGCCTTCTTGGCTTGAAACAATTCATTGAGCCTCTACCATTGCTATTGGTTTTGTATATAACTTATAATGTATTAGTTCAGTTTTACCCCATTCTATATTGTCAATGGTTAAGGAAAATATCAAATCATATGTCACATCTTGAATTATAATTATCTCTTCATCCTAGCATCCAAAACTAATCATAATTTATTGTGGATCTATTAAAATAATAGGGATATCAATGTTCCATTGCAAATTGGGCAAGGATATAGATGATGTCCCTAAGTTGTTGTAAATGACAAGTTATTATTTCCAAACCTCTATTGTTGACTTCATTCAAGTAATTTGAGTTTTTTTGCTTGTAGTTGATTTTTAATTAATTGAATAATTAATTTTGGTGAAAATGGATATTGATTTATTGCACAGGCAAGCACAAAATTTATGGAGGCACAATCTAAAATTGGAGCAATAGACAACAAAATGAAAAAATTGATGTTTGCTCTTCGTAGGGAGGTTGGCGAGCATATACCAATAGACAAGGTGATCCACCATGATCTTGAATTTTTTGTACACCAAAATTATCCTTTCCCAAGAATTCTATATTTTTATTGTGTTAAGATGTTTTTATGTAGTAGTTGATGAGTTGCATAAATTCTAACACAACATTAGCAACTGATCAATAGTTTTGATACTATATTGATGAGATCTTTAAGCAATTGCTAATGGAGATATGTCATTCCTTTTACTTCTTTGATGATGTTTTAGGTGCTTGAGGAAGGTAGTGGATGGGTGGGGAGGAGCGAACAAATTTCTCTTCTTAAGGTCAGTTCGTTGATTAAACAAACCAAATTTTTTTTACACCTTTCATAGCATTCTTGAAGGTATAGAATGGTCTCTTAAATGTAACATAGAAAGAATACTGTAGTTGTTAGGTAGGATTAGTGAAAAACAATTCTAAAAATAAATGCTAAATTTTTGAAAAAATTGTTTTTCAATAAACAAAAATTTGATACTGTCTTTTATTTATTTAAAAAAAAATTTGAAATGTACTTACTAGAAAAAAATAATTATTTGGTAGAGATGTGGCAACCTTGTCTTTTGTTTACTATATACTTTCTCTTTCAAATGCTTGTGGGGGTTGAAAACAAAATTTAAATTAAATGTCATGATGTCACATTGGTTTGCATTGGCTCACAAATTGAAAGAATTTTTTGACTAGCCAAAAATGAAAGGAACCTTGGTTAGTCACTAATCTCATAATTTGTAATGTAGCTTCAAATTTTTCTAATACAAGTACCAAATATTATTTTTTTTTTTTTTTAAGATTAATCATCTATTAAGAATTCAAATTAATAGGTAGTAAATGTTGAGAGATCAATATCTCCTTTTTTTTAATTCTATAGTGCACATTTTTGTAGCTAAATTTTAAAATTATGACTATCCATACCAAAAGGTATTTGGATGTATTGAAGCTAAGGTGGAATTAGGGTAAAGTAGATGAGTTGAAGGGCCTGGTTAAAGAGATGATGCCAAAAGCTAAACCATTGGGATATACAACTCTCCACAATGATGAAAGGCGAACCATTGAAATCCTCCATCGGAATCAAATTGAAAAGGTGGATCATGATCGGAGGGTTCAATATGACAATTTAGCTCATGACTTTGTTGTAAGTTTTTCAACTACACTACTTTCCAACAATAAAGTCATCTATAGATATATATTTAAATCCAATAATTGCATTAATCCTAATTCATTTATCAACAATAGCTTATAAATGGTCTTTTATCTTATAAACTCAAGCAACTGAAGATGGAGTGAATTTTTTAAACTTAAAGAGCTTAAAATGGGAAACTTCTTCATCTCCAAATGTATAGAACTTATAGAATTTTACCTTTCTATTTTACCTTTCTATTTGAATTTAATTATTTAATTAAAATTTAGATGTTCAAATCATTTTTAAAAACTTGAATAGTTGTAGTTGTGTGGAAAGTTATTATGTTGTCCCAATCTAGTAAACTCCCGTTGCCATAAGGTCTATAATTGTTTGAAAATTATGGTGATTATTATCTTTATATCTCTAGCGGTTGACTAAAGCTTGGGGAGAGCAAAGGGACAAGCTCATAGCTGCTAATGCACGTCGGCTTGTTTTAGAGAAAGCGGTATTCTTTGGTTGTCCTTTCATAATGTCATAGAGCAATCATATGATTGAATTTTATAATATCCATACTTCACAATTAATATTAAAATAACAAAGATAGTTACAAAAAAACTCTTGTAGTCTTGAGATAGATCTTGACTTGCAACAATGACTAATTGTTTGAATGGTTTTACAGATCCAAAAGGCAAAGGCCACAGTGGCTGTCTTGCTAAGCAAAAGCAAAAATGATGACCTCCTCATCAATGCTCTTAGTATTGAAATTGGGGGAGCAAGACAGGTATTCAATATTTCAATCTATACAATAGGAAGTGCAAAAAAATGCTTATAATAGGAATTGCTAAATATGACTTAGAATTATTGCCCTTCTTTAAATCTCAAGACCGTGGAGCAATAATCTCTAAGGTCTTCTTTGTTGTCTCATACTAATTTTTTTGTATTGCAAATTAATTCATACAAGTTTTCAAAATAATTAATTTAGCTTATTTTCTAAAATATTCAGGTAGAGCTCTAGTACCAATATTTACTAAAAAATAAGACAAATCTGAGTTTCAACATGTACAAATTTCATTTTGTAGATATAAAAACATTTTTTTCCATTGCATATCCATGAGTTAGGTAAGGCAACCAACGATCATGTAGAATGTATAGGTATTAAGGTACAAGATCTATAAAACACTTGTTCAAAAATTGAAGGTTAATTTATGGAGGTTCACCTTCTTAAAATATTTTTCAATAAATTTTCCTTGAAAGACAAATAGAATTGGCAACTAACCCAAGTCATTCCATACTTTTGGAGTTTCATAGAATTATTTAGTTATCAACTCTTGAAGTTGAAACGTAGTGGTCATGAAAAGTGTTCACCTCCTAAAACGTACACTTTTTGTTCATTGCTAGTGCAACGAGAAAGCAAAATGTACCTTTGTATTAGAAGATGCTTTTAGAGCCCGAGCACTTAATGGACTTGTTCCATTATAGAACCTAATGGATCAACTTTCTAATTTATCCCCATGTACTTGAATGTTGGCAAGGCTATGGGTCCTCTTTTTTCAAAATTAGGCGGGCCAACGCACGTAGAGTACGCCACAAACCACAATAAGCTTGCTGCTCGATATCATGAACTCTATGCACAATGTCACAAACAGGTGAACAAATATTTTCCTAATGATTTCATTCTATATGTAGCTCTTTAACTCTATAACACTATTGCAGATGTAAAGTGTCTGATGGATGATAGAGAATCCTTCTATGTAAGATAGAAATGCAGATGTTCATCCTTAGAATTTTGTATGGAAAAGGGAGGTCTTGCACAATAGCTTGACTTCCAATGAGAGCTCTTGTTATTTTTTTAAGCAAAAGATTCACACAATGTCAAAAAGGATGATTTCCACAGTCACCAACCCGGTGCTTATGGGATTAAAGATTATTTGCAATGAATTTTTCATACAAAACTATCAAAGATATTCTTGAAGATTGATTTCCTACCCCGTACAACTAATGAGGAGGGGATGTACGTACAAAAATTGATCTACAACATTCTTGCAAATGGATTGCATTCAATTGCTCAAAGTTTCAAATGTCTCGAAGAAGCAAGTCTAAGTTTGACAGGCCCCAACTACTCTTGCTTGTCACTTTCGTTGTTGTATAGCACGATGAGGTTGGAACGGTTTGTGTCTGATAACCCCATCAATCTTCAATTCTCTTCAAGAGAGAGAGTTGTAGAGGAGGCAATCCATTCTCAATCACTTAAAAAAGTACAAAATCTCTGAAACTCGTTAATTCATAGCAACTTTGTTTTGATACCAAAATATCTGAAAACTCTAGGAAGGCTCCAAATACTATTGTTGCACACAAGAAAATTTTCCACTGAAAAAATCGTCTTCTTATATGCCTATAATTCCTGAAGTGATCGGAAATGGGTCGGCAAACGGGAATGGGCTGCCTCCCCTAGGTCTTCAAGATTTGATGATCTCGATGTAGTTTGAATTGATGAGAAGGCCCTGTCCAATAAATAACTCCGTCCTAATGGCCCTTGTTTGCTTACAATACATATTGATTTCAAGGAAAGCTTAATATCAGTGACTCTGTGTAATGTGTGCAGGAACAAGAAATCAAGGTCCAAGGCGAGATTCTCCAGTCCTTTCAAGATGCTCTTGATCCACCTGACAATGTTACAGGTCATAATAATATCTCCCACTGATCCAACTCACATTCTAGCTTAGTTATTGTTGAGTAATCTTCATGGCACAAACTCATTGCTTCAAATTTTGATAAGGTAACTGCACCTTAAATTGCACAGTTAAGCAATTGAGCATGGTTTTCAGAATTATATAGAAAAAAAAATTGTGGGGTCCCACTAGTAGTCAAAACGGAATTCTAGATTCTCTTAGAATGTATTTTTTGGACACCGTGTGAATAAACTATGAATTTTCTAAGTGCTGAAAATAGGTGCACCTAAAAGCGATCATAGAGTCATATAAATAGCAAGAGTACATTTTAGGCAAGAATATCCAGTGTGCGATTTTAGGAACCTTGCAAATTTTTGGTGTAGTTACCTTATATGCATACATTGTGAAAGATGAGTAATAAAGGCCTCCTACCATCAGCTCTATCACTGGACAACAAAAGCACTAGAAGACAAGAATTGATCATACCAATTGTCTTGCCGAAGTGGGTGAGCAAAAAAGCAAGTTTTCATGTTTCATAGAAATCGGTGGACAAATCCATTGGTTGGGACTGGTCAATTTTGAGTAAACATTAGAGGGGATTCGGGGGCCTTGGAAGGTTGCAAATTCCTTTGCCTTCCCAGACTGTGGGAACGCAGCTGCAACAGCTAGCTGATGTAGCATAGCAATTGCCACATCATTTTTGAAAAAAATACAAAATACAAAATAACTTAAAATGATATTTGAATTTTTTTTTTAAATAAAATTTTTCTAATAGACCGTACCGCTATTCACAGAATCGGGCCAAACTGAATTGGTTTGCGAAGGGCCCCAAATCCCCTCTAATGTCAATATTTGTGGGGAATCCTTACTCAATCCCTCCCCCATCTACTAGATCTACATGACAGTGCAATTGCTCATTTGGGCCCTGTCTCCTCTTGTGCATTTTGCTTACTAATGGAACATGATAGGAGGCCCTAACTTTGGTCTATTGATCTGATTGTGAATGAAGAGTTTGTTGAGAGTGGTACTTATAATTATGTCAGAGAAATAGATAACAAGTGCTTCCTTTAATGCCTCTTTTTGGAACCAGATAGGCTTTGTGACACTAAGGTAGAATAATCCATTAGGAAAAATTTCAACCCTCCAGAAGGCTGCTAAGGAATTGATTTATGGGACCCTTTCATGCAATTTCAGAATGAATCAAAAAATAATTTTTTTTGAAAAAAAAATATTAAAAAAATATTAAAAAAATGTAAATCTGACATGGCACTACTAATGCCATGTTAGCATCCAATTTTTAAATATTAAAAAATAATAATAATAATTTTTTTTCCATAATTGCACCGGGTGGGTGCCAAACTTGTGGCCTTTTGGAGGGCTGAAATTTTTCCTAATGCATTGTGGTCAGATGACCCTATAGTGTACACCTAGGGAATGATTCCATTGTGGATTTTTTTTAGTATGTGAGATTTGGGCCACAATGCATGTCATACATGATAGTAATGGAGTGATTAGTGACCTCATTAGGAACTTCCAACTTTTTAGTGTGAATTCATTGTAAGAATTGACTTTTTAGGCCTCCTATGTTAGAAAATACTATGACTGTTTTTGCTGAATAAATGAGCACCATGGATTTAGATTTTGTTGGTTCTGGGAAAGTCTATAGGCTCTTTGGGCCATCATGCACTGAACACTTCAAAAATTCATAGCAAATTTATACTTTGTTCCAAAAAATATAACTTCAATTGCTCTCACTGTTTTTCACACTTGTCTTTATGTAGGAAAAAAATTGAAATTTTTTAGCAGCAATATGAGGCTAAATACCTAATTCTAACCACAATGGGTTGTTTTACCGTAATAATATTGAATTAAACTATGAAGATTGTGTCCTCTAGCATAGGATCAATTCAAATAGTTTTAACAAAATTCAAGTGGTGGGTATGCAGACTGGGTCACTACCAATCTTGTGCATAGCTCCTACAAATCCGAACTACAGGTGACTTTACAAGATGACTTAAATTGTGATAAAAAGACTGAGTCTATACAAAGATAACATAATTATATTGGAAGTGAACTTGTAATAGAATGTCTTGATTCTACTTGCAAATGGCCCTTCTTTCAATCAATCTTTTGAAAAGTATGTAAGTTGACAAATAGCTTTTCCAAGGTATATATTTAGATAGCAAACTTGCCTGGTAATATGCATGTTTATCTTGTACCAATTAGTTGATAAAGAAATCTGCAACTTACACTAAATTTCTAGAATCATACACATGGTCACTAATCCTTAAAAGTTATATTTTTTGAAAATACACTGATAAGCTAGCTCAAAGGGCTAATTATGATGTCTTAGGGTTAAATAAACATACTGAACATATATAATCATTGATATTCAATATACAAATTGTCCACATTTCCTTTATGCTTGTAATAAGGATGATTCCCTTATGAAGATATGGACACCTTTTTTGAATCTCATTCAATTTTTTCATTTAGAATTTATGGTGATGAGGTGTTTTGTTAATGAAATTGAAAAATCATGTTATTTTATAAAAATATACATATTTATATATGCATCTTATACCATATAATTATGAATATTACTACCAGTAACATCCAACAAAATATCACAAAGAACGTTTTCAAAAAGTACACACAAATTATTTAAAGCATGATTGGAGTTGGATTTGCAAAATATTGAATATAATCAACTTCATAAGTCAATTATTAAATTTTAGGGTGTTTGTATGCTTTGGTACACAATTTTTTTTGTCTCGATGCATCAATGTAATTTGTACGAGTAATCAACATTTGTCAAGAAATACCTTAAGTTCAATTTCCACATGTTGGCATCAGTTTTCAAAGTTTTTAATTCCAATGCATATTGGTGTATTATGACTAAAACATTTTTGTATTAAAATATGCAATCGTGGTTGATGCAACAAGGATTTGTCAATAGACTTTGAATAACCTTGACACCATTCCAGTGGATACTCGTTGGGCCTATGACGTGTATGCTTTGATTCCTACCAATATTCATAGCCTAACACAATCATATGGTTTGATGGAGGAAACAACAACCTTCACCAGTGGGAAGGAGTCACCCTTGGAGTAAATGTGATTAACATGGATTAATTTTTTTATTGTGGCTAGTATTGTAAAGTAGGAGTTCATAAAGCACCCATTTAAGAGCTGAAAATAAATTTAGGGAGTTTAGATTTCTTAATATATTTTTCAGTAAATTTTCCTCCCAAGATAAATAGAATTGGCATCTAGACCGCAAGTTTGTTTCATTCTTTTGGAATTTTGTAGAATTCATTATGAATTTTGAAGTTGAAGTGCAGTGGTCACTAAAAGCTTCTACCTCCTGAAATGTATATTATATGTACATTGTTGATGCAATGAGAAAGCAAAATGTACCTATCTCTTAGAGGACACTACCAAATCAAAAAATGTAGTGGAACTTGAAAGTGAGCAAGAACAGGAATTCTAAGTCTAAGGTGTGACTCTCAATGATGCTAGTGTGTGAGCATGGAAATGCAAGCATGTGAGCCTTGAACATATGTATAAATAGATATCCTTACAACCATTGAAGATATTATATCATAAACATCTATAATATAAGTACCCATAATATAATTCCACTGTAAACACAAGAAGTTTCTATAATATAGACACCTATAACATTGATGTATAGTCTTTCAGGCTCATGGGCTCACGATTGTGTGACTCTTCAGACATTCCAAGCCTGCTCTCGATCCTCCCGAGTCTCTATCCAATTCTCTCTTATGGACTTGTCTCTTCAAAACTTTGAAGAATCTGGAAGCATACAGTAGAGCAATTTGGGATGGATCACATACGCGATCACGAAAGAAACGCTGAGTGATTGTGCACGAATTGCATCTGTGAACGAAGCTTGGTGCCGGAAGAAATTAGGGTTTCAGGGTCCCGGAGATGCCGCAGGAGATAGATGCGGCGGTGCTAGCCGCGACCCGGAAAAGATGCAAGATCACATTACGATTTACGAGGTGCGGACTCCCAGAAGCAGCAACATCTAGCCGCACACAACCCGGGTATTTGAGCTAAATATGGCCTTGCGGAGCTCTTATCGGAATGTTGGAAACGAAATTCTGGCTGCGCTTCATAAAGATAGGAGTTACGCGCCAATCAGACACCATTACAGCCTCGCTTAAGTTACTAATTACAACTTCCCGCTTTCGAAATTCGAATCAATTCGGGTTCGTCAATTGTCTCGACATTTGGTCCAAAATCTAGTTGGCCTACCCCAAACCCTAGTTTGGGGCTGTAGGCTTTTTTCCTGGTTGCATTGGCGCAACTTTTGATTGATCTCTTCATAAGTATTACTCCTGACAGATGTATTCATAACTGACCTAGATTATGATTCGAGAAGGTGGGGTGCCTGAGAGATGAATGCTATTAGGTTACCTGGCTATGGCGTCGTGCAAAGCTGGAACAGAGGGCCTCGCAGGCAAACTGTTGCATTGATCGTGCATTGCTAAAAAATTGTAAATTTCTTCAATATACTGATAATGGCGAGTTTTGAAATGACCGAATCACCGACTCCGTGACGGCGATTTTGGATCCCGATCTCGATTGGAAGCTGCAGCTGTGCACTACGACTTACACGATATGTCTGGATTCAGAGCAGGCGTCGCTGCGAAGCAACTGGTGTCGGTCAGCTAACTATTGCATCTGCTCTCCTGCTCTAGTGCAGATTTGGAAGTATTCAGATTTCAGAATGAGGCAGAGGTAGTACACTGACGGACATGAACGGTGCATTGAAAGTAGTGGCTCTCCACGCCAGGGAATCGACCATAATGGCAAGTGATCGAAACGGTTTCGTCACGGCAAAGTGCAGAGTGGTGATGAGTGATGAGCTCAAGTGTACTTCGACTGCAACAGACAGCCTAATCAAATAATGAATGTCTGTGTCAAACGTGACGTCCTGGATCTGTGCCTGAAGACCTTCCCATCCAGAGGATGTATTAGGGGATCGCCGTTTAGAGTCCTGGTACGTTCCCGCACCAACCAGGAGAAAGCATATTCTCAAGATTCAAGTAGCCAAATTTTATAATGATTTATTCTCTCGAAAATGGATTCCGAGGACCCTGACTAGTCTGGACCGCCGCATGCCGACCAGTACTTGATCAACTCATCAAACCAGTTTCTCCCCATGACCGATCATGGGTTGCTGTCGCGTGGCAGATTTGGAATACTCTGATCCAGGTGTTCGAATTAATGAACGAATTTTCGGCCGCCTCTTTCCAGTCGGGTTAAATTTAGTGCGTGACGACCGTTATCGTGGTGTGTAGTGCAAGAAATTGCGTGGAATCATATCGAGGAACAGTTTGAAAACTTGCACTAGTTAGTGAAACTCGTACTCACAGATCCATTACGAAATCCACATTCATGAATTGTGCGCTTTTTGAATAGACCACTCCCTTCAATCCGAGCTTCCTCAGGTTCTTTCGCACTTCGGTGACCGTGCATCCTGGAGAGTACTAAACTGAGTTTCAAACTCCCGGTTCCGATGGAGTCGGCAGGAATGCCAGTCTAAAGGGAACCCACACGCGCCGCTCTTGTTGTTGCATTTTTTTGTTACCTCCATGCTCACTCCATTTGCTTGAAGCTTCTTTTCTCCGCTGAATCTCTCTCTCCTCCTCCTCTCTCTGAATTTCATGTGCCGAGCGTGCACACGATTTGCTATTTTGTTTTTCGGAAACACACGGCAGGCTTCCCCTACCAAGCCGCTGCGATTCGGGACCCGACTCCCTCTGCCCCGGCCACCCCCTTGCCAAGATGTGACCCGAGGAGATCGGTCTATTGCCAATCCGGGGATGGCGATATCGGAAGCAAGGAGCCCTGCTTCTGGTTCAGAGTCTCCCCAGCAGGAACTTATGGAGAATGGCAACGAAGGGGGTTATGAGGGTTTTGAGAATGGTGAAACTCCTGTGGTAGTGAAAGAGGCAGCTGATGATGATCTCGGGATTCCAGCGGTATTGTCTGATTTTTATTCCCGTTATGATCGTGGGAATGCGAGTGTGAGGCGGGCTTTGAGAGTGCGTCAGAAGAATAGCCAGCGTGATGGTTTTCCACGGGGATTCTCCCTAGGCGGCTCAATGTCTGGGTTTCACAAAACGAGCGCAGGGGCAATAATGAGACAGGATTCTAACGAAACACTAGACTTCGATACAGAGAGAATGGGCAAGCGGGGCGATTCTCCGGCGTATGCGAGTGCAGGCGAGAGGACTCCTGAAATCGGAAGCTTCCACTTAGCGCAGGAAACTGAGAGCGAGGTGGAGGAACCGCTGCGACTGAACAATGCCACCAAAGAGGAAACCAAGCGGCACATCTTCTCCAGGCGAAAGAAATCGGCGGAGAATGGGACGCCTAGCAATGGGAAACCCCCGATCAAACCCACGGGCACCAAGCGCGAGGGATACATCACGTCGCGTCTCTTTGCGAAGCCGCTGGCCGCCAGGGTATGCTCTTGCTAAGGGTTGCAGCATTACTAAATCTCTCACCTGCAGGGGGGTTAGGGAGTCAGAATTTTCAGCTTTGTGGGGGGTTCATGGATAGTATAGTATCTGGAGGAAGTAGCAGTGGTTCAGCGTTTTTGAATGGGTTTGCAGTTTTCTATGGGTGTAGATGGTGGTAGCTTTGCCATAGCACTGATCAAAGCTAGACACCCAACCTTACTAGCACTCTTTGTCTTTTCTTAGCTTGCTTGTAGCTGTGGTCATCTTGGTGCTTGGGGAGAATCTGCGTTCTTTGTAGGGAAGGCTACTATTGTTAAACCCTGAGCCGTTGGTGAGCTGAATCTCTCACCTGCGTACCACCTCTCTGCGAGGTCTCTGAAGGGCTTTTACAGTGCTCACTGCATTGCAACAGGGGGTTCGAATGTCAGGCGTGAAGCTTTGTTGTTGTAGTAGAAGAGAATGGGTGGTTTATGGATAGTAATTTATCCGCAAGAGGAAGTAGTTGTAGTGGTTCGAATGCTGCAAATCCTGGTTTGATACCTTCGGCCTTTCTGAGTGTCAATGTTCATAGTATCTTGTATGCGAATGTTTTTGAGTTTTATTTGAACCAGATTTTGCCTGTGGTCACTGATTGCTGTGATTGTGCAAACTTTAGGACGACTATTTGAGCAACTACAGCTCGCCATCGCCAGATGTGAGAGCGCAAGCGACTAATGTTGGAGGCCCCATGGGAAGCTTCGAGATCACATTCGATGACCTTGATGATGCAAATGGTTGGAACGACGTGTACCCACGCGGGGAGAAGCCTGAGCCTCGGCATTTCGTAAGCTCCTGACATCCATGATTATACTTCAAGGAAGTATGACACGCTTTCTGACTACTGCTGTTTCCTTCTGGGGGAGGACAATTAATGTATTGGTTTTCTTTTGCCTTGATTGTGTGATTGCAAACATTTCTGATCTTGGATGTGGGGATGGTTGCAGCATGCAGCAGCGGTTGTGGGACGCAGGATGGTGGTCGTTGGTGGTCAAACTGCCTCAGGACCTTGCAACGATGTGCAGGTATTGGTATCTTTTCATACTCTTGGACTTTCAGTATTGGCAAGTGCGGTAAGCATGACTTGGCTACTTGTCTATGGCCACGTATCTTTGAGTGCAAGCATGAGGTTCTCTACATTCACCGATAGCGCCCTATTACCTCCTTTGAAGTTGCATAAGGAATTCATACGTATTGATAAAAATTCGGTGTCGACAGATTTTATCTATTCCCAAAGATCTCTCCGCATCTCTATGCAGCTCCCAAAATTCTCACTTGTACATATGCAAAAATGCCTGTAGTGACAAGTGGTATCCTAAAAAGTTTTGTGCGTTTGCAGATGTTGCACCTTGGCAGAATGACTTGGTCCGAATTGTATAGAGGGAGAACTATTGGAAATGGACAGGCTGAGAAGTTGAGAGCTGCTTCAACGCCAGGACAGAAGCTGCCCCCATGCAGGGGTCATAGTCTGGTAGGCCACTCTCCTCTCCCGGCATGTCTATCCAAGTAATTTGCTAGGCAGTTTGATGACCGATACCTTCATCGTATTGCTGTTGATCTTAGAATTGTTTTGAACTGAGGATGCAGGTTTCATGGGGAAAGACTGTCCTCTTAGTTGGCGGGGAATTAAATCCCAGCAGAGAGAGAGTTGAAGGTATACTCTCTTCAGCTTACGTCCGGTTGCTCATCCTCGTTTGGAAAATTCAAGTTTATCAGTCTATTGGTTCGTTTCGATAAAATAACGTTTCAGAAATTCGATCTGTAATATTTAAAGATGAATCTCTATGTCCTATATGTACGTAAAAATCTGCATATGTTGCAACTCGTGGACATGGGTCTGTTTAAATCTATATAAGGAGTCAATTCTATGTGGTGCTTGTTTGGTTTTGTGCTGATAAATATCTCTCTGGCGTGCAGTCTGGTCTTTCGACCTGGAGACAAAGTTTTGGACAAAAATCGCAGCGAAAGGAGAGGTTCCGGTAAGGTTTCTTTGCTCTTATCTGAAACTGCAGTGATGTCTTTCCAACTGGTCTTTTCAATAGTGATCAGAACACTGACATAGTTATCCGTATCACTGTTGGATAAGTTAAAAATAGAGTCTTCTGCAGTCAGCCCGACTTACCTCAAAATATTCTATTGTATATGTTGAGCCGTAGATCTTTTGCAGGCAGCGAGGAGTGGTCAGAGTGTAACAAGAGCAGGGAGCATACTGATTATGTTTGGAGGGGAAACGTTAAGAGGGCTGAAGCTAAATGATCTTCACATCCTGGATCTAAAGTCTCTCATGTGGCTGCCTCTGAATACTTTGTAAGTTCAATAGACGTTAATTCTTAGGCTCTTTTACCCCGAATGCCCAAGGTTATACTAAAAGTCCACTTTGGAATTAAATGGTCGATTACATTAAATTTCACAGCAAAGAGTACAAGTGCTTGAACTGATTTATTGACAGCAAGAGTACGAGTGCATCATGCACGAAGAGTACGCAGACTATATTTCCAGTATGTACAATATAGTACAGAGCATGCTCTGCAAGAGTCTGAACCTAACTGAAAGTGGCCTCCAGTGAGCTTATTTATAAGCCTACTGAGGCTAAATCCCAGATGCTCCAGACTGGCTTTGCTGCTGGCCCTGAGGCCTCGCCAGTTATGGTTCTCAGTGTCGGTGCCTGGCACCCTGCCTTGGGGCAGATGAAGAAGTTCTTTGAGGGTAGCTTTATAGCGCTGGCTTAATACGCTTCAATGCATGAGCCTTTCCCTTCTTTGAGGCACAAAGTGTTTCTTCATTTGCCTACACTTGGGCAATGCAAATGAGTCTCATCCGTCTACCAAATCCTCTTCCTGTCACGAGGAGGGTCCGGATATCTACTCCCATTGTGGTCTAATCAATTTACGTGTTTTTAAATCGTTTTTTAGTGTCCTAACTAGGTAATGCTCATTTTAATTTCCTAATTTGTTGCATGTTGTTTTCAAGTTCTTTTTATGATTCTTTTCATGCTACCTTTTCATATTCAATTACAAATAGTTTTACATGTTCTATTTCAAGTTCTTTTGATGTTCATTGTAATTTTTTTCTTAATCAAGAACTTGTTCTTGATTTTTTTCATGGTTTTTCACATGTACTTTTCATGACCTTTTTCATGTTTTTTTTCTTGCATTTTTTCATGACTTTTCATGTACGTTTTAATTACTTTTAAAAACAACTTTTTGTGCTTTTTTTCATGGCTTATTGATTTATTTTGCATGACTTTTTATGGTTTCTTTCATGGTCATTTTCATGTATTTTTCATTACTTTTTATATTCTTTCTTGTGGTTTTTGTCACAATTTAGTACCTCTAAAACAACTCAATATAGAGCCAATGTCAGTGGTTCAAACTCTTCTTATACTTTTCTATTAGTCATTGCCTTCACTTTTACTATTAGGTAATTGTTTTTGCTTTGATCATCTTTTTCCAGTTATTTAATTTATAAATTAATTTCACAATTGTATTACTTTATTTAATACCAGTAATAAAAAGTGTTTATTTAATTATTTTTTTGCCCACATATCTCTATCGTTTAATAATGTGGGCATGATTTCTATTTTATTTATTTTTACCTTGCTTGAAGCCTTCCTAAATGATGTATTTCAGCTCTTTTAGGATATGGAAGCCGCAACTTTTGCCATTGGGGCGCTTTGGGCTTAATAATTGTCTTGCACTGACCACCACCAATTCCTCTGCTATATAATTCTTGAGCTTATGAGTAGTTTTTTAATGGATTCTGGGGACGTCAACTGCTAGTTGCTGGTTGATGGTCGCTATTGAGGATTAACACTATGGTTCATGATGCAGTGGTTATGGTCCTTCGCCACGCTCCAAGCACTGTGCTGCGATGTACGATGACCGCTTTCTATTGATATTTGGTGGAGCCTCGAGGTCTAAGCATCTGGGTGATCTGTTCGCTCTGGATTTTGAAACGGTAATGTGTTCTGCGACCAGTGCATAACAGTTGTTTTGGTTGTCATGCTGAGCATTTGCTGGATGCCTTGGCATATCATAACCACTTACAAAGCTCTCCATGGTTTCCAGATGGAGTGGTGCAAGATGAAGACGAAGGGCATCAGTCCTTCCCCTAGGTCTGGTCATTCGGGTATTCTTATTGGCGATAAGTGGTACATCGTCGGTGGAGAAACTCGTGGCCTGGGTGAGCTTGTGGCATATTTTTATTTATTTATTTAGAACCCTGCTCTTATTTCTGTCTTTTCGCCGCGTAAAAGATTATTCGTGTTGTTATGCGTGCTTTGCAGGCTCGGTAGAGACATTAATGCTTGACGTCGGCAACTTAACTTGGTTCTCAGTTGCTGCAACTTCTCCAAACACACCCGTTGCCAATCAGGTAGACCATGCTGGTTAATGTGAATGGAAGTCTTTCCTTCCTGATATCGCGGCTGTCCTTAGTGCTTTTCGTAAATTCTTGCTCTCTGTGCCCTAGAGTGTTTAGTATGGAAGTAGTGTACATTCTTGTTCTTGCTGTTGAGGTCAAGGACATGGAAAAGTTCCTAATGTTTGATTTTATATAACAGGGTCTGAGCTTGGTGCTTGTTCGACGAAAGGAGAAGACACTGTTAGTAGCTTTTGGGGGAAATGGAGCTGAACTTTCTAATCAAGTTCGTAATATTCTCTTTTACATTCTTCTCCTTGCATTAGCACTACTGAAATTTACATTGGATTGTTCCCTCTGAGACTATTAAGTGAAGGTGGATGCTTGCAATTCAACCAGGGAAATTTAGCATTTGCTGTCTTCCATGTCTACAGGTTCAAGTCTTGCTTGTATTGCCATTGGATCATGGGAAAGGGAACGGGTCCTCACTCATGGAAGTAAGGGACGGGCAATCAAGTGCCATGAGACCGTGTGGATCGGGGCTATCATGTGGATGTGTAGAAGTGGCAAAGAGACATTTGACTCCGCTTGCAGAAGAGCAGTCAAGCACACGGAGTAGTTTACGCAGTTCACCTGGTAACTCTCCGTTGCCAGAAATTGCTTTTGATTTAACTGGTCTTGTTCCTCTACGGAGGCGATACGGATCTGAAAATGGCAGTAAGCATTCAAATGGAAGTAAGTATTCCGCTGGGCGTCAAACACCAGGCGAGATTTTGTCAAGGGTGTTGAGTGAAACCTCGTCGCGCGAGAGTTCACCCTTACAGCACTACAAGGTGGGTGGGATCTTTCTGGCCTTATATTGTGTGCTTGAATGTATGGTAGAGGATACTACTTGCGTCACTGTGAGTATTTCAGCAGACTTGGGAGTGGGATTCTCGGGAGATCAATATAGAGCTGAGGAGACGTATTTTGGTTTAAAGGCCAAATCTGTTGAGATCAAAGTTCTATCATTATGTATGATGATTTCTTATGCAATCATTCAAAGTGGAAGGTTGTTGACCACCATTAAAGGGACAGCAGGCATCTCATTTCCAGCCAAAGACCAACGGCCATAGACATTTAGCCGGGTCATGCTTACACCACTTGCTAATTGAAGGCCAACTAAGTGTATGTAGGTGCTCTGCTGTATGATGCGCTGTAGGTAACAGGGATCGGGTATACACAGGTCCTTAATAGTTTACTATCCAATGCCTCAATGCTGTCTTTGTTGTGTTTCCGGAGTCCAATCTAAAGAGAGTTTATCAGCATTTCTGCTTCCACGACTGATTGATACTTATAGGCTGCTTGATACAAGGTGATTACTGAGCAGATTCGTTTTTTGCAGACGCCGGATGCGCTACGCACAGATCAGGAGTTGGGTACCCTGGCCAATATCAACACACGAAGGCAAGGAAGCTCATCCAGGAGAAAAGGTTCCTTTGACTCCACCCTTACGTCGGTGCTTGAAAGTGCTGAGCTCAGAGATTCCTCAAGGATGGTAGCGATGACCGCGGATCTGAACGCTCGAACAACGTCTCCTGGCAGTGAAAGTAGTGCTAGCCTGTACTCTGCGGTTCAAAGCCTTCGGTGGGAAGGGGAAGAGCTCAGTGACAGTCAACTACTGGCAGACCTGCAGGATGCTATCACCATGGAGAGGCGCATTCACTTGATCAACAAGTACAGACAAAACTTTGAAATGAAACTTTCGGCCGCTGTCCGCAGGACTGAGCTAGCCGAAGAGCATCTCGCAGCTGTTCTTCGAGGGAAAGGGGAGACGGAAAGGGACCTTACATCGGCAATGAAAACCCGGCAACGTGCAGAAGGAAAGCTTGCTGCTGCTCTCAAATTGCAAATGGATCTCAAGGAGAGAGTGGTTGTTGCAGAACGAGCGCAAGAAGATTCCAGCAATCTGTGCAATGTTGTTCACTCCGAGAATCTGCAGTTGGAACGTGATCTGGCTTTTCTTAATACTGTGCTTGAGGACACACAGAAGGTAAGAATGCTAAACCCTCGTATTCCATGACCGTTAGTGTTCTGTTTCTGTTAATATGTGGTCTTACTGTTCACGATTTCAGCCACGTAAATACGCCATTTCTTTCCAAATCTGTCCCCCTGTGCAATTGAGCCCCAGAATCTTCTCTCCTATGACTTGCCCCTCTCATAGAGATTTCAAATTGTGCTGCCCAAATTGCCTCATTCTTGGAGCACAAGTCTTGAACTCTGACATCCCCCAATGGAACATCCAGATGTAATTCTAGCTGTTGGTTTGTGGATCCAAGGTATAAGAAGCTAAACCAGTAAGGACTTGACCTTGTCTCTTATACTGACCCGTGTTAACAACAGTACCTCATCTATTCGTGCGCTTGATTGGACGTATCAGCAAGTGGAGTAATTAGGACTTGGCTAAGTGCCTATGCCCATACATCTTTGGTCGACAACCTCCCACTTTCGAATTGCATATGAAATTCTTATATAGTGATAAATATTCGATCTCAACAGATTTGACTCTTGTACCCAATGTCCTCTCTCCTCAGCTTTATCCTGGTCTCCTAAAATCACACTCCTGCATATGTTGACATGCTTGAAGTGACGAAATAGTATCCTCTACCTAAAGTGGAGTGTGAATTGTGACCCATTTTGTAGTAAGTGCAACCCAGACAACTTACCTTGGTTATCATGTTGATACTCCCAAGACGGGTCTGTGAAACATCTTCACAATTATTCATGCTGTAATACGATAAATTAGTGCGAATTGATTCAGGTCTGGACGTATTTGTGAGTTGACTCAGTTGTAACTCCCTTGTGTGCAGGAGTTGCAATCGGCACGGGAGGTTCTTGCCACTGAAAGAGGAAGATCGTTCCAGCTACAGGTGAACGTTTCTTCAATTTTGCACCATGACTTTTCGGAGGAGTTCAGTGGCTGTGTTTTTCATATTTTATGATCGTATCGTGAAAATTAAAACTCATTTCGGGTCAAATTTTGCACTACGTGAACAAAAAAAATCCATCGCATTATTTGATCAAAATATAAGTAAATTGTACTCAAGAAAGTCTCCGTATGTTCTTCCTCTAAACGGCTATGAAAAACTTGGTGCGCATTTTGGGCTTCTGGTTCCTTACGGATTAACCTCAAAACCTTGTTGCCCAAAATGCCCGGGACAATAAGCATGTATGTTCCCTAAGGTTTCGTAAGAGCGCAGAGGATGTGATGTTTGAGAAAATTATATCATGAAGATCTGGGTCTAGGTGATCGTGTGCTTAGGCATGCAAGTGTCGATAGCTAGGCTGCTGACTATCGTTGTAGAGGTATGCTACACCGAATTGCAACCCTCATGAAAAGGTGACCCCTATATATATTCATATCTAAAATGTGCATTGACTGAACATGAGAGCCAAGGGTCAGTTTTGAGTACACGTATGATCAGTAATACTTAGTTTATTCATAGTGTCCGAAACATACATGCTAAGATGCATTTGAAGCATCTTTGAATTGCTGACCAGACACAACAAAAATTCAGGCAATCTAGTGACAGTAGCAACCATGCTTAGAAGCTTATTTGGTCGCTTTTATAGGTTGCTTTTAGGTTGCGTTTTGGTTACATGCGTTAATTTGGAAGTGTTGTGGTTATAGGTGGAGGTATCCGATCTGAAGAAGAAACTGCCACTATCGACGACACCGAAAGTAGTGACATCAACGCAGTTGTCACCGGTATCTGAAAATGCTTGTCTCGTGGCCCCGGCTTAGGCTAGTATCTGCAATTTCATTCTTGCTTAGATCAATATTTGTGGTCAGCCAGTATGTAGCTCATTCAACAACATTGATGCAGATCGTTAGGATCTGTGAAGCCATTGCCCTCTCTCTGCATTGTATTAACGTATTAACCCTCAAGCTTTGGGTGTAATTTGAAAGTAGAAGGCCTCATATTTGGTCAAAATCAAATTTATTTCTCATTGACAACTTTGGAACTTATTTTCACTTCTTGGCAACCTGTGTCTCGGTACACATACCTTCAAAGTCTGGACATGCAACATCATTCTGGTTGTGGTACCTCGAGGAGTTTCTAGTCAATGCAGGTTGGGATCTAAATTATAAGTTCAGATGCAGTTTGAAACTATTGCAATTTCAGATGCAATTACTAGTATTCAATTGACTAATTAGTTTACTAATTTGAAAGACCACTGAATCGACACAACAAAACATTCATAACTTTACGAACCGTCAACAACCAGCGTGTAACCCAATGCAAAAGAGAAACAGTTAACCTCTTCTCTGATATTTACAGTGCATATTTGACAACTATCTTCTCGCTAGAAACTTCAGATCACTCCTACCATGCATTGCGTTACGTTCAGGCATTACATGTCAAATTTTGTCTACTCTTCAAAAGCTCGACATTCAGATTCTAGAAATCTATAGGTTTGTAAGATTTGATGCAGTCAAACTAGCTAGCCAACTTACCATTTCGCATTGCTTAGCGCGGAAAAGGGTTTCTAAAATATTGCCGTATAAAAGTTGAAAGCTGGACACAGCTGGAAGAACTATGTTACTCTAACCAAAAGACATGAGAACTGGGAAAACACAGTAGTACGTCATAAGAGGACGAACTCCAGAAAGGTAGGCCTGCACAGTCCCGTCTTAACCACCTTGGTAGGGCTACGCGAAATGCCCTGTTACCGCCGAATACGTCTGCCTGGTGACCGTCTGCCTGGAGACCTTCTGAGTGGTGACCTCCTGACTGGAGATGACCTTCGTCCAGGTGAACGTGATCTGTGGTCAGAAGAGACTCTTGGGGGGGTCAAACCCCTTCCGCCAGCAGATAAGTGATTATCCTCCCTGCTGGTTGAATTAGTCGCCTTCATTCGACGTTGCACATCATCTGCATGCTTTCGCCATAATGACTCCCGCTCTCGTCGGGGCATTTTGCTGTAACGAGGGTCTGCCTTTATGAGCTTCTTAGCTTCGTGATAGGAATTGAGCGCGCTTTTCCCCTCGTCCTTGTGCTTGGCAGCACCTTCTGGAGTGATCAATTCCGAAAGAAGAGCCCGAAAATCTCGTACACAACGCTGCCCAACCATTTCACGAGTCAGATAAGTATATGTAGTTAAAGGCAAGCTATGCAAATCAGATTGATATCAGAAGTCCATGATACGCAGCATAGTCAGAATAGAAGCATTGGATCAAGTCGTGTGGAATTGGAAGCATACACTATATAGTCCATCAATATGCGCCCGAAAAGTCCGTTCTTTCTCTGCAGCATCCATGTCAGGATTGGAAGCCCGGCCCAACGAATCCTTCTCCAGCTTTGACCGAGCTTCAGCCCAAGATGTCTGTATCAGCAGAACACATGCCAAACCATCAACTGCAAGCAAAGACTATCAAATGTAACCTACTCGAAAAGTGTTTGTCATTGTAAAACAGAAAGAGAAAAATAGCAAGCCAAAGGGGTTCACCTCAGGATCCTTGATCTTCTCAGTCAGAAGAGCTTGAAAAGCTGTTGAAGCATCTTTTCGTCGAGCTTTTACACGCACTCGTTCAAGCTCTTGTTCCTCGCGCTCCTTGCGCTTGCGTGCTTCTCGTTCCTTCTCTCTCAATTTATCCTGTAACAATTCCACTGTGAGAATTCTGGTGATCTTTTAGATTTCCACAATGGAACACTCGGAACCAAGTCAACAGCACCACCAATGGTAACCCGCAAGATCATTGCAATCTATGTGCCAGACCATAATTCAGATAATCGTCTAGAAGTAACAACGCCCTACAAACACGGGAGTGAGCTGACCTCCTCTTCCTTTTTCACTTTAGCTGCTCTCTCCACTTCTAACTCTGCTGCTCTCAATTCTGCAATGATGGCATCAAACAACCCCTCCCTCTCTTCCCGCTGTACAAGATTGTAGCGAGGATCAGATCGTATATTTTCTTTCACCTGAATCATGTCGAAACAACTCCAACAAATGAATAAACCAAAGCAAAACCTTGTTTAGGTATTCGTACCAGAACAATCATATCAAAATGTCACTTCAACAGGATCACAACATTCTCGAAATGATGAAAAACCATCCCACAGTCTTCATATTCATTTCTGTAATAGAACTCCAATGGCCCTCCAATATTAGAGACCAATCACAGCTTATAACATGAAATATGAACCACATAAAATCTTTGCTATCTGAAACTCAATTTACCTTAGACCAACGACTGGTCGAACTGATTTCGCCCATCTCAGATAATAGAGATCGAAAGCCAGCCACAGCAGCTGCACGCTCAGCTCTCACCTTCTCCTCCTCGGCCTTTCTTAGTGGTCCAACCCTGCAAACCAACATGATCAACATAGCATCGCCAATTTGAAGTATTTTTCTATTAACCATTAAGTATGTCGCAATTTACCAGGCAGTGCACATCTAGCACAATATTGTCAAGTGGTGATCCACAAGCCTCGAAAGCATGATGAAATACTCTAGTGATCTAGATATAAAGTTGAGCATGAAGTCTGGAGCAAAAATAATACATGTTATAATCAGTAGGCAGAACCTACAAACAACTGAAATGAAGAGAAAGGAAAATAGGAAAATAGGATGCACACTTGTCATGACGAGGATTGAAGCAAAGACCAAAACTTACTCCTACGTAGTG
This sequence comes from Neckera pumila, assembly GCA_963969595.1. Classification (NCBI taxonomy): domain Eukaryota; kingdom Viridiplantae; phylum Streptophyta; class Bryopsida; order Hypnales; family Neckeraceae; genus Neckera; species Neckera pumila. The sequence goes on from OZ018409.1 coordinate 14,147,796, forward strand.
AATCAAAGATTACCGCAGTATTCCTTGTTGAATAACCCTATAGCTGACAATTAACAAACTCTATAGACGTCCATATTCTCCAATATTTTACGTGCTGAATTTTATTAATACCGGAAATTCGTACTGAACCCATCTCCAGGTAGTTTGTCACACCACTCTAAACTTGACATCCAAATTGCTCGCAAATGTCTAAACAACGCATGTCCAAAGTCAACGCTAAAAGATAGTCATAAGGTTTAGGGCTGGTGCTGCTAAAAACACCTTACAAAGAGAGAGCGTTGCCCCTCGTCAGAAGGTGTTCACTGCTACAAGCTGTATCATAATAAATACTGGTAACAGGATAAAAAGTAACGGTAACAGGAGATTCAAGTTGCTCCAATGGTGGACGAAAATCTCAATGAAAGGGAAATTTATACCTGATGCCACACAAGCCTCGGCGACATCGCAAAGTGGGTCAGGATTCACCTTGATAAGATTGCTTCTTTAACATCCACATAAACATTGAGCCACATATCACGTCAGCCAACCACTCACATCTTTCCCGTCTCCTGCTACGTGACTATTTACTACGGAGGATCGATCCACCTATACAGTCCTACGGTGAGAGGAGTATGACATTTGATCGTTTATCATCTCATTTAAACAGACGATGATAGCAGATAGTTATGCTCTCCAGTCCAAAATCAAGGTGGTCGTTAACATCAAAACGATGTGCACTTCGAGGACTTCGCAGAAAACCCCATTGATGGTTCAGAAATGTTGCAAGGCAGCCATCTCAATCAGGTCAATATCTGACATGCATAATTTGGAAGTCCAGATATTGATTCCGCTTACAGTATGATGTCGGAAGCAATCTCAGCACATCAAACAATGCCAGGACATTAAAGACAAGGTTCTCTCGCAATTGCAGATAGGGAGAAAATCTCCTAATTGATGATGGCCCATGCGAACAGAAGCGTAGGGTACAAGCATAATCTTGAGCAACCACTGATTCGGAAAAGGAACCACATCAATAAATGATAGAAAGACATCAACAAACCTTTCATTCAGTAAGGATTCTTGATCCTTTCGCTCCAAAGCTTCAAAGCGAGGGTCTTCGCCCCATTTTTTCGCAAAGATGTCGAATGTAGTAGAATGCGAGATGTCCTGCATAACAATGTCACAATCATCAAGAGAAAACACTGCATGATAAAGAGCTGGCTCTAAATGTCGACAATCTGGATTTCACCCCTAAGAAATCTACCCAAGATGAAGGCACTCTAAAATACTTACACTGCGAAACCCTATCTTCAAGAACTATCTGTAGTAGAGGATTCAGAGTTTCTCTAAGGGATGGATCGGACTTTCAATCAAAAAGCTTTTACAGCTCAAGAATTGCAATTGATCCCATTAAGTCTAGGGTTATTAAAACGGTGACTTTTTGGGGGTTGCAACCTACCAGAAGGCTGCAGTAAGCAGACAACTGAGCTTAAACCTGAGAAGCCACATCTCTGCAGATTGCTGAAAAGACCAAAATTGTATAAGGACCGATTCAAGGCTGCAATGATTCAATTGAACAAAGCAAGAGAGGCAACCCGCCCATCACTAATACCACTCCACAAACAAGTGGAATGTCATCAAGGTATGAGGAATAGACATGATCGTTAAAGATTACAGAGAAGACGCAATATATTTTAAATAGTACACAAAAGTCTTCACTCAACTGAAAATACCATAGCACCATTAAATTCTGAAACCAGACGAACTAAAATTGTATTTTAGTAAAATGCTGAGTAAGGATAGGACTGATGGAATAACAAGATGCATTGTACATGAGTCGTAGATATGACGGTATTGCCATTAGTTCTTTAAAAGGCACTACACCAGAGATTCATTAAATCAGACTTCAACATTGGCTCTTCTAATGCAGGACAAAGGAAGGAAAATGTAATAATATGAAGAGGAGCAAATCCTCAAACTGACTGCATAGAAACTAAAACTATGAGCGGATCCAACCTTATCAACGCTAGTTTGTCCATAAAGAATATGAAGAAATATGCTATTGGAAAAAACATGAAACAAGAACAACCTAGAGTGAGACGACTTGACCATTACCTCGTAAAAGTACATACAATAGGACATTCAGTACGGACAGATCAAGTTCCATCAATTATAAAAGCAAGCACATCAACAAGACCCTAAAAATGACGTTAAGAAAATCTCCTGAAGATTTCTAGATCATAATAGGCAAGAAAGGCATGGGTAAATAAGATACAATTAGAAGAAAACCTTTGAAGCTTCCTCCAAAAGTTGCTTAAACCCTTCTACGGCAGCCTTCTGTGCAGCGCGCTTCTCCCTTCGCTCAACGTCCGCCCTGGTTCGTACGTAATGCTCAAAAATAGACCGCCGCTCTGTATGGCTCGGAATAGCCTGCACGAAAAGAGAAGTAGTTGAATAGCACGTCCAATAATAGAAAAAGATGGAACAAACAACTCCATAACCTTGTTGCATTATACTCGGTCCTCAATTTAATCCTACTCTGGTAAACCAAATACAGAATTGCACCTGTCGCCAGTTCCAGCTAACAAAACATACTCAGCCTCAAATAGGAGCAATCTTCATGACACTAGCAACCACAAGCTACACTGCTTTGAAGACAATAGCAACAGACCGGCGTTCACTCGCCAATGAGTTGGCAATTAAAATGCTTTGCCTGTCATTCCCATTTCGATCCTCATATCGGCCCTTAACAATTATGTCACCTGAACAGTTAAATGGGTAATCTGACCCACACATTGATTATCTGCATCGTTTTGAAAATTGATAAAGGATTTGGATGTCTGAGAATTGGATATTCATCACGAATAACTTACCAATGATAGACTTAATTAGATGAGTGAATGATTAAACCTTGCAACAAGCAAAGAGTAGAGTGCTATATACAATTAAAGAACAAGTTCGCATCACACGAAGACAATGCACATACCTTAAATCGTGGATCGAATATAATTTTAGGTAGCTCCTTCTCCCATTTTGAAAATGGAGCCACACCCTTCTCCTTCAACATTTCCTGCAATAACATAAAACGCTTAGCACAGCAGATCTAAAATAATCGAGTTCTGGGAAGAGATGCTAATAAATTAATCACAGACCTTCCCAGGCAAACTCTCATAACCAACTGGACAAACCATTAATCCCCATGGAATTTCAAATAATCTATGTAACAAGGACATAGATAGACACAACTGGAGCTTCTACTGACAACCACTGAAAGTGCGTTTCTGGTGCATCAGTGTCAAAAGTAGCTGTGCAATCAAGAGGGAACCAAAGCATAATGTAAGACCAAAAAGTCACGAAATTCAGAATCCGTGGCCAAATGGTCCTCACAAGACCAAATCTTACCTTAAATTCATTCACCTTCTGCTCCTTGGTTGGCTCTGGGTCCTCCTCGTCACTCTCAGATGATTCGTCAGAGGAAGCATGATCACCTTTGTGGAGCTTCTCTTTGGTCCCCTCAACCCCCAACCCCTTTCCATTACTAACATCAACTGGCGCTACACCATTTGCAGCAGTTGTTACTCCTAGAGCATTTCCAGTTGTTGGTGAAACCGTCACTGGAGCACCTGAATCTTGCAGTTTCTTCTTAATGAGGTCTAAAGCAGAATTAGCAACAGTCTTGTGCCCTATTGATTCCCGACCACCCGTTATTGCCGCGGGTACATTAAGTGTAAAAGACACAGGACTCTTCTCCACCGTAGATATTCCAGTTGGAACGTTCTCCACTGCAGGCTTTGCAGCAGCCTCTTCTTGTTTCTTGCGAAGTTCTGCAACCTCAGGAGGTATTTGCCAACAGCTTGCCTACAAAGTGGAGTCTAACACACTCAGCAGCGAAAACAGTGTGTTTATTCAGGACCCAAATCTATAAATAGTATTTAAATTCACAATAAAAGACTATTTCCCATTAAACAAAAATAGAATCTCACGGCATACCAATGACCACAGATCATGCAAAATAAGAATATTTCTTATAGTTTAACTTCGTTAAAATAATACTTTGCTTAAAAAAAATACCGTCTACATATGCTTAATTTCAATTGAACGAAACTCTACAATACGTTGAATTATGAACTGATTAAATCACTTACCTGTGTTTTAGTATTATAGTAATACTTTTTGCCATCGTCTGTTGTCACTAGCGCCCAGTCAGTTGAACTCAGACGTTCCCTGTACCACATCAAAGCAAGCAATCAGTACTTCATGACAAAAAAAACTTTAAAGACGTACACAAAGCATTCTGTACCAAAGGTCTAAGCTTGACACTATTTGAAAGTGTAAATTCAATACAGCTATATGGAATCTGCATGCGCAAGCATCTGGAACACTAGTTTCTCAGGCTTACAAACAATTGTAGCATCCTTGAACAATAGCCAGAAATGAAAAGACCAGTGAGAAAGGCACAACGTTGCAATATGATTGCACATGCACATCTAGTGGGAGCCGACCAGCAAGGGCACTCAGTACCAGATATTCAGAGATATGTAGGCATCAGCATAACTCTCCGGTGCAAAAGGCAGATAACATCCTGGAAGTCCTCACTCACCAAGAGACAGGCGTGGGCTGAGTTGTCACCTTAGCTGCCTGCACATTGTCCAAAAAAAAATAGCAAGGAATATCAACATGCCATCCTTACCTGAAAAGAAAGGAACTGATACGAAACCCCATGCACATCAACTTTACAAGACATTGTTCAAAGATGATTAGATCTAATTAGAAGCCAGCCTGCACACATGAATAGGACGTATCACCTTCAAACTTCAAATTTGGAAGATAAGAGAAGCCCTGCCATGTTACCTCCCCTTTGAAACCCTCTGGTCGAGTGTAAGTAGATTCAGCACTGACAGAATTATAATAGTAAACTGCTCCCTTATCCGTCTTATGAGCTGTCCACATATCTGCAGGATCGACAGCCGGACCCTTCTCTGCCTTTCGACCGGACAGGTTTAAATCTTTCTCTGAAAAAGTTACGGAACCTGCATTACTGACGGTTGCGGTCCTGTTCCCTGGATCAGCAGCGATCATCCCAGCAGGCATCGCAGCTGATGTTCCAGGAGGTCCTTGTACCCACATCACAGGACGCTGAGAAACTTGACCAGGCATCGCAAAACCTGCAACTCCTGGAGCAGATCCTCCTAGCATCCCATTGGAAGGTGGTCCCAAAGGACGCATCTGCCCCTGAAAAGGTCCTGGATAATTGCCAGGATAGTGCAAATACGGAGGACGCTGGAAATGTTGGGCGGGCTGCATCCAGGGGGGTCCCATTTGTTGAAGAGGCCCTGCCCCAACATTAGGTGGGTATCCTGGATACGAGGGCTGTTGAGCGTGCACACCATTATTTGGAGGTAATCCAGAGGATACCGGAGGTGGTGGTGCCGCCATCCCTAGCCTTGGAACTTCGTTGACACTAGGCCTCGCCCCACCGGCTATGGGTCCAGAGTTTAAGACAGCTTGCTGAGGAGGCCATCTAGTCCCTGGATGTGCATTCGGAGACATACCAAAACTTGGTTGCGCTTGAGGAGGAGGGCCACCATATTGATTACCTGGTGCCGTGGCAGGAGCGGTTACCTGCAGCAATGTCGATTCCGATGGCCAGAACTTGAGTCAAAGCAATACTTTAGGAAATTGACCCAGGAAACAAGAATTTGACTTGTTATGAAACCAAAGCCACCTCCTCAGACGTTTTCAAATGGAATCTTACTATGCGATAAAGTTCTCTATTTCTGAGAGGAAACACAATAAAGAGACAAGTTGGCACCAATGCTGGCACTCAGGAATCGAACATAAGATAAAATGGATAAATTTATAAGAACAGTGCGACTTACAGGTCGAGTAGCGGAATTGCTAGCGCTGGGATTTGAGATGGTAGCATTTTGTTGTGCAGCGGCAGGACCGAAAAGAGGGCCTTGTGGTGGCCCTTGTTGAGGGCTTGAAGCTGAGCTGGATACTCCCCAGTGCCCTTGTGTGGGAGCCATAGGCACAGATGTCGTCTGCAATGCAGATGGCTGCCATGCTGAGGTGGTCATATCTTTCAACTGCAAATACCAGCTCCTCAACTAAATCAATAGAAAGGAAAAGCAAACGATCAGAAAGTCTCGGTTAAGTCAATCAGATGCTCATTCACGAAAAAACTCTCAAGAGCCGCCCCTACTACATCCATCGTTTTAAAGTTAACAACTCAGAATGATTGAAAGCTTAAGCAGCGCTGCTGCCGTCGAACTGTACCAAAATTACAAGAAAATATCGCAGAAAGAATAAAGCAGAAATTCAATTGCCCACAACTTCACGCCAAGGAAATAAGGACGTTCTGTGCACGATTAGCTCTTCCCCTTTACGATGATCAAATAACAGTTTCTTCATCTACAAGTGTGCAATTCCAAGGTCACAGTCCGTATAAACAGTGTCCAGAATAAAGTGTTCCACTGATCACGTATCTTTCGAATGGCACTATACACCTAACTATATTCCAAATAAAATAAAGGGCAACACTTCTGCGTAAATGTTTCCGCTAAAATTCAAAATGCAATGATCCAAAGAGTCAGCCGCAATGAGGAAGGAAACAAAACAAAAATAGAACCGTAATATCTTCTCGCAATTTCCATCAAGAAAGCAAGGAGAGAAGCCCCGAAAAGCCCTAACTCCAACAAGAAGTGATTGCATTCTTCACTGCAATGAGTGACCCTAATGCAGAGCCATAAACGCTTCTACTTGGTGCCCCTAAGAAACTTAAAACAACCAAAGGCATTCCTAACTTCTCATTGACTTCGTATCAGCTCGTATCTTCATGAAAACTCCATAATTACATAATAAATGCCAGACCGAAATCGTAACCCTAATCGAACAATGAAAACACTCACCTAGTCTGTCATCCCAGGCTGCCAATGCTCCACAGAAATACTCAATATTTTTCGCCTCGTGAATTAAACTATCAAATGCAATCTCGCCGCGCTCGTCCAAACGAACTCCAACACCACAGCACGCGCAACCAAGAAATCGTCAAACTGGTTCAAAAGAGGTTCAAAATGAACGCGCCAACAGCGTGCAGGACGATCGCGAAACCGGGAATCGGAGAATCCAAACAAAACAGGATCAAGGAGCGAGGAAGGTGAGCAAAAGATCGAGACGATTCAGGAAAAAAGAGGATTAACTTACGTTAGGGCTACTCACTCGCTCTCTTGGTTGCTGATCGTTTGCCTTACCGATTGATACCCTCACCACGTGGCAGGGCTTAGACCCGGACCCAGGCCAGGCAGGTCTTAGCACAAAGAATGGAAACGCGACAATGTGCAATTGATATTTTGTAATTTTCTTTACACATTTTTTAGCTCTAAAATTAGAAGAATTTAATTTTGTACCACCAAGTCGTGGCTAATCAATGGTGAAAAATCCTTAAGATGTGACACCCCAAAATGCGCCATTGGTTCAAAACCGCCACGTGTAAATTTCCAAAGTCAATATGTATCTATGTGGAGAGATTATTTTAGAACCTCTAACGAAAGAACTTTGTGTCCTTTTGTTCTCATAACTTTTGCATGCATATCTAAATGTCACATTTTTTGGTACTTAGGAATTCTTTTCACTTGTCAATAAGAAAACATAAAAATTTGAGCACTTTAATATAGTAACTAGGCATAATAGCAAGGGGGGGGGGGGGGATTTGGTATTGTGAGTCCTACTATAATGTTCAAGTATCATAATCAATTGGCCAGAAAATTTGTACCGGTTGTTTCTAATTTGACAACTGTATCTTGCCTACCTAGCAAGATTAGTAGATGAAATTTTGTTTTCATCACTAGATTATAATCAAAGATATCATCCATACCTATAATTTTCATAGGATTTGCATTTTGTACATTCTAATGTTTTTTAATTAGAGGAAAAAATTTAGAAAAAATTTAGCCATTATTAAGAACTTTGAAGAAAAGGTTGGGTACCAAAAAAAGCTTACTCAGAAGTTCAAAAGTTCATAACAATGGCCAATTTGGAATACAATTTTTTTGAACATTTGATTCCTCCATTGTCCAAAAAATAGTTGTAACCGGAAGCCATTTATAGAAATTGTAGAAAACAAATATAATACCATTTTGGAATCCTTTGGTAAGAAGGTGCCAATGAGTCAAGGGATCAAAATTCTAAGTATTAGCCTCTAATTCTCCCGCAAAAAGATATTAAAAAGGTCGCTTAATCTCCAAGATTGCAATTGTGACAAATTCAAATTTTGTATTTCAAACAAAATCATTTTCAAAAATATGAAAAAAAACAATTATAACAAGCATGTGTTTGTCATGTCCACCTCTTCTATAAATTTCAAATCTAATTGAGCAATACTTAAATCCAAAAATTATATATACAATAATCTAGTGGGGTGAAAAACAAAGCAATGAGGGGTCATGGCTGTCCACAATAGCTACCAAGTCGGATTGTCAAGGAATGGAAAAAAAAAATTGTATTTTGTAAATTGAGGAAACAATAAACAAATACAACACTACAGTGTTGTCAAGGTCTTCAAACAATTGTAAGGTAAACTACCCCATTACCGGCAAAATGATATTGCTATCCAAAAAAAGGCGGTATGATATTGCTATCCAGAAACTATGGGAATAAATTTTAGTGGTAGACAAGCAATAAAAAACAATGTTATAATTGAAAAAATAACTTTTGAACTATATCAATGTAAAATTTAAGAAGTTTATAGAAGGATGCTGCCTTGCAGGTTTTCCATGATCAAAACCCTAAACATCAGAAAAATAGCTATTGTAGAGCTTCTACCAACCCATGCCCAACTTACCACATGTTCAATTTAACCCCTAAAGTCCCATTGTCTCCTCGGGGGACAAAATGGATTTTGGGCAGGCTACTACAGCTTCAATATTCATCATTATTTTCTGAAACTTTTTGTGAAGATAGAAAAAAACATAAGCTTTATGGGAGTATAGTTTTTATTTCAATTGGTGCCCGGGAGCAAAAGTTATGGCACAAAAGGTCTTTTTTTTGGGTGTGGCAGGCAGAAATCTTCTCACACAAAAAAGTTTTTAAAAAAATTTAAAAATTATTTTCTCATAGATTGTAATTTTATCTATATGGGAAGCTTTGATTCATTCCATTTGGATTTGTTATGTGAAATTTATGGACAATCTTATTTTTTGGGCAATTAGAGCATCTTCTTGAAAAAACAACTTGTAGGACTCATTTCTAAATGCAATTTTCACAATTTTTCAAAAAGAATTGTTTGACAAGGCTAAGTTTGCTTGCTAAAACAATCTCACCATTGGAATTATAGTGTTTTAATCCCATCATAGAGCTATTGACGATTTAGTTTTTCTTTCAATCTTGGCCCTATTTCTATTTAACAATTTTATAATGAATGAAAATCATGTGTACTTTTTTGGAAATTTTTTTCCTAGATTCTCAACTCAATTGTTCACCATAAAAAAAAAAGTAAATTCAAAGTTTGTAGTGCAAATTTTTTTTACAAATGGCGGTCAAAGTCGTCTAAGATTGCAAGTTAGTGTTCAAAAAATCAAAATTTTCCAACTTTGAATATTTTCTAATTTGTACGATCAAACTTTATGAAATTCTTGCCACATGATCTAAGATAAGTTAAATACAAGATCCTAATGTTAGATTCTAAAAAAATTATTTTTTCTCTTTTCTTAGAGGAACGCAACAGAACAGGTAGTTTTGAATCGTTTTTGACAGAAAAATGCCTTGGGACTTCAGGTGTTATTCCATAATGACCTCAATATGGTACCAACTGCTAACTTCTACTGCCAAAATGAATTGATTTGTACTAATTTGAAGCTAAGAGAGAAATGATGACAATGCGTAATTTAGCATAGATTTTGCCCATTCTAGACATATAGTACCTCATTTTGTACAATTAGCTCCTTCAAATAAATATTTAATTCCTTCATTTTTATATTTATTTTTCAATGTAAACAGTCTAGAATGAGACTTTTTTTTAGTGTCTTTAATGGAAGGTTTGATTGGAATGGGGTAGTTTACTTTAGTTTGATTTTCCAAATTGAAAAGCAAAGTCTAATTAGTATTTGTAAGGATGCGCAAATTGCCAATTCAAAAAATGGACTACAAAGTTAAAGAAGGTAAAGTAACTATAAAAATCTTAATATTCTCAATACCAGTAGACATATGGGCCATTTAAGCTAAGAAAATGACCCATGAGAAAAAACACATGACAAACTTGCTACTTGTAGGTCTTCTCATAGTCATTTCCCTAGTCTATATAGCCCGCTTTTCCACAACCATAATTGTAGAGCAAGTTTGGCAAATCATAATTTTAAAAATAAATACCAATTTTTTGGAAAATTATAGTTTCATAAAATAAAACTCTAATTTGTTACAATGATTTACAAATAACTATATTCATGGCATAATTCAAATTTTATTCTTTAGAAATATAATAATCACATAGATGTGCCAACTATATGCTTCACATCTACTAAATTCATTCACCTAAAGTAAAAAAATTTGGCAATTTGTAGTTAAAAATTGACATAAGCCCCACATCAACAATAAGGATATAGGAAATTTTAGGAATGCTTGGGCAATATTTTGTTAACTTCATTCTATTCAAAACTACAGATTTGCCAAATCTTTCTTGTTATATTGGTAATAAACTATGTAGTCCAAATGAATCAATATGTCAAGATTGAAATAGCAGATACTAGGTAGAATAGCCCCATGACCATCCAGATTTGCAATCTAAATATCTTGTGTAATGTGCTGGTTGTTGCATGTGAAGTAGGTACGAGATAGAAGGAAAATCTAAAATATTCATATATTTTAGATGGGATTAAAATGCACTAATCCCAATGGTGAGATTGTTTTAGCAAGTAAACTAAACCATGAAAGAAAAAAGAAATTTTTCATTATTAAAAAAATAAGTTTTTTTAAACTTTCCTTTTTGGGCTAGATTTTTAACTCAATTATCCAATATAAACATTAAAAGCTCAAATCTTTGTAGTGCAAAAAAATAAAGTTAGAAATGTTCAAAGTCGAAAAATCTAGTCCCCCAATGTGTTGAAAAACTTGTTTTTTTCACTTTAAATGCAGATATCTTGCAATCTGTGCAGTCAAAAATTCTGAAATTTTTTCCACACACTCTCATAATAATTAGGTGTAAGATCCTACACTTAGATGTGGGAAAAAAACATTTTTCAAATTTATTTATTTTTTGCTATAGAAATGGCAGTTTTGAGTGTTTTTTGGCAAAAAAAGGGCCTCGGTCCTTTAGGGGTTAAGCCCATCTAAACCAACATTTATTGAACCACATCTTAATCAACCTTAAATTGTCCCAAAATAGATTTAAACTTTACGCAGCATTAGCATCTAAGTAATTGCTTGTCCAAAGTACATAACTTACACACTTTATGGAACTTGGTGAGAGACTGGCGCAATTGGGAGGGTCCTATAGATGGCGGAATTGGGTACTAACAACATTGGGCTGATTGAATCTAGATGTATTCATCTTACATTTGAATACTACGTGAGAATTATTCTGCTTTTATCTAATTTCAACTACAAAACAATATTATTGATTGTCACTATGGCTATATATATAAAAAATTGTATAAAAAGCCATGTTGTTACACCAAATCACAAAAGAGAGTCCCATAGACACATGCTAGTAAAGAACCCCGCCATATCAACCAATCACATATCTTCATATCCAAAACCATAACCTAAAAAGTTTGAATTGTAGTATAAAAATGTAAAAAATGACCACTGAAGGCTATGTCTTCTAGTTACCCATTAGAAGAAATTTGGGGTCTTTAAGAGATTGCGAGTTATCCTACATTTTGAGACTTCAAGAACGCAGAAAAGCTGCTGGTTGATGTGGTTGAGAGAGTGACACATCATTTTTGAAAAAAAAAAAAAAAAAAAAAAAAAATTGGCCTAAAATGATATTTGGGAGAGATTTTTATTTTTATTTTTTTTGAAAAAAAAAAAATTCTATCAACCCGTACCTGCTGTTCACAGATCTGGCCAGATTGGAGAATGGGCCTGAAATGACCCTCCAATGCCCTCAAATCTCCCCTAATGTATATCCTTGCATTGCAGAAATTGCCCATGTGTGTCAAAAAAACAAAAACAAAAAACTATAGGCTCAAAATCAACTAATGCAATAAATGTTCATTTTTTTTAAATAACATAACATTGTTAACCAAACGTAGGAGGGTTCCTTTTTATTCCACAGAAAGGGGACCCCCTCAGTGTGATGCCAGCAAATCACATATTGAGTTTGCCAATATTATGCACGGAGGTTTGACAATGTAGTGAATTCATTATGAGCCTAGCCAATGACATTGCATGTATTATAATTCAATTTTCTCCCTAGGGATCTAGGGGGGATTTATCTCTCCACCTAGGGAGGCACCACACCAGGTTTAAGAATATTATAAAAATGAAAGTAAAAGTATTGATTAGCACATCCAACTAAGCACCACACAATTAAATGCCTTGTCCACCGCTTAGTGAAGAAGAACAAGAAGAACTTTTTCGGTCCTTTAATTTTAGAAGGTTGGTGTGAAATTAATGCTTTAGAAGAAAGGTTGTCCAAAACAGTTATGCTTAGACAAGTGAAAAAAGTGATTCCATGTGCTTAGGACATGATTGCATACATCCATTTGTTGTTCAAAATTTGACCATCTGGTCTTTAAAGAATTAATCTTTAAATGACATTTTAGGTCTTAAAGAGTTTGTCTAAAATTGAATCTTAGAATCTCTATGACATGGGCATCATTAAAATTGCTCAATCAAACGCCAATCAAATATGAGCTTCCACCCTCTTCAAGACAAATGAGCAACATCAAAGCTACTATTCTAAAATTTTGACAAATATTCCAAAGAAGAATCACTTCTTCAAATTGTGATTCGGAACTCCAAAATCTAAAATGGTAGATGCATCACTTAGAGACAAAAAGAATGTTAATAAGAAGTTGACATGTAATTAGGTGTTGGAGATGCTATCATGAAGATTCTTTGAAAATCAACCCCCTCGGGTTGGGTTTGTCCTTTAAGGATTAGAATAGAGTCATTCCTACAAAGGCCATAAGAGATTGATGGCCATCATGATAAGGTTGTTTATTATTACAAGCATTGTGGTACCATCATGGTTGGGAGTGTACAAGAAAATAATGAACTATTTTGTGCATTGGAGAATGCTTATTGATATTGATAGATTGTTTCCAACATTAATAGGAAAGAGGTAGGATATTATACCTCTATTGTATTAAAGAATGATAATTCAACAAGATGGTTTACAAATTAAAAAAAAAACACTATTGCAGGTTATGAAGTGAAGACTAACTTAAAAGGGAGGTTGAAAAAATAATACATGGTTGTATCATTTGATGCTTTATTTCAACAAAATTGCCTATTAACAAACATTAACCTCTAATTGGCCCCATGGTCAAAACATGTCCATGTAAAGTAGCATAATAACAAATTTTGGAAGTTGCACACATTATTGGTCTTCAAGTGCAAATATAATCTGATATTGTTTTGTATACTATACAAATACAAACACATGTAAAGGATGTAAAATTGTACTTGATCCTTACTCATCTACGTCATAGTAAAAAAACTTATGAACTCATTTCCATATGGAGAGTAGAAAGCTTGAAATATGGGTCACATACGAGGTCACATATCATTATCCATTTTTCTCCTATTCACTCTTATCCACAACATTTTGACTTTGTACAATTGATACAATTAAAAAAAATTGACAGAACTCCTATGGTTTCTTTGGAGTGCAAAAAACTCCCATTCCAATGCAACATTTCATGAAGTGCATGTAGAAAATCATCATTGTCTAAAATGGTTAAGTATTAATTCTATGTTAGCTTTAACGCAACAAATCTAGGTGTTACTACAAGAGAATGGGGTGTTTTAAGTGAGTTTTTAAGTAGAGTCCTAGAAATAAGGTTTTAAATAGTGACCTTTAAGGCAATTTTTAGCAGAATTTGACTAGATTCAACATGTATTTCTAGTCAAATTTTGCTGAAAATTGCCTTAAAGGTCATTATTTAAAACCTTGTGTCTAGGACTATACTTAAAAACTCACTTAAATCACCCCATTCTCTTGTAGTGTATACTGCAATTTGTGTTAGCATTAACATTGATTGAATACAAAACCATTTAAAATAATAAGAAATTTTCTACCAATTGCAATTACTTTCATATCTAAAAAAGGTCATTATGCAGCATTGCTCCAAACTAATGCAACTTCTTTGAAGAAGTAATACCTTCTAAAGACCTTTGCTTTATGGTTTAATAAGTTATGAAAGGAAATGCTAGTGGTTGTGTAATCTTGGGGCACAATGAATTAATTATAAAAATTTTAAGGTGGAAGTTGTAGAAGCTATGAGTGTAATTTTAATTAATTTCAAATGTATTAACAAAAGATTAAAAAAAATTCATAATATATAAAATATTGCCAAAGCAATAGGTTGAATTGAATTGAATGCTTTATAAAAACTATCCCTTTTCCAAGTTACTTCAACAATGTGAGACTAAATAAGTGAACTTATGTTTAACCTCCAAAGGCTTAACTAAAGAGCCTACTTTGGGCTTTTAGAAAACTCCTGCAAGCTATATTGACTTCATATTTTGTTCTTTTTGCAATAAACTTTTAGAATAGCTTCTACTCATTGTATTCTATATGCAAAGCTTTGTTGCATGTCATTCCAATGAATATTGCAAAAGTTATAAGGGATTATTAATTAAATTTCAATACCCAAGTGGCCAGCTGAAAATGTGCCCTTAAAGTAGATTGATTAATTTTATTTGGTTAGATAAATTGATAGGTACTCAAAACTTGGAGTCATTCAATTTTGACTATTGAGATGAAAATTACAAGGAGTTTGTTTTGTACGCAATGAAGCTTAAAAAACAAATGATCTTGTTCATTATACACAATTTTTAAATGTTTTAAAATAAAAATAGCAATATGAGATACATATTGATAACTAGAATACTTTCA
The DNA here is from genome assembly GCA_963969595.1 of Neckera pumila. NCBI lineage: Eukaryota > Viridiplantae > Streptophyta > Bryopsida > Hypnales > Neckeraceae > Neckera > Neckera pumila. The sequence goes on from OZ018409.1 coordinate 14,162,836, forward strand.
CTATTGAAATTGACAATTTTCAAATTCTAGCCAAAATTATTAGCAATTTCATTTTTTCTTTCATCAAGAACTGCTTTCCGCTTTATAATTTTCCAAAAGATGAATGTGAAAAAAAATTGGTTAACTTTTTTCTATGTATTTAAATCTATTGTGCAATGTATTGACTAAAATGCAAATGTTATAGGATATTTTTTTTTTTCTTAAAAATGTTGAAAGACAAACTTCATCTTTAGGAAGGGCTTCAAAAAATCTACTTTTTAAATTTAGGTACATCAATCTTGCAATCTTTGGAAGGGGATCAATGTAACATTTTGGAAGGATGCACTTGAACAATTCAGCTAAAAGATCTTATGGTTGGATTTATTAGAGAATAAAGATAGATGAATCATTAGATGACATTTTGGGGATATAAAGGGCTGTGAGTTCCTCCAAGTTCTTGGACTGTGGGAACTTCACCACAACAATATTCTAACCTGGCAAAATGACTGCTCAATCAGATAATAATATTTGATTATTTTGAAACAAAATTAAAAAATTAAACATTCATTTTTATTTTTATTTTATAATAAATATTTAAATATTTAAATATTTTGACAATGGCACTGTTCATTGCAGCAAGGAAATTAGGGCTAAGACGACCCTTTCAACCTCCTAGAAAACATCTAATGTGTCATAGTCTTTGCTTTTGGTATGAATATTATGAAGCAATTTGGGGCCTCAAATCACCACAAAACTTTAGGAGGTTAAATCTAATTAAAAGATGAAGTAAACCAAAATTGATTTATGCTCTATTTTTCAAAATAAAAAATTCTTTTAGTAAATATATTACTGTCAACTTTGTAGTCCAAGGCTTTAACCTCTAAAGTTTCATGACTATGTTCTCACCAAAAACGCTCCAAAACTGCCATTTCTAATACAACTACCAAATTTTTGGAAAAAACAATTTTTGACACATGTAACCGTAGGATCTTGTAGTATGATATTTTGAAAACATGTGGTAAAAAGTTCAGAAAATTCCACCGTGTGGATCATAAGATATAAGCATTCAAAGTCTTGAAAATCATTTTTTCAATCCTGCGAAAAACCGGGCAGCTGCACTTTGCAAGCTCACTTTTCAATGAAAAAATGCCGATAAAGGTGGTGCTTCTTTGAATTCAGTTTCCTAAACAAGTTGTCTATATGCTTGAAAAATTTCACATCATTTGGAATTGTACAACATATAGGAAAAAAATAGTAAGTAGAAAGAAGTAGAAATGATTCAAAATACTAAATTGTTAAAATTTTTATCATGGAATTTAAAAATACCAATCCCAACGGTTGTAATGTTGTAATAATCAATTTACATCCTAGGATTTTTTTTTTTTTCCAAAAAAATTGAAAATTGAGTTAAATAAACGACTTTAAATTTTTTTTTAGAGTAGACAATCCATAACTGCCCGCAAATCAAAAACCCTCATAACTTTTGACTCATTGATTGAAATGGAATGAATCAAAGCTTTTTAAGTATATATAAATGTAGAGAACCAATTTCAAAAAAAAAATTCTGGAAAAAATGATTTTTTCTGATCTGCCCAAACTGCCCGGTTACGAAAAAAAGCAACATATTAGGTTACAACTTTTGACTCGTATTTCAAAATGTCATGAAACTTGGTACACATGAAGATATTCCTCGCCCCCACCTTCTATTAAAATTTCAGCCTCAAATATGGATATCTCTAGTCACACGTACCTGCCCAAAATTTCTATACGGCCAAAAAACGCATGTTGGTCCTTTAGGGGTTAACTCAATTGAAATAAATTGGAAGTGGGATTTTAATAAGTATGGATTGTTTTAAAATGTAAATTGGCTAAAAATATTTTTGAAGGTGAATAAATGTATTACAGTTATGAATTCTTATTATAGAAATATTTTGCTTTTAAAAAAATGAATTTGTTTTGAATTTTATTGTAATTAATCCCTAATATTCCGTGGTAGAGAAAAGACTGATGTAGATCTTGAGCTTTGGGGATAAAATTATTTGTAGCTTGTGAACATTCTAGATTTAAAATCTTCATTTAACCCCTAAAGTTTCATGACTATGTTCTCACCAAAAACGCTCCAAAACTGCCATTTCTAATACAACTACCAAATTTTTGGAAAAAAACAATTTTTGACACATGTAACCGTAGGATCTTGTAGTATGATATTTTGAAAACATGTGGTAAAAAGTTCAGAAAATTCCACCGTGTGGATCATAAGATATAAGCATTCAAAGTCTTGAAAATCATTTTTTCAATCCTGCGAAAAACCGGGCAGCTGCACTTTGCAAGCTCACTTTTCAATGAAAAAATGCCGATAAAGGTGGTGCTTCTTTGAATTCAGTTTCCTAAACAAGTTGTCTATATGCTTGAAAAATTTCACATCATTTGGAATTGTACAACATATAGGAAAAAAATAGTAAGTAGAAAGAAGTAGAAATGATTCAAAATACTAAATTGTTAAAATTTTTATCATGGAATTTAAAAATACCAATCCCAACGGTTGTAATGTTGTAATAATCAATTTACATCCTAGGATTTTTTTTTTTCCAAAAAAATTGAAAATTGAGTTAAATAAACGACTTAAATTTTTTTTTTAGAGTAGACAATCCATAATTGCCCGCAAACCAAAAACCCTCATAACTTTTGACTCATTGATTGAAATGGAATGAATCAAAGCTTTTTAAGTATATATAAATGTAGAGAACCAATTTCAAAAAAAAAAATCCGGAAAAAATGATTTTTTCTTATCTGCCCAAACTGCCCGGTTACAAAAAAAAGCAACATATTAGGTTACAACTTTTGACTCGTATTTCAAAATGTCATGAAACTTAGTACACATGAAGATATTCCTCGCCCCCACCTTCTATTAAAATTTCAGCCTCAAATATGGATATCTCTAGTCACACGTACCTGCCCAAAATTTCTATACGGCCAAAAAACGCATGTTGGTCCTTTAGGGGTTAACAAGTTTTTCTTTTTTTCCATCCCTACATAAAATGATTTGGAACCTTGTAGAGAAATCTTAAAGCATCAAGTGATCATGCCAATTACATCATTAAAGATAAAATCTATTTTTACAATATACAATTTCAATTCATTTCATTTGTTTCATTTAACTCTGGTAGGAAGCTCTTGAATTCATTCATAATCCACCTAGTGAGTCACTTGCAACCTTAGCTAAGTAGCTTTGGCTTTGCATATTAAGGACGTAGTTATGTATTCAAACCTAGGCATTGGTGGAGGTGCTTAACACTATAAATAGCCCCAATGGTGGTGTAGGGCCAAATGACCTCATCACCACATAGAGACCTAAGAATTTCTTGGAATAAGGAACAAATCAAATTACATGGACAACCTTCTAATGGAGACATGAAAGATGAAATCTAATATCCAAAACCATGAGGCTAAGTTCAACCATTCTCTATAGATGTTTCAATCACATGATTAGATTAAGATTAACCTTCTTCTTTACCATAACATTGTTAAGCAAGACTGGGGGCCCTTTTGCTTCCGTAGAAAGCAAGACCTCTAATGCTGAAAGTTCCTGAAACGAGTGAAAAATCCATTGCATAATTCCACCACCCACTCCATCAACTTCAATGCCCAGCGTTGATAGCACTTTCTTGATTTTGCCATGTGCTCGTTCCCTAGTACTCACAATCCAATGAAGAACTATCCCCTGCCCAACCAATTTCATTTTAGCAATTATTAATGAACCCCCTCTAGTATATAGAGGCAAATTATCCCTCCAACTAGGGTTAGAGGATTGAGGTGGTTAACAATGTTATGAATCCATTTACACAAGAGGATACCATGACTCTTAGGATTAATATGGTGTTTTTTTAAAGTTTTTATGTTAAATTCATTTTAATACTCCCTCCGTCCCAAAATGAATGTCCACAATTTTGTTGGATTTTCTTTAACTAATTTCATTGATCATATTGTGAAAAGGTTCCAAATTTTATATCACTCAAATCAACAAAATCAAAGTAGCTACATGGAAGTATTTTTTTGACCTACTCAAAACAACTATAAAAAAACATGACATTCAAAGTGGACAATCATTTTGGGATGGCGGGAGTATATATTTAACCCCTAAATGCCCAAGGCACCCAAATGTGGTGTTGAAAAAACTTTGAAGTTAAATAAAACCTTATCAAATTGCTATATTTAGTAATTTGTATTTTTGAAAGATTCTTTTTGAAGTCTAATTTTAGCACCCAAAAAACGACTTTGAAAATGAATGAATATGATTTTTCTATTCAAGATTTTGTGCAAGGGTACCCATTGCAATCTTGACTTTCTGTAGTGTTATGGGCTCTTAAAAATGAGCCTCAAATACACTAGATCTTGGAGCAAAAATCACATTAAGAATTCATTTAAAAAAACTGTAGAGTAGATTTCAAGAAGCCATAAATTGATTGGGGTTATGCATGTTAGGTCCTTTAACCTCATATTTTTTTGGTGACCAATTTTTAGATTTGACATGCTAAGAGAGAGCTAAAAGATTTTCATGGTTTTTACATCCGCATGATCAAACATTATAATCTTTCAATCCTTAAATGATAATATAATATTTTCTTTTCTTATGTGACCAACTTTTTAGATGTGATATGCAAAAAGTGAATTGAAATTTTTTCATAGGTTTAACACCCTCATGGTCAAATATTATAATCTTTTGATTCTTAAGTAATATTTTGTATGATCTCTAACATGTCTAGTTTAAATTTGTACTCTTACAATTCATAAGAAATTAACACAACTTATCAAATTGTCATAACACTCAAGAGCAAATTGCAAGACTGTTTTCTCCCTGACAAAATGCTGTGGAATATTCCACACCATATTTAGCTAAAGAACACCTGTCAGCTAACAAGGACACCACATACTCGTATTGATGAGTTTTCGTAGATGTGATCTCAAGGAGGGAAAGGTAGCCTCCCTGAAGGCTAATCCATACCTTAAATTTGGTTGTTTGTTTTGTTTTGTTTTGTTACGTTGAGATCTCTTGGACCGTGCATCCCCCGGTTGCGTGCATGGTGCCGTTGGAAAGCCCTCGGTGAGGAGGGGTGCATGGCTTGGTTTCGTGGCGTTTGGAGCTATGGTGCGGAAGTTATTGAATTTCAAAGGATTTATGGATCAAAAAATTAGAAAATTACTTTTACTTTGATTTTGGTCGCCTTCATGGTACCTTTGGAAACCTCTCAGCAAGGAGAGATGGATGAGTTTTGTTTTGTGGCATTTGGAATGACGGTGTGAAAGATATTGAATTTTGAAGTTTTTATATCATTTATATCAATAAAAAAATATAAAAAATGACTTTTCCTTTTGTTTTGGCTGTGGCAACGGCACAGGGCACACTAGTAAATGTTATAGTTAGCTTTTTGTTCAAATTAGAGTAAATTTCTAGAGCCTCAAAACAGGCCTTGGGCATTTAGGGGAGTTAAAGATAAAATTCAACCACCAAATTGAACAGAACTGGATTGGTATACAGGCACTAACTTACAATCAATGTACTGCAAAAATTCTCACCAAGGGAGGACACTCTAAAAGTGCTCAGGTTCTAAAATTGCTCACCTCCACAAATGTACACTATTTGTACATGTTTTTTTTTTTTTGTACTAGCAATGTGCAAATAGTGTATATTTGAGGAGATGGGTGATTTTAGAGCCCTATGCCATTTCAACTTCAAAAATCCATAACTAATTCCACAAAGCTCCAAAAAAGATGAAACCACTTGGGTTAGATGCCAATTCCATTTGTGTTTAATAAAAAATTTATTGAAAAATATTTCAAGAAGTGTCACCTCCCCAAATTCAGGTTTCAGCTCTTAGATGGTTGCTTTCTGGACCTCCTCCCTTAGTAAGTCACGCGCGAAGACTTTCTGATTCACGTGAATCAGAAAAAAGTGACGGAATCACCCCACCCCCCACCCTCCTCCCAGCTGGAGATTCATCCCAGATTCACCTAGAATCTCCACGTGGCGAACCTAAGATCTCCAAGCGGGGAAGTGAGCGACGGTGTGAACACGATCAAAATAAAGCCCTTTTCCCACCTCCACGGCAAGTACTACTGTCCTGTACACTGTGCAGTACAGTCCCCTGACTCCCCCTTGCTGATTGAATGGCGCCGCCCCCAGCTCCCTCCGCAAGCTACAGTAGACGAAGGAGCCGGGTGCACCTTTGCCAGCCCAAACCTGCCCAACCTCTGCCTCTAAGTTACGCCATTATTGTTCTGTTGCTGCATCTCTTTTTCTTTTCGCTGACTTGCTCCGCTGCTCCCGATTCCTTACTTGCCGCAGACGAGCGAGCATGCACCTCGCTCGATCCAGCTCGCAGTTTTCAAAACAAGCTAACGTACTCATAGCTCGCACGCATACAAACAATGTAGGCCGTCGTCATTGCGAGCTTTGGTGCGTGTTGCGTACGAGATCCTGAATCCACCCACCCAACCACCACCACCACCCCGCAAACGATTCGGGAGCTTCATTCATGTCGTCGTTGAGCGCGTCCGATTGCCGTAACAATATTCCAAATTGGTGGTGAAGAAGAAGACGCCGGGGTTGGGGCTGTAGTTTTAGTTTTTGAAGGTGTCGGTATTGGTTTAATTTCTGGGGTTTGTGGGTTGCAATAGAACACGAGGAATCGTTCTTTTGGGTTTTTTGTTTGGTTGAATTTTGATTGGTGTTGTTGCGGATTTGGGTGTTATGTGAGATTTGGTTTACTAGGATGCCAATGGACAAGAAAGACGTTTCCGGCCTTGTGAACGCGCTTCGTTCCGCGGAGCGCGGCGCCGCACAATCCGGCAAGAGTCCGAGTTTGAGTGAAGTCTTGGAATGCGCGGAGCGTGAGATTACCGTGAAGAGCTTGCATCCCTTGTGGTCCGACGCTCTTGAGTTTCGAATCAAGGATGTCGATAAGCACTACCAAGCCGTTTTTGACGGCGCGCAGTGGCGGATGAGCGACTCCTTGGGCGTGGATCGCACCTTGCACGGTCACATCGTGGGGCACGCTCTCGTTCGCGCTTCTGAGGGTGGGTTTTCCCAAGTGGTCGCGCGTGTTCGCAAAGCAATCATCGAGCTGAAATGCTCGGTGCTCACTCCCCGCTTCCTCAGCTTCGCCATGCTCACCGCCGTCGAGGGTGGCAGCTATGAAATTGTTCAGGAAGCTCTTCGTACCACGACTTTACCCTTGCTCTCCCTCATGGGCTACGAGCTTTCGAAGGCGAAGGACGGGGGTTACCCGTTTGTTCGAGCTCGCTTGACCTCCCAATGGATCAAGAGCATCAGCAAGGCGAAGGCGCTCTTACCGCAAGCCACCCCCGCGGTGGAATCCGAGCGCCTTGAGCTTCGAGCGAGAGCCTGCGAGGATGAGAGCGTGCACCGCGCAACAAGATCGTGTTACCAAAGTTATTGCTTATGGCGGTTCTTGCTCATCGCAGTGTGTAACGGCCATGGCGCTGTCGTCCAGGAGCTTCTGGTCAAGCGCGAAGAATGCAACGCCCGTCCTGTTGGGAGTATGCGCGCGTTGGGGATGGAAGAGAGTCCGCAAGTGGCGTCCCTGATGAGGGTTAGGGATCAGATTGATGAGACCTTTGCTCTTCTCGCCATGAAGATTGCAGGAAAGCTTGGGCGGGATATTATACTCTACTCCTTGTACAATGCAGTGGAGAAGACGACCTCGGCTTCGTCACATGACGCAGAGAGCAAGCTATGGAGGTGCACCAGTCGTTCACAATTCGGCGTCTGGGAGGTTTTCATGGAGGTTCCCGTGTTGCTCATGGAGCTTGAGTCTTCGTATCAGAATACGAAAGAGCTGAAACAACTGATGCGGCCTTACCATTACATCAAGCCGGTAATGCCTCAGCTGATGAAGCTCAACATTCAGCTGAAAGTGCTCATCGACATTCAACCGAATTACATTGAGATGACAGTGGGGGTCAACCACGTTCGTGTGACCGTGGACAACCAGTGTTGGGAGGAGAAGCGGACTGGACATTTCCCCACTTTCGTCTCGCTCGCTATCACGCCCGTCACGCCCACTATGACATCTGTGAGCATGACAGCTTCGTCGTCCAACATTGCCATGAAAGTGGGAGTTGCAGAGCAAGTTCGAGTGGGAGTGCAGGCGACGGTGAAAGCTGCACCTACAGCAGGAATGAGCTTGCAGTTCGGGAAGTCGACCATATCGAAGATTGACGGGAAGCCATGGCGGATGGAGCAGTTGCCGACTTGTGGTGACCAAGGAGGGAGGTTCAACTGGAACTTGTCAAACTTGCATGGCCATTCGTTTGATCGGTGTAATCCCATGTTGCAGGAGACGAAGAAGTCCATTTGGCAGTTTGGGAAGAGGACACCAATTAACCCCTTGCTGGTCTTGCCGTTTGGTACGAACGGGGGCGTGAACTTCACTGGCACAGAGTTTGATGATACTCTTTCATGGAGGTTCCCGAAGGAGCTGGAGAATACGAATGCGCTGTTCAACGTGGAGGGAATTGTCCACACCACTTACATTACGCAGGAAACGTTTTGGGAGACGCGGATGGTGCCTTTTGAGCTGCAGGTGGAGCAGAAGCTGGAGCCGTGTGGAGATGCATCGGCAGGCGACAAGAAGAAGAAAAAGAAGAAGAAATAGACAGCCATGGGCTGGATGTTGGGGTGCAGCAACTGTAAGTTGGTTTTCATAACATGTAACTGCTGTTACTCGTCTGGCCCTGGCAGCTGGTTGCTCTTGATTCTTGCTTATGGTGATTCCCTGTGAAGAAGTCTGTACAGCTTTTTCTTTTTGCTCTAGATTCGTAAGTGATTCAGGTAGAGGCAAAGGTCGAATTTGTACAATTAGTGACATTCAGGGGGGGAGAGAGAGAGAGAGTGATTCTTCTGAGTTTCTAGATAAATTAGTTGTAATTGCTACAGGGCAGTGCACACCATAATGATTCAGGATTCGAGGATCGTGAAGCATTGTGTTGTGCATCGCAGAGGTGATTAATGAGTCACTCTTTGATGGAGTTGACGATGCTTGTAAGACCAAACATTCTACGTGCCCAAGTAAATCTTAGATTCTTATTTCAAATAACATAAAACTGTTGGTACTAAATCAGTGCGTTTTGAGTATCCAGAAAGACTGTTTTGTTTCCTTTGCAAGGCTGGTATTCATTATCAAAGGCCCCTATTACGCGTGTGTCACATTGTTCTCATTGTCATTCTCAATGAAATTTCTCTATTTGTATGTCGCAGTTGTACTAGTCTTTGCATTTAGTTAGCGGTCGATCTCATCAATCAAAGAATTTGTAACTCTGTGATCTACAATCATGTCGTACTTTGTTAATAAACCCCAATTCCAGGTATTGTACAACTAGCGGTAGAAGTTTATCACCACCCATTCTGCGCGTAGACCTGTTGCTTGTTTGCAACCCTAATCTCCCAGACATGATTTGGAAGCTCCGTCTACCAGAATTGAAAAAAGAAACTTAAAACCTCGAGTTTCTTCGTAGCCCTTATCGAAAACTGCACATCCAGATGTCCACCCAACAGTCCAAATGTCAACGCCCAGCCACCATATTCAACATCTCATATATACTGTTCAGGAATTTGATCATGCTACTCCAGGGTCGCTTCTGCAGATGTGTAGACTTTGTCAGTTCTACCTCGATTGCAGATTCCGATGGAATCTACTCAGCTCCGCAGATAAGTGATTCTGAATCTCCGGAGACAACTGGGGACTTGTGAATGGTGACGGATGCACCAAGCTGAGATTCTGAGTCCCTTTTGAAGTTCAATTCATGTCTCACTGTATTAATACTAGAAACAACCTCAAGCAAGCAAGCAAGCAGTAGAGCCCTACTGTACTAAGTTACTGTAGGCACTTGGTAACTGACCCTAATCATAGCCATGCCACGTGTTTGTCGGTTGCTTGGACACCTTGTCAACCGCATCTTTTCTCAGTTCAGGTTCTCTCCAGTTCTATTGCATTTGTTAAGTTATTGGCCAGCAATTTTCCACCTTGCTGGATAAATTCATGTGGAAACTCCTGCCTCTTCTTGCTAAAATGGACATCTAGACATCCTCTGAGTTGCAACTCGATGAAACCTATTTTAGTCAGTGTCGCAATGAACTCAGTTCTAATAGTAGTAAATAATAAGTTATTCTCCCCACGTGAAATTTTGAGAGAGACCCACCCTGGCTTGCTGTAAATTAACCCTTCAACGTCAAGGCGGCTGTTTTGCGGCCTATGAATGACAAGAAAATCTTCTCCTGTGTAGGACAAAAGTTCAACTATTCATCCTCCCAATTTTGTTGTGAAAAGGGGAGGTCTTCTACAGTAGTTTGACTTCCAATGAGTGCTTTTGCTCTTTCTTAAGCCAATGATGCACACAATACTGGAAAGGGATGATTTCTAGGATCACCCAGGCTACAAGGTTAACCCTAGAACACTGCCACGGACACTGAGTGTCTGAAGAATGACAAAGAATCTTTGCATATAGGACAGAAGTACTTACAATTGTTCAATTTGGAATTTCGAGCAAAAAGGGGAGGCCTTGCATACTAGTTTGACCTCAAATGAGTACTCACTCTTGGTTTTCTTAAAATAGATGATGAACACTGTCAAAAAGGATGATTTCCGCGGAGATCAGACGGTTCTTACAGGGTTTAGGGTTCAATACGTGAGCCAGTGTTTTGAATTTGAAGCAGGCGGGTCTACAGTAACTCGGATCCTACTGCAGCCAGCCAACAACCGACGACCTGTCTGCCTACCCCCCCTCCATTATATGATTCCAGATTCACAAGACCCAGCAAATTAGTTAAGTGGCTTCGGCCTTCTGGCTGCCTCCGTTCCTTTTGTGCTTTTGCCATTGAATATCCCGGGCCAATCATAATAATCCGTGGATCCTCGTTTGGGACTCCCCAGAACTAAGCAGTAGTATCCAAATAATGAATTCATGTTTTGAATCAGTGACAGACCCCGCCACTCACGCCCGACGGACTGTTCTACTGGAGAGTGTAGATAAGATGAATATCCGCAGTTTGGACGGGACGTGGACTGTTAATTGAGAGGAAGATTCATGAATATTCAAAGACAACCCGGCCCTGAATGATCAAAGCCGGTGGCTCCTTTTGTACTACTAGTAGTAAGGCCCTTACTACAAGAGAAATGAGGCCAAGGGAGGGCTGCGAGTTATTTACAAGTTCTCAAACTTGGGAGCTTCAAGAAACTATATAGAAAAGGCACACATGGGCAGATGACGTGGTGGGGAAACTACCAAGTCAACTTGGAGAATGATTGAAATCTAAAAAAAAATTAAAAATAAAATAATTTTTTTCTGGCGCCAAGCCTGTGTTGCCTGGTCACTTGGCCTGTTTTGCCTGGCTGGCTACAGGCAAGCCGCATGGCTGTCGGCGCTTGGCCAACTACCTGGCACAAGCCGGGCCTGTTTTTTTTTGTTTTTTTTTAAAAAAAAATTTAAATTTTTTAAATTTAAAAAAAAATTCAATTCCTGTTTCCAATGATGGGGAACAGGCTTGAAGCAGCCCCCCGGGGGCTCAAATTTTTCCTAATGTTTGGAGTTGAAACAACTAACTTACCTACTGTTTAGGAAGTTTCAAAGGACATATTAACCAGAAGAAGAAATCAATGCACCCATCCATTTTTATTTTCCCTATTTTTTAGAATTTGGTGCAACTTGAAACCTTTTAATTGTAGTAGAAGAAAGAAAATGTCTACTTTTTTTGAACAATAGAAACACATTCTTGCAGCTCCTTCAAGGAGCTAAGTGCTTCTAAAAGAGGATTTATTCTTATTTGAAGTTCATAGCCAATTCTCAAGAGCTTCCATATTTAACCTATTTTGTATTGCCTGGTTCTACAATGCCGTTATGTAAACACTGAGAACTCACCACCCATTTTTTTGAAGTTTCAGGTGTTTTTTTTTTTTTTTTTTGAAACACATGGGCAATTTCCATTGATAAAAAGGAAACAGTACACCGAACCAAGAGGAGAATCCCTGGCGGAAATCTTTTCATTTTCTAAAACATTATTTAGCAAACTTTTTAATCTTTTTTTTTTTTGGAGCTAAAGGCAAGAGAAGCAAAGAAGAGCAAAGAAGAAGAGAAGGCAAAAAAGGCCCCACCCAAGCGAACCACCAAATTACCAGCCCAAATCACCAACCATGCTTAGTTAAAAAACCCCAACTTCAGATGACACATAGTTTCAGGCGTTTTAGCTACACAAAATAGTGCAATTAGGTTGCCCCAAATTATAGTTGACCATGTCTGAAAGTGTTAGATATGAGAAATTAGTGTGGGGCAACCTAATTTCACTATTTTGTGGAGCTCGCTTAATTGTTACCATTCAACAAAGAAAGCTGAGTGATAATTGCAATGGTACATGGCCTGTCTTTTTCTCTGCACCTCTAATCACCAGTGCTGCTAAATTTTTCTATTCCTTTGTGATACCCAAACAAATACTCCATAACCGGTTGTTGACTTTTCAACGCTAACGTGGCACCGTCCCATTGGCAACCCATCACCATTGTCATTACAAGTTGCAACTCATAACCTTCTTTCCTTTCAACTTGTTTCTAACACCCTTGGATCATGAGGATCAAAGGTTGTGATTGAAAAATGTACAACCGGTTATGTAAGATAACCTATTCGTTGCTAGCACGACTCATCGGTTATCTAACACGTAACTTATAGTAAACTGAACTGGATTCCTGCAACTGCAACGCACAAGCTGCCAAAAGGGATTCCAATCATGCACCCCTTTCCAATGCTAGTTTCCATGCAATCCAAGCACGAGTGTCGTCCCAAGCACAGTCCGGGGAGTATTTTAGCACAACCGGCTAAAATCCTACATTTTCATGGAGCAACCGGTTGTTTGAAGTATTCTCTCGGCTACGCCTTTAAAAAATAGAGAATATTCTCTGATTTTCCTCTTAAATGATCGATTTTTTTCCGAAGATTTTGAAATCAATTTGGCAATTCTTGATTCCAACCGGCTAACTTGTAACTAAATGCCGGTACTCCCCGTACATTGGTCCCAAGTCCTCCGCCTGGTCTTTTGGAGATCCTAAAAAACAGGAACAACAATCAGTTCATCAAATGCAAAGCCATGATCCGTCGATCACCACCACTCATGGATGCCTGCCTGCCTGGGGTTGCCGGCACTGAAGTTAATGTCCAGGCCGTGGTGAGCCAGGAGGGACAATGAAAGTGGTACGAAACATTTGCAAAACAAAGAAGAAAAAAGAAAAAAAAAAAAGGTACAAACATTTGTCTACCCACCCACCGAAAGAGAGAAAGCAAGGATTGAAAAGCCGACTGTGCGGTTTCCAGGTCTACTCACCTCCGACTATTCCGAACAACAACGAACTTACTCATTCAAGTGGCTTTGCTTCCTTTGGCCACGGGAGTCAAACTGCGTGTTGCGACAGGTCTTAACTCCAGTTTAGCAACGCCGCATAGAAATCGTGAACTACTTGTGGGTTGGAATTACCAAATGTCAACAACCTCACTCTGCAGTGAAGAGATTCAGTGTTGGATCAGTCTCACACTCTGATGAGCCAGGCGCAGAATTTATTGACTCAGCCCATAACTAAACTGATTGTGTTTACCAATGACGCAAGTGCCTTTCAGTTTGCACCCTTGAAAAGGAGAGTTCTAGAGTGAACACAATGGTCTTCTATGGCTCCTCACTCAAGCCCAATACTAAAACCTTGAACATGGTTTTTTTAAAAACATAGTGCTTTGGGGTAGCTTGCTATAAATGGGATTTTTTTTTTAAAATTTTAAATTAAAAAAAAAAAAAAATTCACACAACATGTGTTTGAGAAGAAGCTTTAACAAACAATTTCCATAACTTTTGAATACATGGTTAAAAAATTATTGTATGATGTTTTTTCAGCATGGGAAGGACCATCATTGCCTGGTTATACAATGTTTGTGTGGATGGAAGGGGAGGAGGCTTTGAAGCTACACAAAAATAGTGAAATCGGATTGTGGCTTAACCCCTAAAGGACCAACACGCGTTTTTTGGCTACATAGAAATTTTGGGTAGGTATGTGTGACTAGAGATTTCTATATTTTTGGCCCAAATTTTAATAGAAGGTGGGGGTGAGGAATATCTTTCATATGCACTAATTTTCATGACATTTGGAAATATAAGTCAAAAGTTATGGCCTAAAATGTTACTTTTCTTCATAATTGGGTAGTCCGAGCAGAACAAAAAAAAATCACTTTTTTCAAAACAAAAATTTGAAATTGCTTTCCTAGATTTAATATACATGGAAAGCTTTTGAATGATTCCATTTTGACCAATGAGTCAAAAGTTATAAGGATTTTTTTGTGTGCAGGCAGTTATGGATTCCGGCTCTACTCTAAAATATACTTGAAGTCCGTTCTTTATCTTACTCCATTCTCAACATGTTTTGAAAAAAATAAAATCACAAGATGTAGATTGTTTATTACAACATTTGTACCATTGGAATTGGCATCTTTCAATTTCATAATGAAATTCTTAGCAATTTAGTATTTTGAATCATTTCCTACTTCTTTCTACTTACTCTTTTTTTCCTATATGTTATACAATTCCAAATGATGTGAAAATTTTCAAGCATGTAGCCAACTTGACATAAGTAATGAATTCAAAGAGTTACCCCCATTTTGGACGTTTTTTTTAATACAAATGTGACCTTGTGAAGTGCAGCTGCCCGATTTTTTGTAGGGAAAAAAAAGGGGTTTTGTCAATTCAAATGCTTATATCTTGCAATCTACACGGTGGAAATTTCTGAAATTTGTTTCACATCTTCTCAAACTAGTGTACTACAAGTTCCTACAGTTGCATATGTCAAATAAAGTTTTTTTCCAAAAATTTGGTACTTGTTCTAAAAGTGGCATTTTTTGAGTTTTTCAGTAAAAGCATAGTCGTAGAACTTTAGGGGCTAAAAATTAGGTTGCCTTCATTGAGAGAAGTTAGCTCATGAGCCATTGCTTGTCAACATAGAGGTGCATGCATTTGTCTAAACTTGAGCCATGAACAGTGCACCAACCTACAATACACATAGTCTTTTGTAATGACTATGTATATATATATATTTAATTAGTGTTGAACATCGAGAAATTAGTATGGGGCAACCTAAAATCACTTTTTCTTTTTGACACAAGTAAAAAGTTTTATATTAATTGCAAGAGAAGGTACAATTGTTAATCCCTAAAGCACTGAACATGCTTTTTTGAGAACATAGCATTTTTGGGCAACTCACTATGAGTGGAGTATTTTTTTTTTCTTTGAAATTTTCACACAACATTTTCCCAAGGAGTAGCTTTAAGGCCCAACAATTTTCATAAATTTTGACAGCATGGTTAAAAAATTATTGTATGATATGTGATTTTTAGTGCTCGGCGGGCAACTAAAAACATTCTTAAAAAATCACTTTTTTAAACAATAAAAACTTGAAATTGGTTCTCTAGATTTATATAAACACTAATGGTTAGCGGTTGGCACTTGCTATGCTACGCATTCATCATTAGAATTTTATTAGAATTTTTATGTATTAGATAAAACACAGAACAAAAATTTCAATAAATCTTCAAATAAAAATTACCAAAACCTTTGTATAATTTTGTTTATAAATAAGCATATATTGAAATGTACAATAGAAATTTATTGAATGATGAATGAAATATATGCAATGGTGAATATTGTAAAAGATACACATTTATTGTAATGCATTGAAAAGTTGACTCAATTGTTACAAACAATGGCAACATTTCATGAACAACTTAATTGTTGTGAAATCCAAAATCACTTCAATTGAATAAATTTCTCAAATCATTTGGTAGTAGCAATAGAATTTTGAAATCATAAAAAGCTGTAAAAGTGATATTACAGAGGTGATTGCAAACTACTACTCTACTTCTATAATATAAACATTGTGTGAAAATATTATTTTATATATGCATGATTGAAAATATTTTTACAAAATATTAAAATTAATTATTTCAAAGACTTATTGAAATCAATATTATGCATTCTATTCAAATATATCAAAATTTTACTAATATATGATACAATGAACGCGTAGCATAGCAAGCATGAGCCCCTATTATTAATGGTAGCATTTGTGATATTACAGAGGGAATTATGATTTTAGTAGTATTATGGAATGCTTTGAATCATTCCATTTTGATTTATGAGATGAAAATTATGAGGTGTTCTAGTTTGTAGGCAATTATAGATTTCCTACTCTAAAATAAACTTTAAAGTCCTTTATTTAACTCAATTTTCAATATTTTTGAGAAAAAATAAAAACACTGGGTGTAGATAGGCTATTAAAACATTATAGCCATTGAGATTAGCATTTTTCAATTCTATAATTAAATTCTTAACAATTCAATTTTTTAAATCATTCTCTACTTTTTTCTACTTACTATTTTTTTTCTATATGTTGTAAAATTCCAAATGATCTGAAATTTTTCAAGCATATAGCCAACTTGACTTCAAAAATAAATCTAAAGAGTAACCGCCATTTTGGACGTTTTTTATATAAATGTGACCTTGTGAAGTGCAGCTACCCGATTTTTCGCAGGGACAAAAAGTGAATTTTTTCCCAATTCAAATACTAATATCTTGCAATCTACATAGTGGAAAATTTTGAAATTTTTTCCACATCTTTTCAAACCAATGCACTACAAGATCTTACGGTTAAATGTGTCCAAAAATGTCTTTTTTTCTAAAGTTTGGTATTTGTATTAGAAATGGCAGTTTTGGAGCGTTTTTGGTGAAAACATAGTCAAAAATCTTTAGGGGTTAAGCAAGGCCTTGGAGGGGGCATTGGCAAAAAACGTAGAAACTATGTGCAATAAAATATAGGGTCCATCATATTAATTCTGAGTAAAATTTGTAAGAAAATCATATATAATATAGGGTACTCTAATAGTGAAAAACATCATTATATATAATATAGGGTAGGCTTAAAATCATAAAATTATATAAATAGTAGATGTAAAATAGCATGGACAAAAAAGGGTTAGGGTGACTAGTTAAGGTATAGGGTCTAGGATCTAGGATTTGGTATTCAGGCTTCATCCAACATGGATGGAAAGTACACTTCAAGTCCAAATTCAAAGGATGCACATCTGCCTCAACGGCTTCAACAGCACAGCAAGAATACGTATCCAATGTTCAGGTTTCATTTTCGGATCCGGGTTTCCAATGCGCAGTAGTTGCCGTGGAAGAGGGAATGGGAGCGAACCTGGATTTGAAATTTGCGCTCGCCTGTCTGTTGCGTGTGTTGGGCTTTGAGGTTCTGTTTTTGCACAAATTTCTGTAGGGCGTTGCGGATTTAGGATTCTGGTTTTGGGTGCAAATTCAAGGAGGTCCTTGGCATCCCGATTAATTACTGCTGGATTAAGGGATTTGCGGCTTTGACTTTTCAGGCTGGGCAGCATTGACTTTGAGACCACCTGAAGTTTCATTTTGTTGGTAAGAGTTTTCGCTGCGCCGATCATTGAGTTTGGACACATTTTTGCTGTTTAGGATTTAGGGTTATGCTTTGCGGTTTAGGTTTCTTGGATCTATATTCTGCTCTGCTACTTCAAGGTCATGCACTAAGCCTCAAATTCAGGGTTTGCTTCCAGATTTGTAAGTTTAGGATTTAGGGTATTGGTCAGAGGTCTTAGGCGGATATCTGGGTTTAGGATATTCAAACGGATTATAGTGTGCCTTGCTCTGCCACTTGTTGTAGTCAACCTGGGGTTTGATGTGTCCTTATGGATTTGTAGATCCACTTCTCGCTTCATACTTGTGGGATCGGAGGTTGATATTTTTGTTTGCAATTTCCAGAGGTCTTGCAGGGTTACAATGGCGTAGCGCTATGAAGATGCAAGTGAAAATCTACTTCCGAAAGCACGAAGGAGATCACGCGAAGTTGTTGAGTCCTATAGACACATAAGAGGATGCTTCCTTGGAAACTTTAAGAACCAAATTAGAGCAGCTCAACGTCTTCAAGCGGCTTGTCTCGTTTCAATTTTGGGATGTGGAGGAGGGCTGCAGGATCGACAATGAGTTTGAAGCACTGAACTCTGTTTGAGATTTGGTTCACTTGATAGCATCAGAGGGTGAGGACATAAGCCGCAACAAGCGCATTTGGGTGAGCAACGTGGTTTTCGGGGTTGAATCTGTTGGAACTGCAGATGAGGCTGAAGATGTAGAGCCCAGTTCGGCAGAGCCCTCTACCACAAACCATAGGCAAACGCTTCCACCCTCCACTTCAAGGATGACGACGTTGGAGGAGCATTTCGTGACTGACGGTGTTCCACTGAAGTCCACCCTACTGCCAAAAGACGCTCTCGAACTATACAGCAAGGGCGAGGAGAGGTTGAAAGAAGACTTGAAGCTAATTTCGATGGAGGATCATGACTAGGAGCTGTGGTTGTGGGATTAAGATGGCGCTATAGTTGTGAAGGTTTACTGCGCTGAGTGTCGAGGCTTCATCGGTGGAAGCAGCGGCAAACATACCAAGAATACAGTTACCAATCTATTCTCTAATTTTCAAAAGAGTCATCTCAATAGTGCAGGCCATATAAGGAACTACTGCTGGCAGAAGGGCCTACAATTCTCCGAGCACCCCCAAGCTGGCGGCACACAAAATAATCCAGTTGTTATTACCACTGCAGACCATAAGAGAATGGTGGAAGAGGGCATTGGCATTCTTGCAACGGTGAATGACTCTATCAATTCAGCAAAACAAACATTCCAGTTAGTGGAGGACCCTGCAGACCCTGCGGACCTTATTATGAAGTCTTATTGGTTTAAAGTTAAGTGTCTTGTCTGTCCAAAGGAAATGTTCTAGCTCTGTCCGACCAAACAAAATCTGGAGGCAAATCTCATGAACCACGTTCATGGAGTGGTGCACGCTAAGACACTTGAGGATTTGAAGGGAAAATGTGCTGATGGATCGGCTCTATCCACAGGAAAAAGAGGAAGGCCAAGTCAGTCCTCGGCATCAAGTACTGAAGCTAGCCAAAGGGGGATGCATACATTCTTCAAACATGCACAAGGTGAGAGTCACGTAAACGACAAAAATTAATTGGCTTTGTGGATGTATTGGAATTTGAGGGGACCTACTTGTATTTATGCTAGAAAGTCTTATGGTATAGAGGGCTTGTTGTTTGATCCGCACCCAAGAAAAATGTGGTATCCCAAACCCCACCTAGAAGCTTTGCTGAAAGTAGACAAAGATGTTGTCATTATCAAGGGAGTCTTCAAGCATAGGTCTTGCACAAGGGTCTCCACCTTTGGACAACCGTTTCTTGGTTTTATTTGTGGAATGTGCTCCACTATTGCCTTTGAATCTGATTTTAGACTCCGTGTGGTTCATGAGGAACATGCAATTGATCAAAGGGGCTTTAGGGGTACTGGAGTTGGTCGTAGAGCGGGGAACTTGTCTATGTACGAGTTGTGCACCCATAGTCGGCTAGTAGCCAAAAAAACAAAACATGAACAAATGCGGCACTGGGCCGCTAAGGCCAGAATTGCCCAATTAAAAGTCAGTCGTCCTACATTGCAAGAGTCTGCAGAGAGAGCCACTACTGAACATATTGTCTATAAATTTTGCCAAGATATAATCATAGCCCATAGGACTGGGGCAATAGGGGGGGGGGGGGGGGGGGGGGGGCTTGGGGATTTATCTGCAGGATGTTGCCAGTAATTTGAAAAAAAACAAAACAGGGAATGAGATGGTCCAGTAACTCCCGGGCTTTCACTCAAGCAATGAAAATGTATGGAGGGAGGCGCATGTGTGACCTTTTTTCTTTGAATTATGCTGGTCCGACTTAAAGTGTTACAAAATGAGAGAATCAGAAGGGTGTGCAGTTTGTCCCTGGTGAATACGCTGAAATTTTTCGTATTGTCGTCCAAATCTACAAACAGACTAAGAGTACTCATGGAATTGTTAGCCCTGTTCCGGTCATCCTTGTAGAGGACAAAACGAAGGTAAAGGATTGTATTGCATGGGATCATTGCGGGGACACTTTAGTGGAATTCTGTGGACCTCAAAATTCTCATATTTGTGTCTCTAATTACAAGGAAGAGGTGGATACAGGTGAGGATAGATACAATAAAATTGTGGACAATTTTCATACTAACCGTATTGGAGCATTTGCCAGGATTGTAATGGTAAATCCACTACACCACAATTTGCCACGACTTGTGCTGGTGGTAACGTGTACTTGTAATTGCTTTGACGCGTCTTGGGTGAGGCAGCAGTGGCACAGGATTGAGGAGCTCTGGAATAAGGAATGCAAGAGCATTGTGGGGTCCATTGTAGGGCACGCAAGTGACGGTGACAGTAGAAGGCGTCAGTTGATGTTGGTTGATTACAGAAGCCGACAAGGGAACCGCTTGAACATCATTTGGGCTAGGTGGTTTCTTACAGCTTCAATGGATGCAAGTAGCGACTGCAGCGGGCTTCACAATCAAGATTGGATTCACAACGGCAAGAAGTTGATAAATCCGCTTGACTCCCCGGTGAAGACTCTCTAGCTTGGGGAGGACGGGGCCTTCCACACTCATCTTGGTATGATGTACAATAAGTACAATTTTGATGAGTATGGTCTAAAATTGGAGGATGTGCAACGCAAAGACCGACAGAACTGGGCATTGGCCCAGTGTATGTGTTAGAGAAAAACATAGGACTGTCTTGCGGCAATGAGGAACTCACTTGAGGCACATTGGGAGCATACTTTGGGGACATAAATGTACCTGCAAATTTATAGAGACTACATCAACATATTTGCTTCACCTGCTCTTGACCTCTGGAGTAGGGTAGTGCTGGCCTCCAAGGTTTTGTTTTTCTTTAGGCTGTGGAAACTGTGGTTTACTCATGGGAATCATGCGGTTGGGAATAACTCCGTAACGTTCAAGCCTAGTGAGAGCTTTGTTAGTCACCAATGTTTTTTAGATGTACAAATTTTCCTGTCACTTTGTTGTCCTTCTAGTCAAATATTTTCGAGAGAAACATCTACAATTGCCGGTCCCTCTTCATCTAACCGGGAGCAACAGTTGTGAGATATTTTTTTTCAAAAATAGGGGGGATGAATGGCATGGAGCGCTATTACGATTTTCATGACCTTGTTAATACTGCAAATATTTTGAACCGACTCTCAGTTGTAGAATACAGTGACAATGGACTACAGTTTGGTCGGGTTTACAATAAGATGAAAAACATTTGGTCTGCCTTGCACCCAATGTCAAATGGGGAATGGCTAGCTAATCTAGGTGATTACTTAGTCGTTGCCACGGACCTAGATATTATTGCTGCCTTGAAAGAAGGTCTTAAAGAAGCACAGGCGATGCTCCGAGTGCTGAACATGGCTTCGTCTAACCAAGCATTGCCTTCCAAAAAATTGTGGTTTGTGTCTCCTTGGAAACTGGAAAAGTAGGACCCCAAGCACTTGGCTTACCAACCACCAAACATGCCAGAACCTAGTCTCAACGGTGATGCAGAATGCAAACTTGAGAGATTGCGGAGCATCCAAAAAACTGGATTTGAAACAGGGAGTACTCTGAATCCAAACGACGTGCTAGAGGATGAATTAGGGGAGGACAATGACACACCCTTACTTGCAATAGAAGATGAAACACGAAGTGTACTTGTGCAGCTTTTGAGTGACCATGAAGCCTAAGTGGCTGCCGACCCTTTACCTTCCGAAGTTGTACCTCTTGTCACATTTTAGAGTCACTCCATTTACAAATCTACACTTGTGAGTCACTTGAATGGGAATCCCTATTTGTCAAAGGATAGTTGAGTAGGATGAAAAATTCCATTTACTTTAACAATTCGGATGACTATCTAGTAGCTGCATCGTCCACCACTTCTATGTTGCTTGGGTTGGGTTTTGATGTGGGCGTTTATTTTAAAGATATGCAAGGTAGTGGAACCTCATCAATAGTCCGGGCAGCTCAAAAAAGGAAATGAGGTAGATCCACGCCTATCAACTCTGGAATAGAGAATGGAATGTTCTATCTCGGCAGAGTTCAAAAAATAAGGATGAAAGTGGGTTCTAAGTGGGGTCTTTGCAGACAACCCATAGATTTAATGAAAAGAACGGTCCAGAATAGGAACAGGGCTCCGGTGTTGCCGAACGCCATGGTATATCTCCATTGGTTTAAAAATTGGCTGGCTTGAACAAATACAAGTATGTTGAGAGTGACTGTGTTTGGATAGATGTAGACTCCATAATTTCTACAGTATCTCTACAATATGCACCCAATACTAAAATGTACACTTTGGACAAAGTAGATGCAAATTTGTTGAAGGAACTCATTTCTAACCAAAAATAGATGCAAAGTATGGGTTTTAGTTCATTAGGAGGAGTCGTTACATGAATATTTTGTGAATCTCCTCATTTGTAATCATATGCAATGACTCTAATGATGTACTTGGTCACACGTGTGGAACTATAATTGGGACCTGCAGTGGCATTGAGTATTCATATTTTGTGAATCCCGATTAGTCTTTTCATACATAAAACTTCATTTTTGTCCCCTGTGCTAAACTGCTCTTCTTGTCTACTAATCATGTGGATTTTAAATCTTCATGTGTCATTTCTAATGGTATTCAACAAAATGGTGGAACAGTAATTATGGACCTTGATGTCACGGTTTTGCCCCATTTGCACTTTCCACATTGACCACTTTGAAAAATCATACAGAGTACGCTTGTCCACATCATAAATTTGCACTTACATCAAGCTCAATTCAAACTTTCCAATGCTCAAAATATTTGCGACATTTTAAAGCAATCATGAATACAGATATGCAATGGTGAATCAACATAGTGATACGCAAGGTTAACACATCTAAGGTATAAGCACAGTCATGTGTGCTGTGAAGTGTGCATCACAAGAAGAATTTTGCTTGCAATGGGCTTTATCCAAACTTATGTCTAGAATGGACCCAAAATCAACACTCGAAATGAAAGCAAGTTAAACAATTTAGGTGGCAATTTTGGATGCGCATACATTCCACATTTTTCCATGGAGATGGCATTCACACACATGTCCACTATTCACATCAAGCTTTGGCTCACCGAAACAAGAATTCAGTCAAGTTGAACTTCACTCTAAGCTCCATTCTAAGCTTCTCTTCCATAAGCAAGAACATGTACCTGATACTTGGTGAGCTCCTGCAGTTCTCAACCTGACTGCATTGCGTACAGGTGAAATACACGTATTTGTACAACTCGTTTGAATATAATTATGTATCCTGTACTTCATAATCTGGGTTTTGAGTTCCCCCCCCAAATTAGAAGAGTAGTGTTACAAACTTACGACCTTCTCATACACCATTATCCAAGAGAAAATTGTTCGGTGTCACTTACAATGACCTCGCCAGCAACAATTCACACACTATACTTCAGACGTTGCGGTGGTCAAGTATCCTTCTTTGTGGAAATCATTTCCTTCTCAAAAGGTTGTAAACACGGGCGCTGATCCTTGATTGAAATGATCCCAATCAGGAATTCTGGGTTCCAGCTAACAAGGCAGCAAACACAATTAGGCAGCCCGCACCCCAACCTAATGGGCTCATAGTCTCGTGAAGGAACACTGCAGAAAACAAAGCTGCCCATACAGGTTGCAATGAATAATACACCTGCAGAAACACCCCAAGTATCAGGCTGAGAACTGAAGGAGCTCATCAAGTCTAAGGCAGTAGAACCCATTAGCGTTGGGGTCCCTTTCCCATGAGTTCAAAAGTCACCCATTTACAACGCAAGTGCCATCCACATGGTTTGTAACAAATGAGATCAACTTCTCGGTTCTAGGATATTCACAAATGTTTCCAAGAGATACATGGTTCAAGGGTAGTCAAATGAAACTTCAAAAACTCATTCAATTAATGCTGGTATCCAAATTTTAAATACTAAAATGCAATGAATTCCTCTAAAAAATGGAGCAACTAGTCAAACGAAACCCGAATGTGCTTGCATCCACCTAGCAACACAAAAGAGGAAGCACGAGTTCACCTGCGCTTCAGAAGGAGGAACGGTTCTCTGCCCAACAAATTGTGCAAGGTGCGCCAAAGTTCCCGGAACAAGAGCACCAAACATGATTGCGCCTAAAACTTCGGGGCTGGTCATGCCTTGCCACGCCAACGCACCATCTCTTCCTGCAGCACATCATGTATCATTAATGCCCACCGTAAGATTACCAGAGCTTAGAGATGTCCAATTATCAAATAAAACTGCTTTTAAACTGCATTTGTTATCAGGTAGGACGTTATTGAGAACTGCAGAAAGAAGATAGATCATTAGAAGAAACTACATAACCTTTTCGGCACAAAGCTGCTTAATTTCCTGTAATCAAAATTGCGCAATCCCTAGAGAACTTTAGTTGTGCATGATGACAGATGTACCACGAGACAAAAATTGCCTTGCTGGCACAGACTCTTAATCTTGACAAGTGACATTTTGACACATGGATGATCAACTACTTGGGAACTCAATGGAACTCAAGGATCGAATCTGCACAGATTTATTATAATGGAAGGAAGTTTTTCATTTTACAAAGAAGGTAGAATGAAGTCTCATACCATCAAGGGTAGCACTTAAATAATCATAGCCTGCCCAGGCGAAGGTGAACGCAGAAGAAACTACCATGACCCGGGTAGAGAGCTCCAGTGCTGACATCTTCTTTGCATGAACTCCTAACCTGATGGTATTGATAGCGTAGAAAAATGCTGCAGCTAGAACCTCGAGGTCTCCCATAATGGAGGATTGACATCCTGAAGACCCCTCACTGCATTACAGTAAATTGCATCAGATGATTATCATTTAGCACTTCGAACAACAGAACAGATAATGTTGTTCTCAACATAATGGTGAAAATGTATGTGAGCGGTCCTACGCGGTATCCACAACATCACCCTCACATATGAATAACAGATTACAATCTTACCATTGCACAAGCAGCGTCTGCACAGTCACATCATTTTGTGGCGTATATCAGGACACCTAGCCATCATGAAAGTTTGAAAGTCCAAGAAGGACACCTGCACAAAAGGCTAGAGATGCTCCCACCAGCTGCAGCACCTTCGTTCCCAAGCATACTCATGAGGACGACACCCGTCAGGGCAAGGAAGGCAGAACCCCACGTGATTTTACTGACGCGGCTTCCAGATACAGCGGAAAGCAGAGGCACTAAGACGGTGATGGTTTGCAAGATGAAACCAGCCCTAGTTGCAGTGGTGCTTCCCAGTGCGTATGTCTGAGCACGTGAGCACCAAATTTAGCCCAAATGTCACATACCAGCTTTTACATACGAATCTCATAACACGCTAGTGAATTGACTCTCAAATTGGTCAATCATCTTGTCCAATTATGGGAACTATTTAGGTCAGACTTGACCCCAGGAAGTTCACCATCTGCACAAGACATAAGCTCACATCCTCTTTTGGGAAAGCAACAGATGGATAGTAGTAGTATACAGAACTCGACGTAGCCCAAATCAAGCAGATGGTAGGCAACGAAGACCAAATCGCAGTATGGAGACCCTTAGTCCATTACAAAATCGAAAGGGCAATGAGATCAAACCTCAAGGAATCCTTTTTGGTAAATTTTTCATTAAATACTACGCAGGATAGCCTGCACGCCATTCTGGCCATATCAAAAAATCTATTGAATTATCTCCGACGGGTATGTGATTTACGGATGTCTTCGACGAGCACCCTGAAGCTCGATTCGGGGTCTTCGGTTTCAAAGCATCATGCCTGGAGTAGGAACCCTAAAATATGTTGGGTTACCTCTATGGTACAAACTAGGTACAGTCCATGAGCTAAGACAGAGAGGAGAATTGTCACCTTTTACTTGAGAACAAAATTATAAATTTACCCATCGCTGGAGTTGAAAATTGCGTACACCACCAAAACAAAGGGGAGTTCTGTGAGACAAAACCTGTAGCGCTGTACCAAGAAATGTCCACCATCCCAACTCAGCTGCAGCAACCCAGCTGTTCCCAGCTATTGGCTCGCTCACACATATCGCAGCTCCGTTATGATCCGATTTCTTCACAGCTTTCTGCAGAGGTTGTAGAAGTAGAAAAAATGCTACAGACGCCACTGATGGCAAGACAAACAACAGCAAAGAGATTAATAGTTCATCATATTCAAAAAATGTGCTTTCAAAAATAAGAAAAAACTAAATCACCATGTGATTCTCCCAGGCAGGAAAACGAGCTGTAATCA
This sequence comes from Neckera pumila, assembly GCA_963969595.1. NCBI lineage: Eukaryota > Viridiplantae > Streptophyta > Bryopsida > Hypnales > Neckeraceae > Neckera > Neckera pumila. The sequence goes on from OZ018409.1 coordinate 14,189,096, forward strand.
ACGGCATGTTCCAAATTCACCCCACTCTGAACGAAATTACCTAATTGTCAGAGACTAAACCATCCAGTCCAAGGACTACATCACCTTGGTCAAAGGTATTGTCTATCTCACAAGTTTGTACTTGAGTTGATAATTATAATTGCATATTTGATTACTTTATAGTTAGATTCTGTTTGTAGGATTTGGTTCCCAAGTTGTAAGCACAGACAGAAATATTAAAAATTGTTCGAAAACATTCAAACTGTTACTGAATTAGAATTCGGAGAACGAGAATCTCCCGTTTTCACAACACATACCCTTGCGAGACAAGGTGATAATGCTGGCCGATGGAGCCAACGGTTGCGAATAGATGAAGCGCAGAGCAGGTCCATAAGTCCCCCACATGAACGGCACCAACGCCAGATACAACCTCGCTTTCACATCCGTACTCAACCAAACCTTTTGTCCTCCATCTTCGCCCTCAACAACCGGATCCACAGCAACCTCCACATAAGTCTCGCCATCGTCCGGCTTCAGCCCGCAAACCCTAAAACGATCCAATCCCAATCGGATTCGCCTCTCTTGCGAAACATCAAAGGTTTGATTCCATCGAACTCTCCGTTGTACCAGCAATCTCCTCTCATTCACAACGCTAAACCCTAATTGGAGTCTCAAATGAGACGATGCAAGGGTTGGTGGAGCTGCAATTGGAAGTGGTAGAAATGAAGCTTCACATGAATACATCTTGTCTGAGGAATTGAGTGATTGTTTTATTCAATTTGACTGCAAAATTCAAAGAGAAAGATGTTCAAAAGCAGTATCGAATGAATTCGAATTTGGGGCGATCGAAAGTTTTCGTAAACCACTACAATTTTGGATACTAAATCTGCAAGTCGCAATCGGCAGCTGAAGAATCCTCGCACCGCATTGCCGTTGTGATTTCGGAGCGATCCAAAATCATCCATCCGAATCTTCAAACATTCATCTAAATATTCAAACTTCCACCAGAGGACTACGAGGGGGCTCAGTGATATTTTTTTATCATTTTGGAGAAGTGGACAAATATTTCTTCAATACCCATGCAAGAAGGTGGGTACAGTCAAAACTGCCACAAATTGGGCTATAGGTAATTTGTAGGCTAAGGTAGGAGGCTCTGAAACTGACCATTTAAGGTCTGATCTGCCTTTTTCATGTGGTTCCTTGGATGAAAATATTTTTAGCTCATTTTTCAAAAAAAGAGAAATAGATGAGGAATCTAACACAAGTCATAGATGAATACAAGAGAGCATAGAGATGTGTAGAAAAAGAAGTAATGCACAATCAATTTTCTGATTTGGTGATTTGGACAAAAATGAGACCGCAGTAGGGGTACAAAGTATTGAAGGTAGAGTGCTAAAAGTCACTCATAGGCTCCAGTGAAAAACAACAGTCACATTAGGGGTAGTCACAGCTTGTTTGGCAGCACCGTGGAGAATGGATATTGAGATATGACAAGGGAAAACAGAAGCCAACGGGGAGCCAACATGGGTGAACAAGCTGTGACCACCCTCAAATGGTTGACTGTTGAGAATGGATAATGAAGATGGATGGAGGTAATTGGTGGCCAACCTTACGCCGCCACAACTTCAATCTCCATTGTTCACTGCTTGTGCACTCCCAATCTTCACCTCCAAAGGTAGATGTTGAGGGTGAACCAACAATGTTACGCTAAAAATATTCCAACAAGAGGAGGCCAACCCTACGCCGCTACGACTTCAATCTCCATTGTTCACTGCGATTGTGAACAAGTCCTGACTACCCCTATTTAAAAGCTCCCCCTCCCAAGGTGTCAGAATTAAAAGACATGGAGGTGCAATTGTCTTATTTATATTTATTAAACAAGTATGCAAGCTTGTAAAGCCAAGATTTTATATCTTTGAGTTCTTGAGTCATTTGAAATAATATTAAGACTTAATAACAATCATGATCTCTTGATCTCTTATGTGTGCTTGAAATAACATGAGGATTTAATAACGCAGCATATTTTGACTAATCTTTGATCTTTGGCCAAAAAACATCCAAAACTGCCATTTTTATAGCAAAGAGTAAAAAAAATTGAAAAATGTTTTTCTTGCACATCCAACCAAAGGATCTTACACCTAACTAGTATGAGAATGTATGGAAAAAATTTCAATAATTGGGACCACAGAGATTGCAAGAATTCTGCGTTTAAAGTGAAAAATACAAGTTCTTCAGCATATCGCAGGGCCAGATTTTATGACTTTGAACATTTTTAACTTAAATTTTTTGGCACTACAGAATTTTGAGCTTTAAATCTTTATACTGGAAAATTGAGTTGAGAGTTTAGGGGAAAAACATTTCAAAAATGCTTAATTTTCATTCTTAAAAAATTTGTTAAGTAGAAGTAGGTATGAGACAGAAGGAAAATCTAAAATATGAATATCTTTTAGATGGAATTGACATGTACTAATTCCAATGGTGAGATTGTTCTAGCAAGCAAACTAAACCATATGAAATTTTTTTTTTTGAAAAATTGCAAAAATTGCATTCTGAAATGAATCCTATAAGGCTATAAGTTATTTTTTCTATGAATCCTATAAGGCTATAAGAAGATGCTCTAATTGCCCCCAAAACAAGATTGTCCATAACTTTCTCATAACAAATCCAATGAAATGAATCAAAGCTTTTTCAATAGACAAAAATATAATCTAAAAAATTAAAAATTAAAAAAAAAGTTAAAAATTTTGCAAATTCTTTTTTGCTACCACCTCTTCCCTATTTTGAGCTTATTTGGGCATAACTTTAGTTCTTGGACACCAATTAAAAATAAATTATATTCATACAAAGCTTAGCATTTTTTCTATCTTCAAAAAAAAGTTTCAAAAAATCACAAGAAAAATTCAGCCCGTAGGTACTTGCCCAAAATCCCATTTGTCCCTCAAAGGGACAATGGGCCTTTAGGGATTAAATCCTTGTGTTCTTTGAGTTGAAAAGCTAGTCACTTGTCCCAAAACAGCCAATGCTTCTTTGAAGAACCACGGCGTTTCAATTTTCAAAATACATTTACACGATTTTGGGGTTTACTGTAGGATGCGGTTTAAAGCATGGCGCGATCATTAGAGGAGTTTTGGGGGCCTTGGAAAATTGTTTCAGGCTCGTTCCCCAGTTTGCCCAGATTCAAGGAACAACGGTACGGGTGTGTCAGATTTTTTTTTTTCAAAAACAAAACAAAACAAAACAAACTTAACAAAATATCATTTTAACCAAAAAAATATTTATTTATTTATTTTCAAAAATGAGGTGGCAGTCGCTTGGCCACGTTAGCCTGGCCATTTGACAGCGTCCCAACATTCTTGTAGAGTTCTTATAGTTCGAGAACTTGCAGTCTTGTAGGAGGCCCAAAACTCCTCTAACGTTTGGAAGTAACCACCTTAGTTAGGTGATTCTTGGTGATATCAATATCAAATTTTAGGGATGCATACGTAAAACTTGGCTATAGGTCTAGTTACTTTGATCCAAAAAAATAAAAAATTCCTTTACAAAAAATAACCAATGTCTTTGAGCTGTAGTGAATTAGTGAAAAATCATGCATAAAAAAAAACATTGAAGGAGCTTATTTGGCATTCTTTTATACGGCTTTGGAAATGCAAAGTTGGTCTGCTCTTGATCAAGGTATGTAGTATTGATTTAACTTCTATATACTAGTGTATCTTATGCCATTGCCAACGTTTAATAAAATAAAAATAATAATCTAAGTTTTAAATTCATATAAGAAAAAACTTTGAAATTCATTATCTTTTCTTCCGTGAGTTGGAATGCCACAAAACAAAGCCTGTGCATCCCCCTTCAATGAGGGCTTTCCAATTGTACTAACAACCTGACTATGGGATACACGATCCAGTAGATTTCAACCCAACAAACAAAACAAACAAACAAACAAACAAACAAAACAAATAAGCAAATAAAATGAACAACCTAACCTAAGGTATAAAGCTAGTGTGCCCTGTGCTATTGCCACGATCAAAATAAAAGTATTATACTTTAATTCATAATCATTTTTTAATTTTTTAATTAATAAAAATTCAAAATTCAATAACTTTTACACCATAGGTCCAAATGGCACGAACTAAGAAAATGCACGGTCCCAAAATCTCACCAAAACAAACAAAACAAATAAAACAAATAAATAAAAAGAAAACAGATCAAAACAAAACAAAAACAATTAGCCTAACTTAAGGTATAGATGGGTAGTTATTTGTAACTACAAGTGGGATCCGGTATGAATAGGCCCTTAATTTACGCCAATCCAATCAAAGGATTGGAGATTTTTCTTTCTCTGCAAAGTTGGTCTCAAGTACAAAAATTATGATTTTTATGACTAAAATTCAGATGAAGAATAAGACCTAGAAGTTTTCAAATTTTACTATAAAATGATCCAAGGTTTGAAGGCTTAGTTTGTCTCTAAGTGTTGCAATTATAATGGAATATTGTTTGGATATTCAATTTCAAAAAAATAAATTCTAGTCAAAAAAATCTAGAAGAAGTTTCTACAACAAAGATGCAATTTGACGTAGTTGTCTCACTGCATTAGAGGAAATTTCAGGCCTCTCGAGGGCTACTCCATAGCCCTTCGAGGTACCCTGAAATTTGCTTTTATTTTGCTCAAGAAGTTGTTTTTTTCCTATTTCCACCCTGCTGAAATTGCAGCAGGAGTGACACAAGTACCCAGAATTCCAAATAAAAAATTATTAAAAAAATAAAAAATAAAAAAAATACAATCTTAAAAGAATATCTAAAAATTAAATTAAATTTTAAAAATTCTGCAAAACTTGACTATACCGGCAAGCAGTCAGAGACTCTAACTGCTCACCAAGAGCATTTTTGAAGTTGACAGGCCATGCAAAGAATAGCATGGCATATCAACTTTGGACGGCCCTCCAAGGGGCTGAATTTTTCTCTAATGCTAATAGTTTTTCATTCTATGTAGTGCAAGCTACATATATTAAGAGCAATGTATATTATTTTTAACTTGGTCCATTTCAATTGATAAGTCCAAATTAATACTTTTATTCTAAATACCTCCGCTTTTCTAATATGGAAAGCAAATTGTTTCATGATTTCATCCATTAAATTTTCATCCACTATGTTTTCATTTAAAAAAATTCATTCATTTATTCTTGCTAACCCTTATGACATCCAAACATCTTTTCAATGAAACCTTTATGACAAGTTAGACCAAGACAGTGTGAGTCTTAAAGCTTAGTATGCGTAGGCATATTTTCTACTAATATGGTTATCTTGTAGGCGGTTTACTGCTATTCTTTAATCACTTTTTTGATGGGATCTCATCTCTAATAAGTTCTTTAGAAAGAAATGTTTATAAATTCAATCTAAAAACAAATACATTGATGTATTTATTTATTTTTAAATTTTCATTAACATATATTGAGTATAAATTTTGAAGTTTTTAGAACCTCAATTTTTTGACCCATGATCTTTGATACATCTATAAATATGTTTATAGTGTAAATGCAATAAAATTAGAATGTATTTCAAGCAATCATCCAATTTACAGAGAAGGTCTAAGTCATTAGTTTCATTTAATTATACAACAATCTCCATAGAATATTGTAATACAATTATTAGTATTTAGAGTTTTCTAAATTTAAAAATTGAAACTAAAACTAAAATTACTATAATAGATTTTGAGCCGTTTTGATTTTTGAAAACATTACTTGGTAAAGTGCATTGGTATACAAGTAATGTTCACTTATCTAACTTATGAACTTACAAACTTCACTTGGCAATTTCAAAGGCGGATAGCTTCATCCTGATCAATAAAGACTCAAACTTAGCAAGTTCAAGATAGTCTCCTACTTGTTAGGTAAACTGGTCTCTAAGCTAAAGTTACACAAAAGAAATTGCTTTATCTTGTCAATTTACAATAATATATTTCATTACAAGTTGACTACCACTCTAAATTCACAACTAGTGAGGACTAGGCATAAAATCAATCTAATGAACGATAAGTCTCAATAGTTAGAACAACATGCTTGCAAGCTCAATGAAAATATGAGTATCCTAATTTAAAATTTTTCTATTAAATTAGAAACAACTTGTGCCGGTTTGGAGCCAATGCTACAAACAACCACTCAAGCTAACTAACTAGCTAGCTAATGACCATTAATCTAACTTGATAATAAGAATTCCATACCAAAATTAGAACCAAATCCTTGCCAATTTGGAGAAGATGTTGCAAATAGATCCTTTAATGACTAGTATTTTTACTTACTAATAAAAATTCAACCCCTAAATCATATCCATATCAATAATTAGAGTATGTGCATCCAAAAAAGACACTCTTCTAATTGCGCCGCCTATCTACAATTCCTTTCAAATTTTTAATTTTTAATTTTTAATAAATAGGTAGCACAATTAGTGCCTCTTTTTGGTGCACATATCTTACCTTGCCAACTTGGATCAAAGAAGATACTGCCTTTGAAGCAAGGCTAAAATCTTCAATCTATGTTTGTTTTCTCTCAAATTCAACTATAATATCCTTTGTTAAGTTGTTCAAATATATCCTTTCCCATATTTAAGAGCCAATTTTTCCACCAAGTGTAAGTTCAATGTGCCTTTAGAAACTTCAAAATGTAGTTTTTTTTCCTTGAAACATTTGGACCATTTCCATTGAGGGCCTTTGGTTAATAATGCTAATTTATCAAAAAGTGAAAATATCATGTACCATGTGATTGCCTCAAAAGCCACATTAGATTGCATTTTTTAATTTTTTTCCAACTTTTTCAATTTTATATATTTAATTTTTTGAATTTGCATTGCTAGCTAGAGTCAAATGGCCTTGTAGAGAGAGTCCATGTTTTTTTCTAATAATATATGTTTTTTCTACTTTCATTACCTACAAAATAAAACTCTTGATAACTTTCACCTCATAATTTGGAATTGAATAGTTCAATGTTTTGAATAGGTGTCAATCTACACAATCCAACATAATTAATTTATTAATCTTTGTTTAGAATATATTTTTGGTTGTCCATTTTGACATTGAAATAAAAAAAACTTATAAATATTGCAATATTTATTGGAACGATCTTCAACAAAGCTTCACATGTAGATTAGGATAATTAGAATCCACTATTAAAATTTCATGCAAAAAAATCCAAATTACAGAGTCAATAGTGCCTACCCAAGTTCTCAAAAAATCCATAGTTGGTTCACCTTATTAATCATTTAGAAGTTAAGTATTAAAAACAACGCAAACCAAAATCAACTTGAAAACTAAGAGAACTATGAAATTGGTATGATTTTTGTTTGGATGCTATTCCTATTTACACATAGAAATCTGTTTTCAATAAAATGAAATAATGAATTTTTAGAATGAAATTTTAGCTACCTGGTTTGATATTGAAATAAAATAAAACTTCTAAAACTTCTATTGCAATATTTATTGGACTGATCTTAACCCTAAGGTTCCATGGCTATGTTTTCACCAAAAATGCTCAAAATTTGCCATTTTAAGAATAAGTACCAAATTTTTGAAAAAAAAACTTTTTTTGATGCATGTAATTGTAAGATCTTTTAGTTTATTCTGACATTGTTGTCTACAAACGCTCACTTTTCTAATTTCTCAACCTACAAATCTCACTTGACAATTTCAAAGGTAGATAGCTTACCCTTAATTAATGAAGACACACTAAATTCAAGATAAAACTACTAGTTAGGTATCACAAACACACTTATTCCCCTAAAGGACCCCTAAAAGACCAAGGCCTTTTTTATGCCAAAAAATACTCAAAATTGCCATTTTCATAGCAAAGAGTAAAATAAATTGAAAATTATTTATTCTACACATTTTACTATAGGCTTTTACACCTGACTAGTATGAGAATGTGTGGAAAAACTTTTAAAACTTTTGACCGCACAAATTGCAAGATATCTGCGTTAAAGTAAAAAAATCCAGTTTTTCAGCACTGACATTGCAGAACTAGATTATTTGACTTTGAACCTTCTTAACTTTAATTGTTTGCACTATAGAGTTTTAAGCTGCATAAATGTTTGTAGTGGAGAATGAGTTGAGATATAGGGAAATAAGAACCCATTCAAAAACATTTAATTTTCATACTTCAAAAAATTGTTAAGCAGAAGTAGGTACAAGATAGAAGGAAATTCTAAATTATTAATATTTCTAAAATGGAATAAAATGCACTAATCCCAATGGTGAGATTGTTCTAGCAAGAAAACTAAACCATGTGGAATTTTTTTTTCTGAAAAATTGTAAAAAGATTGCATTCATAAATGAATCTATAACTTATTTTCTCAAGAAGATGCTCTAATTGCCCCCAAAAAAGATTGTTTATAACTTTCTCGTAACAATCCAAATGGAATGAATAAAAGCTTTCTAGATAGACAAAAATATAATCTATGAGACAAAAAATTATAAAAAAAATTTCAAATTTTTGAATTTTTTTTTGCTGCCCCTCTCCCCGCCCCTTCTAAGTTCCAAACTGTTTGGAGCATAACTTTTGTTTCCGGGCTCCGATTGAAAAAAAAATTATATTCCCACGAAGCCAGTCAACTTTTCTATCTTTAAAAAATATTCAAAAATAACAAGACGAAATTTCTACCCGTTGGCACTTGCCCAAAATTCCCATTTGTCCCTCAATGGGACAATGGTCCTTTAGGGGTTAAGATAGAACTACTAGTTATGTATCTTAACTCCTAAAGTCCCATTGTCCCTTTGGGGGACAATTTGGAGTTTGGACAGGTTCCTGTGACCTCAATTTTTTATGAATTTTTTTGAACCTTGTTTATAAGATAGAAAAATTGATTAATTATGTGGGAATATGATTTTTATTTCAATTGGTGATCGGGAGCAAAAGTTATACTACAAAAAGCCTAAAACTGAACTTAGTGGGCAGCACTAAAAAGATTCGAAAATTCAAAATAAATTTTTAAATTTTTTTTCCTAAAATATTACTTTGTATGTTTTTGTCTACATGTGAAGCTTTGATTCATTCAATTTGGACTAATAATGAGAAAGTTATGGGCAATCTTGTTTTTGGGGCAATTATAGCATCTTTTTTTAAAAATTAACTTGTAGGATTCATTTCTGAATGCAGTTTTCACAATTTTTCAAAAAAAATTGTTTGACAAGGTTGTGTTTGCTTGCTAAAATAATCTCACCATTGGGATTATTGTATTTCAATCTCAGCTATCAATGATTTAGTTTTCTTTTCAATCTTGGACCTACTTCTGCTTAACATTTAAAAAATAAATAAAAATCAAGTGTTATTTTCTTGAATTTTTTCTTCTAGACTTTCAACTCAACTAGTGTGACCCTGTGCCGTTGGCCCAATTTTCATCTACTCCCGGTTCTACTCCTGGTTCTACTTCCAATTCTACTCCCAGTTCTACTCCCGGTTCCACTCCCAGTACCAAGAACGCCACCAAAATCAAAGTAAAAGTAATTTTCTAATTTTTTAATCAATAAATACTTTGAAATTCAATAACTTTTGCACCACCGCTCCAAACGCCACAAAACCAAGCCGGTGCACCCCTCCTCGGCGAGAGCTTTCCGACAGTACCAAGTACGCGGCCGGGGGACGCACGGTCAGGAAGTTGTCCACGTTACAAACAAACAAACAAACAAACAAACAAACAAACAAACAAACAAACAAACAAACAAACAAACAGCCTCATTTAAGGTATTGATTCTTCAACATAAAAATATTAAATTCAAGTCTGTAATGCAAAAATTTCTACAAATGGAGGTCAAAGTCATTTGAAACTACAAGTGAGTGTTCAAGAAAACTTTCTTTTTTAACTTTGAATGCTAATATCTTGCAATCTATACGGTAAAACTTCATGAAATTTTACCACATGACCTTTGACAAGTGGTCCAAGATCCTACGATTACATTCTAAAAAAATGTTTTTCTTTGTATTTCTGGGTGAATGCAACAAAAATGGCAATATTGAGTGGTTTTTGACAGAAAATGGCCTTGGTATTTTAGGGGTTAAATGTAAACACGGCTATAAATGGTGTCCAAACTTAGGTATCTCAAATATATTAGGTTCAAAATAGAACTACCAGTTAGCTATAAGCCTGTAAATGGTGTCCAAACTAATGTTGCATTTGAACAACCACTCAAGCTAACTAACTAGCTAACAACTAGTAACCAAATTTAGTAAATAAACAAGAATTCCATAATTAAATTAGAACCAAACCCTCACCAATTAAAGAAAGATGTTGCCAATAGTCCCCCTAATGACCGGTACCCTAACTTACTAACAAGAATTCAAGTGCCAAAATCATACCCATGCCAATAAGTATGTACACCTAAAAGAAACGCTCTCCTAATTGCGCCACCTATCTTCAGCTATTCTAGATTTCAAGTCCCACTAAGTTCTTAATTAACTAAATTTTGGATAAATAGGTGGCGCAATTAGAAAGTGACTGTAGTCTTAGCAATTTTTGCTTTTTCAGTCAATTTATCTTTCATAGTGTAAAAGAGACAATTTGTAAGAACAGTTTCACATTATGTAGAAAAAGATGGACAAATTGACTTCAGATTTTGAAAGTTGTAAATAGGCAGGATATGAAGTAGGACGAATTGTCTTTGTAACGATTTTTTCAACTTGTGTCTTGGTACCGCTTGAGGCAGTATAGCTTTGAACAATTTGTCTTTCTTTCCCCCCACTCTCTCGATCTTCAATAGCGCTCTTTTGTTGACAATTTGTCTGTTTTCAGCACAGGATGTGCTTTGTTAATATAATATTGTAATCATTTGTCTTTGTGCTCATTCACTTGAGTCTCTTGTATTTCGAGTGATTGGAATACTATTGTGGAGATTGTGAATTTTGAGTTAGACAATTTGTTGTTGGAAGGAAAGTCCAGGTGGACTACTTTGTGAAAGTTTTGATTTGGGCTTTGCATTATTGTGTAAATTGTTTATATCCAGTGACTGGATTTCTTGATTGTGATCTTGAGAACGAATTGTGTAAATTGTAATTGTGCATTGATATATTTCCAGTGATTGGAATGACTAAATTATTTTAGACAAATTGTTTGTTGCATAATAGTAGCTGTGGTAGTAAACTGTGTTCTTTGTATGTGTGTTCTTAAAACAATTTGTCAAGTGGTTGAGTGAATTTCTCTTGAGTGGTTGGCAATCTTTATGTGAATGTTACAGTGAGAATTGAGAGAACAATTTGTCTGAGTGAATATGCGAGAAGAGTTAGAATGATGTAGTAGGAGAAAGAATCGCAAGACAATTTGTTTGAGTGTAGCAGTGAAGAACAAATGGCACGGCAAACCAGTTCGGGCACAAGACAACTTGTTCATCAGAACACCTAATTGGTAATGTAAATTCTGACAATTTGTCTGTAACTCGATTAAGATTTAATGACATAATTATTGTGTATGTGCAAATGCGGTGATCAATTTGTTTGACAATTAAGATTTACAGACTGGTTGTAATTTGTTATAATTGATGAAATGAGGAAATTGTGAAATGTTTAAATTAATAATTGTCAGATTTTTGATTCTAAATTATTAATTTAAAATTCCAAAACGACAATTTGTATGATGCGTTGTAATTGTGAAATTTATTTAAAACTGTTGCCGATATTATAATATGCAATTTTGGAGCAAATTGTTGATTGTTAAATTCTTGTTTTGATACGAATTAATTATATATCTGACAAGTTGTCGATAAAATTAAATTGTGGTTGGAATATGAAGGGAAATTAAAATTATTATAAATAAAAGAAATATTAAATTAAATATGAATAGTCTTTTTGATGTATGTAAGGAGTTATACAAATTGACATGAAAGAACTTTGTTGTGTTATGATGAGTCAATTTGTTCACTAGTGTATGTTGATATTGTGAAATAATAAATTAATATAAATTGACATTTGTAGCTTGTGATAGACTAATTGCCAAAAGCTGCAATATGCTGAGTAGTGTAGCGACAATTTGTTTGACCTGAAGCTGACTGTGAAGACAATTTGCCTTGACTGTGGAACGAAAGACAACTATGGACCAGTACCTCATGGAGATTAGTTAGAGATAAAATTGTTTGATTTTAACAAGTTGTGATAATGTGCAGAGAAGCTGGAAGCTGAAATTGCATTACACACTCATTCCCCCTGCATTAGTATAGGGACAATTTGTTGTAGAGGACTGGGACTGTTTGATACTCATCTAAACTAGTAATTTGGTTAGCTAAGTAGTGACTGGACAAATTGTTTTGGTAAAAAAACTTCATGGTAATTAATGAATCTATATATTATATATATGAAATGTTGCATTTAAGAGTTTAGATCATGCATGACAAATTGTTGAACAACCTGACAAATCGTCTTTGAAATACCCCTAGAATACTAGGCAGGACTGAGACAGCAATCATGCGTCCCATAGCATAATTTAACGGACTGGCCAACAAATTATTCCCTTGGGTATAAGAGTGTAAAATAAATTGTCTATTGAGAAGTTGTATGATAATTCATATTGAATTCCTTTTCAGTCAAGAAAACAAGTGACTTTAGCTACTAATACGTTAGACTATTTGACCATTCCCAATATTTTAGAACCTCTATACTATTACTCTGGGTTTTGTGAGATGGTGAAATCTAGATCACAGTGACTCTTTTAAGTGCACATATCTTACCTCGCGATTTGGATAGGAGAAGATACTTGCCTCCAAAGCAAGGCTAAAATCTTCATCTATATTTATTTTCTCTCAAATTCAACTATAGGATCCTTTATTAAGTTGTTCAAATACATCTTTCCAAAATTTTAGAGTGAGTTTTCCTACCAATTGAAATTTCAATGTGCCTTTAGAAACTTCAAAATGTAGTATTTTTTAGCCCCTCTAAAAGGTGGAGTCTTGTCTTTTAATATTTTGGGAAAAAAAGTGCTTGTCACATAAATTTTACATTTTAGTCAATATATTGGAAATTGGGTTAAGCATATATATGTAAAAAAACCTAACCAAAAATTCATCTTTAAGAAATTATAAGGTGGAAAGTAGTACTAAATAAATGAAAAAACAAAATCACGGATAACTTGTATAAGAAATTAAGATCGTTAATTTGGACAACTCTAATGTTCTAATAAGTAATTTGTATTATTTATTTTTATTTTATTTAACCCCTAACCAACATGCATTTTTTGGTTGTATAGATATTTTGGGCAGGTACGAACAACTAGAGATTTCCATATTTTAGGCTGAAATTTTAATAGAAGGTGGGCGCAAGGAGTATCTTTCATACGCACCAAATTTTATGACATTTGGAAATGTGAGTCAAAAGTTATGGCCTAATATGTTACTTTTCTTTGTAACTAGGCAATTCGGGCAGATAAAAAAAAGTCACTTTTTTCAAAAATAAAATTTTGAAGTTGGTTTTGTAGAGTTATATATATGCTTAAAGCTTTGAATCATCTCATTTTGATCAATGAGTCAAAAGTTATGAAGATTTTAAGTTTGCGAGCAATTATGGATTCTCTACTCTAAAATAAACTTTGAAGTCCTTTATCTTATTCAATTTTCAATATTTTTTGAAGAAAATAAAATCATAGAATGTAGATTATTGATTACAACATTGCAACCATTGGGATTAGCATTTTTCAATGCCATAATTAAATTCTTGACAATTTAGTATTTTGAATCATTCTCTACTGCTATCTACTTACTATTTTTTTCTTGTATGTTGTACAATTCCAAATGAAATGAAATTTTTTAGGCATGTAGCCAGCTTATCTAGGAAAAAGAATCCAAAGAAGCACCATCATTTTTGACATTTTTCATTGAAAAGTGAGGTTGTGAAGTTCTGCTGCCATGTTTTCCGTCGGGGCCAAAAAAATGGTTTCAGTGAATTTGAATGCTTATATCTTGCAATCCATGTGGTGGAAATTTCTGAAATTTTTACCATATGTTCTCAAGTCCAGTTAAATTTTTTTTTTTTAAATTCAAAAATTGGGTGCTTGTATTAAAAATGACAATTTTTAAGTGTTTTTGGTGAAAGCATAGTCATGGAACTTTAGGAGTTAAAGCTTTTCAATAGTGAGTGCAAATGCTGACTTTCATACGATAAAATACGGATTCTCCAGACGGAATTTGGCTAATAATGTCAATACATCAAAAAGTGAAAATATCATGTACCACATGATTGCCTCAAGTGCCACATTTGGTTGTGATTTTTAATTTGTTCAATTTTCTAATTATATATATATATAATTTTAATTTTTGATATTTGTATATTTCAAATGGCTTTATAAAAAAAGTCCATATATATTTCAAATGGCCTTCTAGACATTAATCTCTAATTATATATTTTTTCTATTTTTATTATTTACAAAATAAAACTTTTATTAACTTTCACCTCATAATTTGGAATTGAATAGTTCAAATGTTTTTTATTAGGTGTCAATCTACACATTCCAACATAATTAATTAATCTTTATTAATATATTTTTTGTTGCCCATTTTGACATTGAAATAAAAAAATCTTATAACTTTTGCAATATTTATTGAAATGATCTTCAACAAAGCTTCACATGTAGATTAGGACAATTAGAATTTACTATAAAAATATCATGCAAAGATTTCAAATTAGAGAGTCAATAGTGCCCACTAAGTTATCAAAATATCTACAATCGGCTCACTTTATTTGTCATTTAGAAGTTAATTATTCGAAACGATGTAAAAGCAAAATCAACTTGAAAACTTTGAAAACTATGAAATCAATATGATTTTTTTTTGGATGCTATTCCTATTTACACATAGAAATTAGTTGTTTCCAATCAAATTTATTTATTTATTTAAAAATAATAATTTTAGCAACTTGGTTTGATATTGAAATAAATTAAAGCTTCTAACATTTGCAATATGTATTGGAAAGACCTTACACAAAGCTTCATGCATAGATTAGGGTGATTAGCATCCATCCTTAACATTTCATTCAAAATTTCTATTTTATAAAGTCAAAAGAACTTGACTAAGTTCTTTAAAAATCCAAAGTAGGCTCTTTAGACTAGTCTTTAAGTGAAATTAAAGTTCATAAATATATAATAGTTTAAGTCTAATTTAAAAATCCTCTGTTTTTATCTATAAATAAAAGTATCAGTTAGGTATCTCAAATACACTAGGTTCAAAATAGAACTACTATTTTATGCCGCTTTTAGGATGGTGTAGCGATTTTAGGGTTCCATTGTTCAACTTGGTCGCAGAATATACACTTAGTACCATTTATAGACACCAATAGGTTCAAAATAGAACTACCAGTTAGATATTACAAACACACTTATTTAAAATAGAACCACCAATTAGGTATCTCAAATACATTAGGTTTGAAATCAAACTACTATTTAGGTAAATATTGTCCCAACTAATGCTATATACAACCACTCAAGCTAACTAACTAGCTAACAACCAATAACCTAATTTAATAAATAAATGAGAATTCTGTAGCTAAAATAATAAATTAGAACCAAATCCTTGCCAATTTGAGAAAGGTGTTGCAAATAGTCCCCCCTAAATTGATTGGAATCCTAATTTACTACAAGAATTCAAGTGCTAAAATCATACCTATGCCAATAAGGTATGCACCTAAAAGAGATACTCTCCTAATTGCGCCACCTATCTTTAGCTATCCTAAATTTCAAGTCCCACGAACTACCTAACTAACTACCAAGCTTTCGCCGGCGCCTTGTTAGGGCTGTTTTGATTTGAACTATAAAAAACTTGCTCACAACCCAGTCTTCCACCTTTCTCTTTTTGTATTTGCCGCTCTTGCTCATGAAGCTTTGCTGCGACATGACTTCTTGTGCAATGATTAATATCCCCTTGACAACGTCCACTGACATCTGCTTCTTGGGGGCTCCGATTTGGCCAGCGCGCTTGCATTGCAATTTTAGAAGAAGTCGACCAAGCCCACCTCCAGGCCCTAACAATAATTAGGCAGGTTTCAAAGACCTTAATGTAGCCAGTCCTGTTCATATGACTAGGGTAGCTTGACACTAAGAACTTCATTGTGGCAAATAAGTCATCATACCTTCTTATATATTCCTAGGCTTATAATTTATAAACTATAATTCGCGTATATCCTATTTGGGGGATCACAGACTTCCAACTGTTTCCTATGTAACAAGCATATGATTTCTTTAACCCCTAAAGGACCAAGGCCATTTTTCTGCCCAAAAACTCTTAAAATTGCCATTTCTAGAGCAAAGAGTAAAAAAATTTGAATAATGTTTTTTTTTGCACATCTAGCCATAGGATCTTATACCTAATTAGTAAGAAAATATGTGGAAAAAATTTCAGATTTTTTGACCACACAGATTGCAAGATATCTGCGTTTGAAGTGAAATAAACAATTTTTTCAACACATTGCGGGACTACATTTTTTTACTTTGAACATTTTTAACTTAAATTTTTTGCACTACATAGTTTTGAGCTTTAAACCTTTATTGTGGAGAATTGAGTTAAGAGTTTAGGGGAAAAAAAGAAATTCAAAAAAACTTAATTTTCATTCTTAAGAAAATTGTTAAGTAGAAGTAGGTGCAAGATAGAAGGAAAATCTAAAATATTAATATGTTTTAGATGGAATTAAAATGCACTAAGTCCAATAGTGAGATTGTTTTAGTACAAAAATAAAACCATGTGGAACTTTTTTATTTGGAAAATTGCAGAAATTGCATTCCAAAATGAATCTTATAAGTTATTTTTTTCAAGAAGATGCTCTAATTGCCCAAAAAACAAGATTGTCCATAACTTTCTCGTAAAAAATCCAAATGGAATGAATCAAAGCTTTCCAAATAGACAAAAAACAATCTATAAGGAAAAAAAACTTTAAGAGAAAATTAAATTTTTTGCAATTTTTTTTTGCTACCCCTTCTCACCTGTATTGAGCTTATTTGGGGATAACTTTTGTTACCGGGCACCGATTGAAAAAAAATTTATATTCCCACAAAGCTTATTAGTTTTTCTATCCCCCAAAAAAGTTTCAAAAAATCATGACAAAAATTCAGCCCGTAGGTACTTGCCCAAAATCCCATTTGTCCCCCAAACAAAAATGGTCCTTTAGGGGTTAACATGCAAAAAAAACTCTCCACCTTATAGCGAGAGCCCGCTTTTTTTTCCAATCACACACATGACAGCCTTTCACTGAAGAGGACGCTATGTCATAGATGTGTACCAAGTGTCTTGTCTGCATGTTAACTCCTAAAGGACCAACATGCGTTTTTTGGCCGTATAGAACTTTTGGGTAGGTACGTACAACTAGAGATTTCCATATTTTTGGCTGAAATTTTTACAGATGGTAGGGGCAAGAAATATCTTTCATATGCACCAAATTTCATGACATTTGGAAATACAAGTCAAAAGTTATAGCCTAATATGTTACTTTTCTTCGTAACTGGACAGTCCGGGTAGATTAGAAAAAATCACTTTTTTCAAAAATAAAGTTTTGAAGTTGATTTTCTAGAGTTATATATACGCATAAAGCTTTGAATCATCCCATTTTGATCAATGAGTCAAAAGTTATGAAGATTTTAAGTTTGCGAGCAGTTATGGATTCTCTACTCTAAAATAAACTTTGAAGTCCTTTATCTTACTCAATTTTCAATATTTTTTGAAAAAAAATAAAATCATAGAATGTAGATTATTGATAACAACATTGCCACTGTTAGGATTAGCATTCTTCCACTCCATAATTAAATTCTTGACAATTTAGTATTTTGAATCATTCTCAACTACTATCTACTTACTATTTTTTTCCTATATGCTGTACAATTCTAGATGAACTGAAAATTTTCAAGCATGTAGCCAACTTGTCTAGGAAAAAGAATCCAAAAAAGCACCATCATTTTGGACATTTTTTCATTGAAAAGTGAGGTTGCAAAGTGTTGCTGCCTTGCTTTTTGCAGGGCCAAAAAAATGGTTTTAGTAAATTTGAATGCTTATCTCTTGCAATCTACGCGGTGGAAATTCTTGAAATTTTTTAGCATATGTTCTCAAGTCACCATACTACAAGATCCTATGGTTACATGTGTCAAGAAAAGTTTTTTTTTTCAGAAATTGGATACTTCTACTAAAAATGGCAGTTTTTGAGCATTTTCGGTGAGAACATAGTCATGGAACTTTAGGGGTTAAAAGCAGTCAGATTTTTAATTGGAAAAGTTGATACATTGCACTAGTCTACACTACCTGCCCTATGTAGCAGTCGACGAACTGCTCTATGTAGTAGTCATGGACTGGATGTCCAACGGACGATCCTTTTCGTCCAGATGGCCAACTAGAGGGCAAGACTGTTTCTTCGTTGGCCCACATGTCCAGTGGACGGAGTGGACGTCAAGATCTACCTGTCGACAGTCAATCCGTACACTTATAATTTAAGGTGGTAGTAGTCAATCGGCAGTTTGTCTTGTCGATAGACTAGCCGTCACTTCGACGGTCTATCCGTCCTTTAAACAGACTGGCCGTCTAGTCAACAAGCTAGATGTCCCGTCAACGAACTAATTGTCTGTTTGACGGATTGTTCATGATGTCGACGGCCCGCCATTGACAGTTTGGGCTAGTGGATAGACCCGACAAATTTCATCATTGATTTATAGTAGGGAAAAACAAAAACCGAACCCTAGTTTCTAATGCTGCATTGTAATCTGGTCGCAACTCGGACCGTCACTGACGCACATCCCAAGGTAAAATGCTAGCGTCATATTGAGATAAACAACGCTGATGTTTTTTGCTTAAAGCTTTTTGATATTCAACATCTTACGGTCATTCCTATTAATAATTTTTGGCATTGAAATAAAAAAAACTTATAACTTTTGCAAATATTTATTGATATGATCTTCAACAAAGCTTCATATGCAAATTAGGATTATTTAAATCCAAAAATTTTAAGCAAAAATTCCAAATTATAGAGTCAATAGTGCCCCTCCAAGTTTTCAAAAAATCCACATTCAGCTCACGTTATTAATCATTTAGAAGTTAAGTATTCAAAACAACACAAAGCAAAATCAACTTGAGAACTACAAGAAGTCAAGAATTATGAAATCAATATGATTTTTATTTGGATGCTATTCCTATTTACACATAGAAATGTATTTTCAATCAAATTAAATAATAAGTTTTAGAATATAATTTTAGCTACTTGGTTTGATATTGAAATAAAAAAAAACTTCTAATATTTGCAATATTTATTAGAATGACTTTAAACAGAACTTCATGCCTAAAATTAGGATGATTAGCATATCCATCCTTGACATTTCATCCAAAAATTCTATTTTATAAAGTCAAATGAGCTAGACCAGTGCTCTACCAAATCCAAAGTATCTAGACTCTTTAGACTAGTCCTTGAGGGATTAATGGTGAAATTAAAGTTCATAAATAAATAATAGTCTAAGTCTAAATTAAAAACTATTATTTTTATCTATAGATAAAATAATTTTTATTTAACGTTTTTTTTTAAAATTATTTTATCCTAATATTGTTGTTTACAAACGCTCACTTATCTAATTCCTCAACCTATAAACTATTAGAAAAATTTCAGGCCTTTGGAAGGCTGCTCCAATGCCCTCTGAGGTATCTTAAAATTTACTTTTTTTTTGCTCAAAAATTTATTTTTTCCCTATTTTTGTCCTGTTGATATTGGAGTGGCAATGACGCAAAAACCCAGAATTTTGAATAAAAAATTATTCTTCTTCTTTTTAAATCTTAAAAAAATATTAAAAAAAGAAAGAAAATTTGCGAAACTCGACTACTCCGGCAAGCAATTAAAGACTCTGATTGCTCACCAAGAGCATTTTTGAAGTTGACAGGCCATGCAAGAAATAACATGGCATATCAACTTCGGATGGCCCTCCAAGGGGCTGAATTTTTTTTTAATGCCTAAGTTGACAATTTCAAAGGTACACTAAATAGGGGTATTAAGGAGACCCATACTAATTAATTGAATTTCCACACTAAACAAATATCTACCTTGGCTTGTACATCTTGTCTCAAATATGTACAATTTCTAAAGAATGGTTCCTTTAACTATTTGGTCCCCTTCATATCCCTATTCAATGTAGATAGCTTACTTTTTATTAATGAACAAACACTAAGTTTAAGATAGAACTACCAGTTTGGTGTTACAACTATACTTATTTAAGATAGAACTACCAGTTAGGTGTTACAAATATACTTATTTAAGATAGAACTACCAATTAGGTGTTACAAATATACTTATTTAAGATAGAACTACCAGTTAGTTGTTACAAATATACTTATTTAAGATAGAACTACCAGTTCAGGATCTCAAATACACTAGGTTCAAAATAGAACTACCAATAACCTGAAAATGGTGTCCAAACTAATGGTGCAAACAACCACTCAGGCTAACTAACTAGCTAACAACCAGTAACCCAATTCAATAAGTAAACTAGAATTCCATAGCTAAATTAGAACCAAACCCTTGCCAATTTGAGAAAGATGTTGCAAATAGTCCCCCTAATGATCAGTATCCTAACTTACTAACGAGAATTCAAGTGCTCAATTGTAAGATATGTAAGAACACTGAAAAGAGACCTTCTCCTAGTTGTGCCACCTATCTTCAGTTATCCTAAATTTCAAGTCCCACTAACTACCTAAACTAACTACCGAGCTTAGCTTGGCTGGTGCCTCGTTATTAGGGCAGTTTCAATCCGGACTATGAAAGCACTGTTTGCAACGCCGTCTTCCACCTTTCTCTTTTTGTATTCGCCGCTCCTACTCCTGCTTCCTGAAGCTTTGCTGCTACATGCCTTCTCGTGCAATGATCGACATCCCCCCACGACGTCATCTGACCTCCGCCTCTTGGTAGGCCGCGCTTGCATTGCTATCGCGCGACGAATTCACGGTGGATGGGAGCTCGAGCTTGAGCTTGCGTTGCGTCTGACGCGCTGCTGTTTGGGCGTCCGGGGCTTCGACTGATCACAGCTAGCCAGGTTTGCATGAGCAAGCGCAACAATTCACTTGAAGTCACACTGTGCGCACGTCTGGGGTGTGAATTGTCATGTCGATCGAGCTGCGCGCATAACATGATGTCTGGGGCTGAGACTGCATGTATAAGTTAGCGCAGCTGATCGATCTGACAAGAAGCAAGCCAGATCGGAGGTGCGACAAACGTGCTTTTTATTTTTATTTTATTTTATGACTGTCGGTGTTGGTGATTGATTGAGTCGGTGGTCGGTGTTTTGTGGACTTGTTGTATGTGTAGCTGATATCACTCTCGATCTGAGCGCTCGCTCGTCTGTACGTCCGCACTTACTTAGCTTTTCTAGTTAAGTTGGCTTTTTGTTCCTATTTGTTTTGGGGTCCCTCCGTTCTTACTGACATATGTTGGCCAAATCTTTAGAATTCAAGATAGAAGCTTTCGTTGGGATAATTTATGTTACGGTACTATGCAGTTCATAGTGCAACTTTGGGCTGTGTGCTGTACTCAGCACCATGGAATTGAATTGCAGAGTGGAACTGAGTCTAGGGGACCTTTTGGATTTCTCTGTTACTGAGGGTCTATTGGTCTTTTCAGCATGTCTGCTAGCCCAATCATGTAATTCTTAAATAAAACTACCGTCCCGGGAATTCATGTGGACACATTGGGGATATGTATCCGGCCCTATGTGATGCGTGCGTCTTAAATGCAGTCGGACGCCCCAGGAGCATGTATAAATTCGACGTGCTTTTAGGGATTAGTGCTTGTCAAAGCTCTATGGTAAGAACTGAATTGAAAATCGTACTGGATTCATTCCTGGAGCATGTGTAAATTCGACACGTTTTTAGGATTTAGCGCTTTCATGGACGTCAACTTCTCACGACGTGAAGCATGCCTTAGATCGATTGCCATGTTAGTCCTGATCAGTTTTGGTCTCTTTGCTTCCACATGCAGGTCCAACCATGGCGATAACTCTCCGCAAGATCGCTTCCTTCTTCAGCCCCAAACCTCGCAAACCCCAGCGCGCCCGCCGCTCTCGTTCCTTAACCCCAGAATCCCAGAAGTCAGGTCTGTCGTCGTCCACCCCATCCGGTCGCTCCTCTCACGGCGGCTCGACGACCCGCAGAGATTCCTCCGTCAAAGGGAGCTCCAATGTTCTCATCCGCCTGAAATCATGGTACGAGCGTACCAAGTCCGAGGCGCCCGAGCCCAACATCCAAATGGACGTGGGCAAAGAGAAGATCCGCTACGAGGTGCCCATCACGCACCTGTCCCATGAGAATCTGCAGAAGCTCCTGGACGACTCCGTCGCGGAGTTTGGGCACTCGTCCGCGGGCGTCTTGCGCCTCGCGTGTGAGGAAGACGAGTTCCAGGAGGTTCTGGACATCATAGAGAAGAGATTCGAAGGGGACAATACTGAGGGTGAGAGTCAGAGGATGATTGCAGGAAAAGCTGAGAAGCTGCACTAGCTGGGATAGCTGGTGTGTGTATGCGTGCGGTGATGCATGTGGGATGGGTGTAATTAAGTTTGGAACAATGAAACTCCCCTAGCTTGGATTGGGCGATTGATTGAGCACAAAATCATACCCCGGCGTTGAAATGATGTACCTGGCAGTACGAGAAGTGTATCATGTGAGGAAAAAGACTTTGTAATAATAATAAAAGGTACTGTCACCTTGGTTTTGTGTTTGGTTGCACGTGCTCCATCGCTGTGTGACGGTGTTGCTAGAAAGCAGCTTATTTCTGGCGATGGTAGCTTCCTTGCGATGCATGGTATGTACGTAGACGTCTCTGAACCACGTACTGCACATTAGGGTTTAGTGTTGTGGATAAATCTATGTCATACATGTCTAGTACAAGGTACTATACCTACTGCTGTTGCATATATAATTCAGCTCTGATCGAAGGTCCGTGTACGTTTACGATCAGAGGTACGTGGTTTTAGGCCTGCCTCCCTATTATACGTAGGGCCATGTGCATCTTTGTATGTATGAATTGATCAGCTAGTCCTGGGATTTGTCGGATACAAATCCCAGGTTAAAGTTCTCTGAGACGAACAACTATGTTTTTAATAATGTGTGCCTCTTGTGTACTCCTGGAGCTTTCTGGGCATGTGCAGCCAGCTACGCAATCGTCCCAACCTGCCTCAGTCGCGAGATGCATGTTTGCTACGTGAAGTTAAGCAAGATCCTTGTGAGCAAACTCGGTATCTGTGAGGCCCTCATTTAGCTGGAGCGAACTCTTGCAAGAGTTATTGGAATTCATCACACCAATTAATCACCCAGCGTAAAAGTCGACGGAGGTAAAAGATGGAGGTCTATCAATCCTGCTTGTACTCTTGCTGTAAACTCTGAAACAAATCGAAGGAGATGGCTGTGGAAAAAAGGTGCGCGCGCTCTCACCTGGCACTATATATGAAGAGCGTCGTCTAAATGGTCAGACCCCAAAACCAGAAACGAAGGTTGTGGTTTTCCATCGATCGGCAGGTACGTTCCTCTTTTTTTAGCTGCTGATAATTAATGTCTACACATGCTGGGCTAATTTTTGCATGCCACTTCAGATTAATTTTGGAGATGGAACAAGGGTTATACCGAAATACAAGAGACTGGTCGATCAAACCGAAATGAGTTGTGAGTTTACAGTAGAGGGACATGAAACATTGAATGCTATGCACCGAGTATCCTCATTTCCTCAACTTCGATCAATTCATAACTAACTAATGTGCTTACTCTCGGGTGTCAAAAGCTTATTAATGGTTTGGATTATTCCTTTGCAATATCGTCTTGTTTGAGGGAGTGAACGCAGGATGAGAGAGCTGGTTCACGGTTGTGTTTGTGGAGCAGAGATGAGAAACAGTTGGGAATGGGAGCTGTGCTCTGAAAAGCTTGAATGATCTCAGTCTACAGCGAATTAAGAAGAAGGTGCGAGCCAGTCTGTCTTTGGACAATTTTCGTGTTTTGCTGGGGTGGCTACAAGAATTTGGAAGAGGCTACTAGCTAATTCTGGTTAAGTTTGCATAATATTTTGGCTGCTTCAGTTTCATAGAATGCAATGATTATCTGATGCTTTACAACAACTTTTCGTTGGAATCTAGCTAACGACTCGCACTTTCTTGCAAATTTCTGTCAAGCTGTAGATGGACCAATATTTGTTGTTGCAAATACAGTCTGGTGGTATTGACCCCAAGTAGAGTGTCCGATGCAAGCGATACATTACGGGTGACGCCTCCGACCCTCCGATACATTCTTTGATTTTATGTTCTGTGCATGTTCATAGATTGTGCAACACGAGAAATCTAAAAGTTCCATAGACCCAATTTCATGATGCAACTACATATGAAATTCACAGCTTGAGTATGGAATTTTGTTCTCTAATTCCATAGTCAAGCTGTGAAATTTCATGGTCAAGCTGTGAAATTTCATGGTTGCACTTTGGAATTGGGTATATTGACATAGTTTGGATTTCCAGTAGACAGTGCAAAGTTTCGTCTAAGATTGGGTTTCATAATTGGGTAGTTTTTTGCATTGTGAAGCTAGTACTGTAAATAATCTGGCTTTATGT
This sequence comes from Neckera pumila, assembly GCA_963969595.1. Taxonomy (NCBI): domain Eukaryota; kingdom Viridiplantae; phylum Streptophyta; class Bryopsida; order Hypnales; family Neckeraceae; genus Neckera; species Neckera pumila. Next base: position 14,213,614 of record OZ018409.1, read on the forward strand.
GACTCATGTGAATGAGAATTGAGAATGCAGATATATGGCCTGGCGAGTTATGAATATACTCCATCTGCTGCATGAAGCAATATGAAGGAGAAAGGCGAATGTATCCAAATAAAGTCTTCTTTGAAATTCAAGGAATTTCACGACTATTGTCACTTTTCAGAGCACGTGTTTGGAAATGTAAATTAACAGCAGTTCTAGATTGGAAAGCTTTGTTCAGAAGAATGTGCCAATTGACATAAATGTTTCACAACTAAATGTGGTGATTGCATTGACCACAGTCAGAGGTGAACTGCCTGTTTAGGAATACTAGTATACCACATATTCAAGTATCATCCAAATGTTTCATTTTTGTCAAAACATATGTTTTCATGGATGCTAAAAATAGAAATACTGTACTAGGTTATAAATTTCTTTTGAAAAATAGTTTCATTTGCTGGGCTATAAGTCTAACAAATGAAAGTATTTGTATAGGCTAGGCATGGCAATTTGCCAATCCATAACATCTAGTGGGAAGTTACAAGCGAGGTGACAATTAGTGGAATTGTTAAGTTTGAATATTCTCTATATAGTCAGTTTTAGCATACTCATAGTTGCTACACACCAAGACACAAGGTGGACTCATAATTTTTTGGGACCAATTCAAAGAGAAAACAACTCAGTGTGATTAGATTAAATGACACTTAGTTGAATTGTTAAGTTTGAATATTCTCTAAATAATTAGTTTTAGTATATTCATAGTTGCTACACACCAAGACACAAGATAGACTCATAATTTTTTGGGGCTAATTTAGCCCTTGAACACCGCGGACGCCATTCCGTGGCATTCTGATGACAATACTATTGAGCCAAGAGAGTTCAAAAGCATTTTTTCATCCTCCTTTTCCTTGTTGACCTTTCACATTGGGTTATGAAGAGTATCCAATTGAGTTTGTACTCTTTCCAATTTTTGTCTTCACAGAAATGAGAAGCTATTAAAAAAAACGGATCACAAAATATGCTATTTTAGAGTATTTTGGGAAGTTGTTGCTCCTTGCTTTAAATCTGAAATTTCTCCACAAAACTGATTTTTTTGAGTTTGAGTCAAACTAACAAAATGAAGGTCATCTACTCTAGTTTCACCTCCAATTTGAGTTTTGAAAAAATTCCTAATATTGCATATTTTATTGCATATTTTATTGCATATTTTATTGCATATTTTATTGCAAATTGAACATTGAGTGTATTTTCAATGTCTATTATTTTCTAATCATAGAATGACACGGAAATTGAGTTTACACCATAATGTTTGTCATTGTGATACACACTTATGGTGAAATTTTAAGATTTTTTGAAATATTTTTCGATTTAATATGATTTTTCTTCACTTTTTCTTCAAAAATTCCTAAAAAAATTAATTTTTCACAAAAAAATCTAAATTTTTTCTGAAGTAAAGAAGACATGTACTTTCATCTCTGAAAAATAAAAATAAAATTTTTCATACATATCTAGTTGCAAAATGGTAGCAAATTGAGTGATGGACAATGAAGTTTGAAATCAATGGTCATTTAGGGGTTAAAGAGAAAACAACTCAATGTGATTAGATTAAATGAAATCATGGCATTCCAACTCAATTGTTGCACAAGCGGGAATCATTGATGTAAATATTACTATATATAAAGATTGTCATTGTTGTCATTAGAAAAGCGAAATCTCACATTAGAAATTCAATGAAATCTAAAATAAGAGTTGAACCAAAAACCAAGTGAAGATTAACATTTCATGACTTATAAGAGAAATCTATATCTACAAACTTATTTATGTCGTTGCAACCATACTCATCTCGTGCACATGCCACTAACTCACTAAGAGAAGCACCACGACTACATTTGGTCAAATTCATTAGCCTACCAAAGACACCTGGGTTTGCAGTGGTCAACGAACATGCAGTGAGAACACACCTACAAACAGCAAGGTCTTGCCACTTTCACACCAAATTGGGTGACAAAACGGCAAGTCTCCAAAGCCTCTTAATTACCAAACTTGTGCACCAAAAGTAGTCCTAAAATAGTGCATGCAGCAAGAATCATGATGGCGAGGAGAGCATCAGTCAGGAGACTGGTATGGAAGCTTTATGCCAGGAATCAAAACAGATATGTAGCATGGTAAACGAATGTGCAAGGGTGATCTAAACTTGAACGAAACCTAAACAAACTCGGAAAAAATGGTGTCCCATTAATCAATTATATGATCATTTCGTAACTCTCCTGATTTTCACATTCTTCTCTGCAGCTTTACTGCTTGATGTTTTATCCTTCTCGTGGGATTTGCTACTCCTAAATCTAAGGCCGTTTTCCCATTCGTCTTTCACACGTTGGTACAAAGCCATTGCCGCCCTTGCATCCTCAACCTGTTTTCAAACCAAATGGTCACCTTGCAATCACTGCAATACTCGTAAAGCCTTACAAGAATCTCACAAATGAGATGATACTATTAAGACAGCATATCTGAAATTGAGAACAGACCACTGACAAGAGACTTCAGCAACTTCAACAAACCAGAAGAAACTAATCAGATATCTATGAGCAACTAAGTGGATGAGACCGTGCTGACATACCGAGTTATGTTCTCCTTCCTGAATTTGACAGCCAAGATGTAAAGATGCCAAATGTCGAAGAGATCTAGGTCTTCCGTTACTACACAGCACATTAAAATCAATATGATGAAATTTCAAAAAAGTTTCTCACAGGTCTTTGTGAAGGGGTCTTTGACGATGAAATGAAAGAAGACGACAAAGAAACACAAAGAATCCTTGCGAAGTTAAGTAGCTCACTTGCAATAGGGAGCATAACTATGAGTGTCCCGTATGGATTTCTTCGGATGAGTCAACATCAAAACCTGGCACAACAAAGCCAGGCATCCTTGTTTAGAATATATAGTGACTCCAGTCAAGATGACTGACATATCGCGCACACATCATATTGATTAACAAATGCTCGTGGAACTTTTCCCGGACCTTTAAATCGTTGTGAAGTGCATGTCCAACTAGGATGCGCCCTTTGAGGAGTTCGAGAACATCTTTTTGCACTGTGTACAAATCCTCCGCTGCAAAATCCAAAATTACAGAAGCGTCAAACTCAAATGACAACTCTGACCCGGATAATTTCCTGAACTTCTAGCGTAAAGGAATGGGACTTGGTGGGACTGGATGGGACTGGATGGGACTGAGTTTCGCCAAACTTCTATCAGCGCTCGAAAGAAAGAGCAGGTAGCCTGCTTCAGAAATAGTGTCAATGACGTGCTTACAGAGAGAAATATGAAATGCATGAAAATCTAATAGAAAAGAATTGAACAATTCGCGAGATACAAAAGCTAAAAATTAGTACCTTTGCGTAGGTCCCGGGAACGAACTCCACTGACAGCAGTTCGAAAATCCCTAACGTATTCTTGAGGTCTGACATGCTTATCATACACTAGATTGCCCCACTGGTTCACCTGCGCGTTTCCAAACAGACAACATTTTCAATATGCACACCAACTCCAAATTTCAAAGCCATTATGTTCTACTGAGGATCCCAATGTCAAGCAAACAGACGCATTGCAAATCTCGTACCGAAACACAGCAACAGAGTCCTACGGTCACACGTTCTCATATCTCTAAGGAAAAATACTTCAACAAATACACTCGCTGAGTGAGTCTTGTTATGTACCAATGAAACCCGCGCTAGAGCATTTCTCTTGCCTTCATAACCAACTCCAACCATTTCGCAATCCAGAGCCAAGGCTCGGGTTAAACTGATCCACCCATAACCTCCCTTCGTCAGCTTCATATCCATCAACTCAGTACAAGAATTCCAAAACATTGAACAAAGGATATTCACCCTTTAAGGACCAAGGATTTAGGGTTTGAAAATGATCAATTCAACAGAGCACATTGTGAAAAGCACCATTCCATTGAGGCCCAATTTACATCACTAGAATCAGTGAAGAAAACTAGATGTGTATGTAATTCAATAAATACAAAAAATTGGATAAAAGGTAGTCCCATAAACCCTACCCAAAACTACTAAAAAATTCACGTGTTCCATAGGGTTACGAACCACATCTGAAGGAGCTCTTAAAAGCCCGTACCTCACATCATCGCTCGTTGGAAGTAGTTTCGATGACGAGACACCGTCTCCCGTTGTAGCACTGACATCAATCGCCGTCTCTGTTTCCCTCATCTTTTTCCTAGAAGAAGCTCCAATGCTTTTGCCTAATGTCTGACCAATGGAAATGGGAACAAAAGATAAGCAACGTAAATTCAATGTCTGCACTGCAATTGCTCTTTCAGGGACTCCATTAAATTGCGGCAGTTCTGGGTTGTGAATGAAATTCTTTTTCAACGGATGCGGCACTGATTATTCACTACTATTTTGGAGAAACGAAAGGCATGAGTTCCATAGCATCTGTTCAAGAAGGGCCGGGCACACCTACGGCTTGCAGCTGCATCCAGTTGCTGCTCGCAACTTGAAGCGGAGCTTGCTTGTTGTCACTGCGATGGCGCTTCTTCTTCCCGTTAGACGGCGACGGCTCCGTTGGAGACTCGGCGTGCTTACGCTTCTTCGCCATGGCGATGGTTGAGATTTTTCACAAGCGAAATCCACAAGAGGATATTTGCAAAACGAGCACCAGAGTCCTGGAGTTTTGGTAGAGAGGTGAGATGGACTAAACCCTAAACCCGTGAACCCTATTTACGATTATTGGGAGTTTGGGACCTGAAGGTGAATCATGCTAATGGCCAGACGGAGATGGAATCTTTTACCCCTAAACATCTCAATCCTTTTTTGAATTTTTGCACATTTTTGCTTATATCTTTGTACAGAATCATCATTTACCGAAATTTCATGAATTTGGTAGGTTGTCTTTTCTAGATCCAAGTATTCCATTGGATGAATGAGAAGTTAGTTGGATGAAAGAGTGCCTCAAAGCCCTCCATTCATCATTCAAAATATGGACGTTGGAGCGCTTCTGGATTAACCCTTTACATACTAAGAATTCTTGATTTTAAATTGCGGACATTGATTTATCATATTCTAGAAAGTACAACCTAAATGGCTTTTTGTTATATCATTAGCTTGAGTGAAGAACATTGCATGCATTGGTTAAATATACAATAATTAAAATAAACAAACAAATAAATTCCTTGTAAACTCTTCAAAATAAAGCCTAATTTGGGCTTCTTAGTACGTAAAGGGTTAAGGACTACTAATTGATTTGACCTAATAGTGTGCCTGACACTAATTTAACAATGTCATACCATTTTAAATTAGTGTAGGATGAAATATTACCTTATTGTTCCAATGTATACAGAAATTAAATTTCTAGGTGACACTAATTTCCCCCCCTCACTAGTAGGACAAATTAATGTATAGTTTGAAGAAATTTAAATTTTGTATAAAATGGCACAATATAATATATTCTAACCTACACCTAATTAAAATTAGTATGAATTTGGTAAATTAGTGTTACACGCACTATTTAAACAAATCAATATAGAAGTAGGAATTGGAATACCAATAGCCCAAATTCTTTGAAAATACTTTTTCTAAATGGAATTTAGAATAATAATTTTACTATGACTTCTAATTAAAGTTTGTAAAATTTAATCTATAGGTCATATTTTTATAATTAGATCTACAATTACATTTATTAATAGAATTTTAAATCTAAACTATCAAATTTAAAAAAAAATATTGTAGATTTAATATTTGTATTTTCACAAGAATTTTTTTTTGTTAAATTTAAATAACACAACCTACTTCCTCTCATTTAAGTGCTTATAAATGGTCAATCAAATACTACTTGTTTTTAAGAAGTAATGATATTTGTCTAAGGTACTCTGTACAAGTTTGTTGATTTCTAAATGCCCAATCAACTATTTTATAGCCGCTCTCCAATTTTGAGTAGTAATTTTGGGTATATATATTTTTTTAAAGAATGATTTTTATTGCGCACTAGATTGAATTTTTGAATTTTTGATCTTTGATTTTTTTGTTGCAAATTGATCTTACTATGGTCAAATATTTTTTGGTAAAGGAAAGGAAATAACATAAAATGTTCAATAGTTATCTAGTGTTAAATTTTTTATTACTAAAAGAAGGTATTGATGTTTCATGCTTAAATATTTTGTCTTTTCTGAACTAATCAACTAACCAATTATAAGACAAGGTGATTGCAAAAATTGGTGGTTGATTTTAGTATCATATAGAGAGTGATAGAGTTGTTTTCTACAATAAAATTTCAAGGATGAACCTAATGAACTTGAAATACTTTGTATTTAAAATTTAATTTTGTTAATTTGTCACACTTTGAGCCTTTGAGGTTTAAAGGGATTTCATATTGGATGACCACCCAAATTTAATGATCTAAAGCTAAAAATTTTGTAATCTAAACGAGCATGTTCTTACAAAGGAGCGTCCAAAAATATACTGTTTGAATCTTCTACGTTTGTACTATACAAAGAGGGCTCCTTTGCACTTGCACGTTTGAACATTAAAGATGGTTCCAAGATCATTCTTTTGGTGAAATCTCATCACCATCAAGTTGTCTCAAATAGCCAGTTTTTTGCTTTTTTTGTTCATGATTTTCTATTTGTTATTAATGTATACTATTGTATCTAATTTCTATGACAAATTATCTTTTTTTTCACATAATATTGTTTTTATACTTAAAAATCCATAATATTTGCAATAATACTTTTTCGATTTTTTCAATCAATGATTTGAGATTATTTTGCTACCAAGGTGTTTATAGTATTTACAATATTTAAAGCAAAAACTCTACATTTTGGCAAAATGCTACAAAATTGATTACCACTATTCTTGCAATGACCCCCTAGAAGGATGCTAAAAGTAGAAACTAATTCTTGCTAAACTTCAAAATTTATTTGGAATAAATTTTAAAATATTTTTCAATTTTAATTGTAGGAACAATTTATATGGACAATTTCTACTTTGGTGTTCAACATTTTGATTTTGGATCTAAGCAAATAGATTGAAGAAGCTATATTTCATAACACATCTTGGTTTTATTTCATAATCCAAAGGAATATACGCGCTTCATTTGATTTCAGTTTGATTAATGTTATTCTTTTTATATTAATTCTAAAAGTTCTTTTGTTGACAAAACAACATACTTCTTGTAGTAATTCAATTTTTTGACTTGTTCCTATGCAAAATTGTTGAGCTTAACACCTAAAGGACCATTGTCCCCTTAGGAGCAATTTAGGGTTTGGTATGTTCTTATAAGCTAAATTTTACTTGATTTTTTTGAAACCTTTTGAAGACATACAATTTTGCAGAAGCTTCGCAAATACATAATTTTTGTTTCAATCCAATGTCGGGTGAAGAAGTTATAGGTTGTTGTAGGCAAAATTCAACTCAAGGGATAGGCTCTGATACCAATATTTGGTTGATTGAAGTTAGGAACAGATGCAGAAGCTGTGCTAGTCAAAAGGGTATGGAATAATTTGAAGAGGAGAGCTTGATTACTCAATGTCAAAACATAAAAATTGTGCTCAAAGTACAATAATAGAATAACTTTTTTTTTAAACTTTGAATTAAAAAAAGTTGAAACAATCAAGCTAATTTCATATCTAAAAACTTGTTTGTGATTTTGAGCATTTGAAAAAAAATTATAAACAAAATTTAGAGAGGATGTTTGAAAATGTCAAAGTAAATATTCTTTCTAATTCATCTCTCAAATTTGTCCTTTATTTTGATTGGAGTCTTGAAATCTTGGAGATGAAAGTTAGATAAATTTCCATATTAACTTAGATTAAAATGTTTATAAAAAAATCATTTTGCTATGCCTAAATGAGGTTTGAAACTCTATTTCAAACATAATTCTTGCTTTTGACTTCACTATGCCTAGCTATTAATCTAAATTTATATATCCCCATGACCTCACATGGATTGTTTTACCTTCTACCACCCACTTGTATAAAGACCTACTCTTCTCATCTTTGAATATACCAAATAAGTTGGTTTTTGAAGTAAGTTATCAAATATTAAGAATTTTATATAAATGCAATGTCAAATTTTTAGTAATTAAATTTTAAAGTGCCAAATCTACTTTAGAAACTTCAATTAATTATTGGGCATCAATTTGCTGACCTTGCCCTATAGCTATAGTAGAAGACCAAAGTGGGAATAAACTCAATTACAAGAATAGATGAATGAAGGAGGTCAAGCTCAAAGTTCTCAATAGCCAAAGGAAATAGACTAGGAATACAAGGGTCATTGCAAGAATGACCTTCCATTTTTGTTCCACTTTGGTCGTTTTTAGCCATTTGGGGGGGAGTATTATAAAAATAGAAATACATGTTTTTTTAAATATCAAAAATATCAAAAATGTATACACCTATAAGAAGAAGATACCCTATGAAGGAAAAGCAAAAAAAATTCTTTAAATAGGAGAACTAGAAAAGTGTAGAATTATAGGAAAATACATACTTTAACATTTTAATTTGTAAAAAATTGGAAAAGTAATTGAAAAAAAAATTGAAAATCGCCATTTGAGAAGACTTCATGGTAAAGAGATTTCACCAAAAAAATGATCCTAAAACCATCATCAATGTTCAGAATTGCATGCGCAAGGGAGCCCTCTTTGCATGGACGCAGAAGATATAAAATAAAATATTTTTTAATGCCCCTTGGTAGAAATATGAGTTCCTACTATAGGAATAGACCATAAAAATTTCAGCTCCAAATCATTTGGGGACTCTTTACATAGTAAAAACCCTAAAACTCAAAATGTGACAAATTAGTTTAAATGATTTTTAAATATAGAATGATTTTTGAAAATTTCTGAAAATATGAGATATAATTAAACTCATAAGAAGAGTCTCTACTAAAAATTTCAAATTCATAAGAGTCATGCTTCTAAAGTTATTGCAAAATGAAGCTTCGGCACTGCGTTTGTGACAATGTTTCAATATCGGTCTTTCATGCAATCACCCACAAGTGAATCCATTTTCAAAAGGTTCAGTGGACAAAGCCTTTGCCTGAACTTTTAAAGCATTAGTATATCTTTCGATTTACTATTTGGATTTTTAAGTTTTAAAATTATGTGGTAGCAACTATGCTCAAAAAATTATGTTGTGCATTGTGGATTTTTGGACATTGTTGCATTACAAGATTTTTTGGAATGTGCTCCACGTCTTTTTTTGGCTTGCAATTTTTTGGGGACATAACTAATATTATTATTTTGAGTATGCATGAAAAAAAAAATCTTCTTAAATGCATATATCTTTCAATCTGTACGGTCAAATGTCACAAAATTCTTACCGCTTCTTTTTCTATAAGTCTACTACAAGATCCAACAGTTAGATTTTCAAAAAAACATTTTTTGAAAATCTCAATGAACGCAGCTATAAGAGCAATTTTGAACGTTTTTTCACAGAATAATGGCCTTAGTTCTTTAGGATTAACTACACAAAGTTATAACTCGTAAAAGACTAGGTTTAGTGCAAAATAGTCAAACATCATATTTGAGCTAAATGTAGCCTTTCAAATTGTGTTCAAATATCAATTTTACATTTTTATTACATAAAACTATGAATAGTCTACCATATGAAAATTTTCACTTTATATTATGAAAAATTGTTATTGTTATCATTTGTGTATTTATATTTATTAATTTATTTTTACTATCAAGCTAAACTTATTCTATTAAATATAATTGATGTATAAATTTTATTTTGTATATTTATCCTATATACTTTTTAGTATTGTTTTCTATAGATGCCTCTTTTTTTTGTAAATTTGGATGGAATTGAAATTTGAAATTGTTTAAAGCAAAAGGTGGAAAAAAAATCACATCAATTATAATATACATGAAGGTTAATATAAAAATATGATTTTGTAATTAGAATTTTGAAAAATTAGAAAGAAAAAAATTTGAATGTAAAACACACAATATTGTATAGTTTTGATTTTGACACTGAATTAGAGCTTAAAATTTCAAAAATTATTTCAATTTTCCCTTTTTTTTTCAAAACTTTTCAAATGGGATAGAATTAAAACTTGTCCAGCTTCATTTTCCTTTTATAATAAACATTGGAGGTTACAATCAAAGGTTTGTTGACCAAGGCGCATCTATTATTTAGATGTGTGAACCTTTCTGGCCAGGTTAAATTAGCATGTTTTGGAGTACCAAATTGTGACATTCTAATGTAAGAAAATCAATAAAATAGTAAAAACTGGCTTACTTAGATCTAAGCCTCCAGATTGAGGGCATACTGGGTAATGGCCGTTTTAACAAATATGTACATAGATGCAAACAAGTTTGGCATGTTGGTATGTTTCAAAATAAGTGCGCAATCTTGAATTAAATGGATATTTTGTTAAAATGGCAATTTTTTTCCACCATTTTTCCATCTATTTTCTAGGATTGATATAGATTTCAGACCACATGGTCTAAACCTAATACTACCAAATTTGTGGAGTATTGCCATTCTAACAAAATATCTGTTATTATGCTCGGTCTTGGCATCTGGCAGATCAATAAAATCATATGAATCAATCAGCCAGTTTAACTGAAATCCATGAGTGGCTCAAACATAAAATCTACATAATACCACTTGAACATGAACATGTTAAACGGCTCATGAGATGAGCTAGCCACGATTTAATTAACAATACATAACAGGGACTAGCTAGAGATAGAGTAGACTGTAGTTTTGTAACATACCTTGCTGCAAGTTGTTGCATCAAGTGAGTGCCAGCAAATACAGCAAGAGAACAAGTTTGTATTACATCTTTCAATTGCAAGCCATGACCACAGCATGAATGGTCGGGTTAAGAATGAATGGCGTAAGTCAATTGGAGCCTATATCTCACTTGGCACGGATACATTACGCAGTTACAATGCAATTCACTGTGACTGGAATTGATTCAAATATCATTAAAATTGGCAAAGTTACAATGGTCAAACATGTAGATGTTCCTACTAGGGTTGAGGCAGAAAAAACCTCAATGATTTTCAACATTGCTCAAAAAGAATCCTCCACTTGACGCTGTCGTGTTGAGAGGAGCGCACTTTGGGAATACGCAAAGTATCTGGCTGCAACTGGCACTAGTTAGTCATTGACTTCAAATAATCTTCAAGTCTTCTAGTCTTCAATCTTCTCTTTGTTCTTCGGCCTTCAAACTCCTCCCCGTTGACCTATCCTGTGTTGACTCTAAACGGGTCAGGATTCGGTCAGGTAGGTAATAAGAACCACGGGCCTCGGACGGGTAAAACGGGACGGCATAACACGAGATGCCGTCCGGATGATGGGCTCCTAAACTTCAAACTCCCGGTGACCAGCTCTAACTAGGCTTTAGCTTTCACCGTGAGAACAAACAGATTCGACCATGTGAGTGATTAAATCCCACCGTCTCCACAAATACAAAACAAGGCTAAGCATTGGTTTAACCCAAGCTGCCCGCAACAACAAAAGTTTACAATAAAAGACAAGCCACAAGCCACAACACACAAATTCTCCTCCAACTCCAACTTCAAATCTTCACTCCAACTTCAATTTCAAAGCTAAACTTTGAATGAACGCCACCAATGCTCCACAACTCCAAATAGAATGAGTGATAGCTCTTTGTAAAGCTAATACAATTTTCTATACTTTCACCAAATTTCAATTCATTCAAATACTCTCTCCAATATCTATGATTGCCCAAAGTTTTGGCCTCTAAAAGTGAGGGCAGCAGACCCTCCTTCACTTCAACACTCACAACTCACTCAAAAATGCTCCAAATACAACAAATGATAGCTATTTGAAAAGCTAACAAAATTCTCTACAACTTCTCAAAATTTCATTGCAAAATAAAAATCTTTCCATCTTCTATGGTTGGTCAAAGTCTCAGCTCTTTCAATTGGAAGGCAGCAGACCTTCCTCCACTCAAACTAGCACAAATCTCCACTCACAACTTCAATTCAAGCAAGAAAACACCTCTTCCAATCACAACATCATAATATACAACTCCTCCAATTTTCATTGAAAAACCCCCCTCTCAAAACATAACACAACAACAACCTCCAAACAAACGGATCCCCCCCTAATTCACAACGAGAGAGAAGATGAAAAAAAATCACCTTTTTTCCACCTTAACTTCACTCTATCTCTTTATCTTTTACTTTTCCACTCAATCTCCATCTTATCTTATCTCTAACTTCACTCTATCCACTCTATCTACAGAATAAAGAACTAAAATCTACATATATCTAGTAGAGGTAAAAAAAAACTAGAACCCCAATTTCTTGAGGTTCAGAAAAAAAAACCTCTAGTTCGACATAGTATAATCTAAATAAACACAAAGAAGAATATTGAATGAGATGAAGCCACCTCAAATGATGTCAACTTCTTTATAATGCAACAAATATTAAAATCTATCTAAATCATATATATATACATAATCTACATAATGTCTGCATTTGCAACACGACAACGCTGAGCAACTTTCTCATATTTTTGCTAAGAATGAGACAAAACTAATACTTGCAATGCTAATGAAGTGTAATACTGCTCAAAAATGAGTTTTCTCTGGAAAGTACCTTGTGGAATGACCATTGTAGAAGTTTTAAACTGCACATATGGGTGACTGCAAGAAACACTTGTCCTATTTTGTGTCACATTGTGCATTCTGATTTGTTTTTTAGGCGTAAATTTTGCGTTCTAGATCCAAATGACTTAAGATTTATAGGGAAGGTGCTCATGACCATCATACATCTTGCCTAATTTTTTTGGCAATTTTCAAAAATGTTTTACTATATTAAAACAACCCCTGATTTCATGTCACACTTGCCAATTGGGGGGGGGGGGGGGGGGGGGGGGTAGTACTATTTTGGATCCAAAAAAACGAATTTGGAGCTGAAATTTGGATGAGGTAGTCTTCTAGTAGACTTCTAGCTCTATTGGGGAGGGATTTTAAAAAAAGTTAATTTTGTGTAGCGTAGAAGTCTACAAAGGGAGCTTCTTTCTGCTTGCATTTCAAAATACGTAAAACACTATTTTGGTGGGTTTTTTGGTGAATGACCATCTCCATAGAGCTGTTGCAAATGGCCAGTTTTGATTTTGTGTATTTACTTATTTTTACTATTTTTCCCTAATTAAATCATGAAGATATGTATTTTCTTGTGACTTAGCACTTTTCAAGTTCTCCTACTTAGAGAATTTTCCTATGAAATTCCTTCTCTGGGAACCTTTGTCTTAAATGTGTGTACATTAGTGTTATTTTTTGAATTTCTTAAAATTGTTTTTCTAATTTTAAAGTACTCCCAAAAAAATCAGCCAATCGCAACAAAATCGACAGGTGTTTCTTGTAATCACCTATATTCACCTGAAGATTGTATACAAGCTGGTTATCAACCTACTTGGCTTCTAGATGGATGGACATTGGAGATTTGTCAAGAGAACACCACAAATTACACTAAAGATAAGGTGGTTATTTGGTCATTCCCATGCTCTCTTGCTTGATGTCATGTAAATTTTTTTTCTATTACCGATAACAATCCCATATTTCAAACACCATTTCAAATTAGAGAAAAAATGAGCCCTCCAAAGGACTGCTCCACAATCCTCTAGAGGATCCTGAAATTTGTTTTTTTTCTCTAATTTGAAATGGTATATCTCTAAATACACTTGGCTTGGTAGGCCAAATTTACAATATTTTTAATGCAGTGTTACTATGATAGAAAATTAGGACATATGTTTTAGTTCAAGTATAAAGTTTTATAGTTTTGAAAGATAGTGGAATGGTAGACATAGAAGTTTCACTACAAATAAAAAAAAACTTCACAATCAAATTGCTTCAAATAAACATTCAAGATTTCAAAGTACTCAATCTTCAATCTTACAATTTGAGCTTGTTCTATCAATAACTTCTAGTTCTTCAATGCAAATATGTATCATCTTTGCATGAAGATTATGCTAATGAAACTATTATACACTCTCAAATGAAGCAAATGGAATAGATCCAACATAGGCTCATTTAAAAGGTTCAAATGGAGCAATTGACACTAGCTAAGCTATTGAAGACTTTATAAAAAAGATGGGACCATAAAGGATGGTATAGCCCCACATGGGGTTGCAACAATTAGCTCTCAATTGTTGAGTTCTAAAGGTGGGATTCAGTTGTCCTCCATAAGTCCTAAATCTATGGAAAAATCTCCAAGTAATTAAGAAAATAAAGAAAACAAGGAAAAACTAATTTTCAAATTGACACAAAAAAATGCAAATTCAAGTGCTTGTTTTGTATCTTTTGGAATATATTGTTTATTTTATCTTTTGGAAAAGTCATTGCATAAAAAGACTTGATTTGGATTGTATGATATGCCAATACTTGTAAACATTGATCTTGTGAATTTATAGCATCCTTTGATTATAAACAATGCCATGGTTAATTAAATTTCTAAGATTTTGCAAAAGTAGTTTTATTTTGGATTGGCCCTAATTAAATATTGTTTGCAGAAATAGGCAAAGGCATATCAAACAACCAATGTATGAAATAGAGAATGTAGAGTAAGCAACATCAATTCTAACAAGTAAGAGAAGAAGGTAACAACTGGCATAAAGACATGCCAGACTATACCTATAAATCTTATTTCAATAGAACGCAAATAGACAGAGCATCTTCATGGATGGAGTCTTTAAGCGTTAATGTTGATTCTAATTCCATTCAAATGAAGGCAAGAGGTAGAAAGTGGCAAGTGAAAGATACAACATAAAGAACATGCATACATCTTTGAACCACAGACATACATTACAACAAACATGGAGGGGAAGGCTAGTCTCTAAAATCTACAATATAGATGCATTAGGAAAGTAGAGAGGATGTAGATTCAATGGTGTATAGAAAATAGCATTCTAATTTTTTTAACTCATAAATCAATTCAAAATCTTTTGAGCATATTGTATGAGAAAGTGTCAATTTCAGAAAAAAAACACAATTCATTTTCAAAAAGGGTTAATTTATGTGACATAATCCCATTTGTTGTTAAGCTTTTTCCAAAAAACCTAAAAGGGTACACATGTCTCTTAGTCATTGGTTGAAAAAATGAAACCGGTACTTGTAACTAACACCCTCCCACCCTATATTTGTATTTGTGTGACGTCAATTTGGCTAACAAACAATATGGGATATTTGAAACTTGTTTACCATATCTATATTTCCGTGCTTATATTTTTTATATATATTTCCATATCTATATTTTGTATCCCAAAGCACCAATGGCTAAGATTGTTTTTCATGACGGCAATCAATAGTGATGGTATTCTTTTTTAATTAGAAATCAACGGCATTGGAGAGGGTTGGAATTTTTTTTTAACAGAATCAACAACTCTAGATTTTTTCAAAATGGGGGGAAAAAAATTTGAAACAAAAAGACTTGTTTGCTCTTTTTGCCTCATTGTCATTGTCATAAGCTTGTAGATTCCACCAATTATAGTTGTCTTTATAGACTTGAAACAATATGACTTTTGGAATAGCTCCAATTTTTATTGGATATTTTGGTATCAAGATCTACAAGAAGATGAAACTCGTACCTTTTATACTTGCTTGTAAACTATAGGTTATATTTCTATTCTTGCATCTTTGAATTGCACTACCTTATAGATGTTATTGATTAGCAAATTGGACATAGATAGGTTCTCTTAAATTCTTCAAGGTTATAGCATAAGAGAGAATATATGTTTGGACTACTTTCTATCTTTTAACTTACAAAATAGATTCCTTTGGAAGAGATGTTGCCAAATAAATAGAAAATTTTGTGGCCTCACTCATGTAGAAAATAATGGAATTATAAAATATGAGGTTCAATCTACAAATTTTGACAATTTTTGAATTTTTTGTCAACCACTCAACCTCAATCTTAGTCTTTGACCATATCAGTCATTGACATTACACTTATAAAAAATGTATCATTGATAACCGTAGACCCAATGCTTTCTTGAAGTGTAATCCAGTGGGTCAAGAATTCTTGCAAAGAATTAAGAAATCTCAAACATATGCAACAATCAACAACTGCAAAACTTTTTTCTATTGAACAAGCTTGCTATGAATGAAGGTATCTTTGGCAGTCATTAAGGTTTGTATTTTATTATTATTTTACATGCATTAAATCACCATGTATCCTTAGAACTTTTAATTTTCCATTCACAGTCAACCTTAATTTAATATTTTAGACTCTTCAAAAATCTATTTGGGTCACTGCAAGAAAGACTAAAAGAATGGTACTGGAACATTGTCACATAGGGTGTGCGGTAGCTCCTTTTGGCAATAACTTTTGAAGCATGACTTGCATGAAGTTGAAATTTTTATTGGAGATGATTGTCTCAAGGAAAATCATATCTCATATTTTTCAGAAATTTTAAAATTTATTTTATGTTTAACAAACAATTAAACTAATATGTCATATTTTGAGTTTTAGGGGTTTTGAGTATTATGGAATCCACAAATTTAATGATCTATAGTTGAAACTTCAATGGTCTATTCCCATAGTAGGAAGTCATGTTTATACCAAGGGAAATTTAACCCCTAAAAACCCAAGGCATTTTCTAGCTTTGAAACCACTTAAAACTGCAATTTCTACTACAATCACTCAAGAAACCAAAAAAAACATTTTTTTGAGAATCTAATTATAAGATCATACTTAACTTGTCTTAGATCATGTGATAAAAATTTCATGAAGTTTGATCGTATGGATTGGAAGATATTAGCATTTGAAGATAGAAAATTAAGTTTTTTGGAATGCTGGCCTGCAATTTCAGATGACTTTGACCCCCATTTGTGGAAATTTTTTGCGCTACGCACCATAAATTTATAGTTCTTTTTATTTGAACATCTGAATGAGAGTTAGGGTAAAAAAATTCAAAATATCAAAACTTCATTTCCACATGTAAAAAAACTGTTAAGTAGAAATAGGCCCAATGTCTTTGTCCAACGTCTCTTTTTGTCCAACTACAAACTACTTTTAAGACCCCTGATGGCATAACTTTGCTCCCGAGCACTGATTGAGAAATAATTATATGTTTAGAAAGCTAATGTAATTCCCTATCTTTGCAAAAGTTTCAAAAAATCCATCCAGAATTTCAGGTCACACGAGCTTGCCTAAAAAATCCCAAGTGTCCCTTGAAGAGACTCTGGGCCTTTAGGGGTTAAAAATATTTTATTTCATATCTTTTACATCCATGCAAAGAAGGCTCCCTTGCGCGTATACTTCTGAACACTGAAAATGGTTTCAAGACCATTCTTTTGGTAAATTTTCTTTAAAATAAAGTCTTCCCAAATTGTCTATTTTTTGTTTCTTTGGAAAAAAATTCCTATTTTGTACAAATTAAAATGTCAAAGTATCCATTTTCTTGTAGTATTTCACTTTTCTAGTTCTCCTATTAAGAATTTTTTTTTGGCTTTTCTTCATAGATTACTTTATTTCACATGTGTATACAATTATCATATTTTCAATATTTAAAAAAATATATATTTTTACTATACTTCCTCAAAAAATGGCTAAAAACGGCCAAAGTGGAACAAAAATAGCCATTATTTCTTGCAATGATCCATTCATTAACCTCAAAAAATTGCTTGTTGAATTTTCAACTACTAATAGAAGTATGATATTTTATATCTTTCCTTGGATTTTTTATAACAAGTAGACTAACATTTGGGATGTATGATTTCATTATTTTTGAGATATCAAATATTGTGAAAATATTTAAAAATTTCTTGAATAACAATTCATAAGTATGCTACTTTATGAGATATCTAGAGTCATATTAGATTGCTTTTATCCTTTAGGTACCAAGGATTCAAATTTTGAATAATGAATGAATACAAAACATAACTCATATATGTAGAAAGAAAAAACATGAAATTTTTTAGTAATTTATAGAAGGAGATGGATATAAATCCTCGATTAGAAATGCTCAATGTTGTGGATGAGATGCAATTTGCATATAAATTTGCATACCTATCTACACATTAAGCTACTGCTAATGCCAAAATTTTGCATAGAGAACTACCATACCAATTTAACTAAATTATTGACCTTTACACTAAAGTTGTTTGGATATAAAATGTAACTAGAAATGTAGTAGTAAACATTTAAAGTACATTTAAGTTCTATTATAATCTTACAAAAATTTTCTTCCCAAGGAGATTAAGCTAGCAAACAGTTCATAAACTTTAGGAAGCTCTAGATTTGTACTAAAAAATGGATAGATTCTCAAATCACAAATTGTGTTGGAATTGTAGTGAAGAGTAATTGAATATTATACAATAATTTCTAAAGAAATGGAGGCAAGCTCATACATTTGGGATGTATGAAGAAGTTAGTTTTGGCTTCCTAATTTACTATAGATTGAATACCTTTGGAAGATAGTCAAAGATTTGTTGGAACATTGGAGTAGACTAATGAGCAAGCAAGAAATGATACAAACAATTCAAGCATTATAAGATGAAGTATCTTTACAACAATTGCAAATGCTCATTTCAAAAATGCCTAGTAGAATGCAAACTATAATTTTAGCTTGAATTTTAGTAAAGTTTGGCAACACTAGATGATAGATAGTGTGTAGAAAAGATTCAAATTGTTGGATGATTTTGAATTTTTTGTGTATATAATTGTTATAATGATCAAATAATCTTCACTACAATTCCAATGAAGGTCGCGGTTTGGAGATTTGCCTAGAAATTTGTCCATTTTTTAGTATGCTAGAGCTTCTTGAAGTTCATAAATTTTTTGTTGAATCTGCATGCCTTGGGAACAAATTTGTAAGATTATTGGACCTAATTATATACTAAATCAAACTACCATGAAAATTGTTTGTCTTTGAGAATTGAAATAATACACTTAATTTGATACAAAAAATGTAACATTGATCGATTATGTCTTTTTGTTTTATGTCAGACCATGTTGTTCTCCTTTTAAGTTGTATCAAACTCTTCAAACTTTCACGTAATTAATCAATAACTTTACAAAATTTGAACCATGTTTCATAAACAACACACTGATTGAAACCACGACCATGCTTGCAAAAACTCTCTTCAGCTAATACTAAAATTTGGCCATTCAGTTCATCTTCTTAATCTATAGTCTCCAGTTTCAAATGATGTTTTGTTTTTTACTTAAAATGTCATTTCACATGAAGGTTGCAATTCAGCATGATTTTCTAATTATGTAGTGTACTACTCCTTGATTGTTGCACATCATCTCCGCACAAAAAACTTGACACTGACATCTAAACATTTCCAGTTTCTTATCAAGCTGAGTAATGTTATGGTGCCATCTGCACAAGTCAAATGATCATTATCAAACTTTACTTTAGCCTTAAAATAAATGATCAATTGATAAAATTTCGATATTTTTCAATGGTGAAAAAATGTTATATCTATAGATGTTGATTTTTTCAAATTTCAAACTATTGTGATTTTTGAGTGATGAACTAATTGCTTGTAAAATTATGCAATATTGGATTCTAATATACAAATCTTGCAATCGTAATAATGCATTGAACTTTGAAATTTTTAAATGGATTAGAAACAAACAATTTTAAGCTTCATATTTTTAGCTTGAATGAGAATCTAAAGTTGAAACCAAGTTTGACCAAAGTGCATCCACTTTGGGGATGCTGAGACCATAGGGATTGACTTCTAAAAGTTTAAGGCCTTTTATTCAACAAAAAACATTGAAAACTGTCATTCTATTGCAAAGAGCAAAAAAATTTAAAAAGTATAAATATATTTTTTTTGTAAATTTAACTAATAGGATCTTGTACTAGACTAGTTTAAAAAAATCTAGAAGAAATTTTGGAAACAATGACCTCATAGATATTGCAAGATATTTGTGTTTAATGCGAAGAAATGCTTTTTTTTCTATGTTATATTAGAATGAGATTTTAAATCTTCTTAGCTTAAGCTTTTTGTACTATATATTTCCAAATTTAATATTTTTTATGCTGAAGAATTGAGCTGGCATTCTAAGAAAAAATTTGAAAAGAAAATTTGATTTTTACTCTTTAAAAAATGTAAAGTAAAAGTACGTTTAAGATTGAAGGAAAAACTAAATCGACAATCACTTATTCTGATGGTGAGATTGTTCTAACATGCATATAAGTCCTTGTAGCGTTTGTTTTTTAAATGTAAAATTTGAGTTCAAAAACAAATCTAATACGTTAATTTTTGAGTAGGATAATTACTATGATTGCTCACAAAACAAGATGCTCTATAATTTTCACATCACTAATCCAAACAAAATGAATTAAAGTTTTCCATGTAGAAAAAAAATAACAACCTATAGGAAACAAATTTTTTAAATTTTTATTTCAAGTTTCTAAGAATCATTTTTGTTGCCTAGCAAGTTCAATTTTGTGCTTAGGATGGCATAACTTTTATTCTTGAAGGCACCAATTGAAATAAAATTTTGTTCCATAAAGTTAATGTGTTTTTCTGTCTTACATAAAAGTTTCAAAAAATCATACCAAAAAATTGAGGTTAGATAGAAACTTGCCCAAATTTCGATTTGCCCAATGAAAGAACATTATTCAGAACTTTAGGGTCAACACATTCAACAATCTTTCAGTTGGTTCATCCCTTTTTTGCAAATGCATAATTATGTAAGATAGACTACAAAATTTTGATAAATCCCTAATAAATCTAAAAAATTTACGCAGCCTAGGTGATTAAAAATGATGAGCTTTTTCCAAAAATTATTCAAAAAAATCATTGTGTGCATACAAAAAACTTGAATTGATAACTATATCAGTCTTTTCTACTAACCATCTTAAAAAAGAATTGAAGCATTTGGATTTAAAACTGGAAAGGAAATTCATTAGGAAGAAAATGAATCCAAGAAGAGGCCTTGAGATTTTTTACTAATTTTAGTACTAATTGAAGTGAGTATGAGGTTGTCTACATCATCATTATTACCACCACATAGAAACACTAATGGTTTGTAGTGACGATTTGGCATGTGAAAACTTATGAGAGGCATCTCAGCTATCATGAGCCATCAATCCATCATGAATCTAGTCGCCATATGGCTTGGATACTCATTATGTACTTTTGAGCCCATCACGCAATTCTTGCATATATGGCTTTGTTAGTAAGTTCAAAATTTTTGTACTATGAAGCAACCTCTTTTGGAATTCAATTCCTTCCTAATAGAAAGAGACCTTTTAAGACTAGTTTTAAAGCACCACATTTGAGGTTGAGATCAGAATAGGTTCCTCTCTCTTATACAAATATACAAAGATACCTCTTGACAACTTAGAATGAGAAGGAATATTCTTCTTTGGGATGCTTGAGAGAGATGTTCAATTGAAACTCAAGTCAAAAACTTGTTGAAAGTCTTCTTAAATTTTTGAGCAACTTTTTATTTCTTGGACCTTGCTATACGAATTAATTCAGTTAGTGTGACAATTGAATAGTGCAAGATTCCTTAAACACACTAATTTGGATTGAAGTTCAATGAGCATGGTTTCATTAGTATAAACATTTGGATGACTTTCAAATGAAATTGCATTAGACTAATGGAAAGCAACAAATTTCTTCTTTAGCTGCCTATGATACACGTTTATATAATTTATTGGTTCATTAGAAAATTTGTGATATATCTTTTAAGTCGCAAGTCTTTAATTTGCAATTTTGTCATAATTCAATTATCCAATGAACCAAGTATGTGCTATGACCAACTTGACAAAAAGTAGATTATCTACCTTATCTATTATGACCATGTGATTCATTAAAGTCAAATGTTGAATTCCATTAAATTGCAACATTCATCTATATAAATGATAGCTATGCCATATATAGATTTATATTTTAGAACTCAAACGCTCCACTTTGAAAAGTTTAAAAGCTACCAAAATCTTTTAATTTATTGAAATTAACATTTCAACCTCATATTTAGTAAAATAGCAAGTCTCAATGAGATTGGTTAAATTTCACTTGCCCAACAAAATGACAATTGTCAATTGTATTGCAGGCTTTCCTAATCAACCACCTACATGCATTATAGAACCACCTAACAAAATCTTTTCTACCACCTAATTCCTTTGTACACCCAATGTACCTCCAAAATCAAAGTACAATAATACTAAAAATCCATAGATATAAACACAATCTTAAAACCAATTGCAATAATACTAAAAATCCATAGAGCTTCCCTTCTAAACCAAGGTATGTACATAGTATTGCCTGCAATTTGGCATCACTCATACAGCCTGTAAGGCTGAATGTAGAAACAAATATGACCATGTTTTTTAGTCATGCCAATCTAATTAGCCTTGTGCAACATGTTTCACTGTAGCTAGACTAATTCTCAAAGCTTTGAGCTCTTAAGACCTATAAATTCAATACTCAAAAAATGAACAATATGACCACTTTCACATCAATCAAAATTGTCTCTACTTTAAGAAGGATCTCCTAGTCCAGAGGCTCTTAGAGTAGGAGGTTCTTAAAGTGCTCAAGCTCTAAAATTGCACACTTCTTCAAATGTACACTATTTTTACATGTTTTTTTTTTGTTGTACCAGCAATATACAGATTGTGCACATTTGAGGAGGTGGGCAATATTCGAGCCCTATGCCATTTCAACTTCAAAAGTTCATAACTAATTCCATAAAACTCCAAAAATATGAATCGACTTGGGTTAGATGCCAATTCCATTTGTCTTTCAAGAAAAATTCATTGAAAAATATTTCAAGAATTTTCACCTCCCCAAATTCAATTTCAGCTCTTATATGGCACTTTATACACCTCCTACCTTACTAATTGAAGTTGGTATGAGAATGTGGAGTATCAGAAAGAAGGGTAAATGAAGTGTCAATCTGAAAGATTGGAAAGACCAGCGTAAATGAAGTGTCACACTTCCTGGTGATCACAAAGTCACGAATGGAGTTTTCCTGCATTGCGATCAAGGCTAGAGGCGCCTTCAAAAAACTGGACATGTCAAATAGCTAGACCCGGCAGTCTTAGACTTTTACGACTTCAGTGAAAAATTCACATATATGCAACCCCGAATAGATTCATTATCTCAAGCAAGACAACAATGGTTTTATTTACAGAAGCACTTTCAAAGAGACTCAACAAATAAGCACATTAACCCTTTAAGGACTGGTCGACCACTTTTTGGTTGATTTTACGACTTTTTGTCTCCTATTATTCATAGAACATCTGATTTCAAAAAACTTAGAGAAGAACGCAATTAGAGTGTCTTCATACACTCCTAACAGAGCCAATTTCAAGAGAATGCGTGCAAAATTGAGCAGTTGTGCTTGTTTAAACTTGAAATGGCCTAACCTTTCATATTGGAGTTTTCAAACAAAAATGCATATTTCATGTAAAAGACAACTATATATATGTGCAAAGGAATTAGCCAAAAGATTTTTGGTTGATTTTCATACCATATACTCAAATTTATGTCCAATTGTAGCAAACCCTAATTAGAGTTAGTGCCAAAGGGTGTTTATGATACATCAATCTTCAATGAGTAACTACAAGGATGTAAACCATTGGATCACTTTCATTTTTGTTTGCTTTGCTTCAAGGATCTAACCCATAGAACCAATTTATACAATCTGATCTAGAATTACATCTTTGAAGAGGGCATGAAACAACACTTTTTTATAAATGTATGCAAAAACTGTGCCCGCCCCCCAAATCGACCACAGTCCTTAAAGGGTTAATCTCAAGTGGCAATTTCTCGCTCACTGCGTCTGCAACCACACTACAATGACAAATATGCATGCTTCTATGTATTATTCTCGAACTCAATCTGGACTATTACTACTATAAACTTTATATAGGATCGGGACTGTCTTTTGGGTGGATAGTGATACACTCCACCCAAAAGTTTCAGATCAAATTATTTTCCAAAACCCCTCCAATTCATTTTATTTTGTGTGTGAGAGGGGTTCTAAAAAATAAGTTGATCTTAAAATAATCAGAATATCCCAATACACCCCCCCCCCCCCCCCCCTCTCAATCTTGTATTTTTCAAAATGAATTTGTTTGACAACCGTTAAATGATTTCCGTATTAGTTTTCTATATCCGTATACATATTGTATATTGGTTTACATACCATATATCCGTGTACATATTGTATATCACTATGTATATAATCTATCAATATACATACTATATATATGTATACATACCATATATAAGTCTATGCTGTCCGTATCAAGATCAATGACAGGGAAGGGTGTTTTGTTTTTGTTTTTCAAAAACGATCAATGGCTACTGATTTTTTGGGGGGAGGGGGGGACTAATTAATTGACCAGGGGTGTTCCTCTCTTTTCAGTGGATAGTTTTCAGTGGATAGTATATGTGATCCAAACCGAATAATATTGGGAGTCAGAATTTCTGGATCTGGATATTGCAACCACCAAATGCTGATGGCATTGCTTGGAATTCGCTTTACATCCTTGACACCCTTGAAAAAATCATCAGAACTTTCATTAGATTCGACAACTTTGTCGTAGTTTTCCAGGATGTAATTAGAACAGGTCTGATAGCAACTATGTTTATTAGCTCCATTAGAATTTGGCTCCCCTAATTCTTTGGAACAGTCGAGGTAGTACCAGCAGTTTTCAGGATTCAATTTCCTCAGCAATGCCGACCGTAGCACACATCCGAGTCTCCCTCCCACCTGGTACTTACGAGCTGCTTCAATAATCACAACAAAATGCTTATCCATGGCATCGTTGGAGACAAAAAACAAAGCTGTTGGGCATGGCTGCACTGGAAGCGCACCCATTTCTGGGAAGTCAGATGCACCTACATCAGTTGGAGGGCTTCAACCTCCTTTCCAAGTACCTTGTGGAGGAGGATTCTGGTGGGTGTAGGCATTTGCTCCTGGCACGAAGGAGTCATTTCTAATGATCTGCTTCTTACAAAGCTTCATGGTCTGGGTTCCCAATGCCAGGCCTATGATCGTAGCTCCCAAGAGCATGCTCCGACCGTGGATGGTAGAGTTCAAGAAATGGCCCGAAGAGGAGATTACACTGATGAACCTGTATGAAGCCGAGAATCAAGTAGAGATGCTGAAGCTATGGCAGGAAACCAGAAGTGTGTTGTTGGTAGGCTATTCACAATTCACCAACATGAGCGGTGAGGTTGCAAGGTACCTCACTGAAGGTCCTGGTTTGATGGTCTTGGACGAGCCCGGGCATATTGCCAAGACCGAGAGCACAAAGATTTTGAAGTCACTCAGCAGGGTGCACACCAAACTCAGGGTGCTTCTATCTGGAACTCCATTCAACAACAACTTCGAGGAGTTCTACACTATGCTGGAGCTGGTCAGGCCCAACTTCATGATGAGAGCCATCCCTCAGGTGTGTTCAACTTTCAACACTTTGATTACACCGGAGCCCAAGGAGTCCACCAATGCAGGAAGGCAAGCGTTCAAGGATGAGTTTGGGGAGAAATTTGCAAGTGGTCAGCATGACATCACTGCCAGGGCTTTGAAACAGCTGCGGATGTTGATCGATCCCTTTGTGGCCTGGCATAAAGACCACATCCTGGAGACACTCTTTGGGATCACAGACCTGACGATTATGTTGGATTTGAGCTTTCAACAATGGGAGCTTCTGGAGAACTGCGGGACTACGGTTAGGGACAACTCCCAGAAGAGAGCAGCAGCAATCTATTTGCATCCCATCCTGGAGCCGGTTGCTGAACACGAGAAAAGGTCTCAAAAGACCTGCGCCTGAAGAGCAACATCGATGAGAATCAGGGTGTGAAGCTCAGGTGGGTGCTGGACTTGGTGCAGTTCTGCAATGACGCAAAGGAGAAGGTCCTCATTTTCAGTGAGTACCTCTACTCGTTGGAGTTGATCGAGAACCAGGTCGAGCAGAGGATGAAGTGGAGTCGAGACTCACAGATTCTGAGGTTGGATGGGAAACTGACACCTCAGGAGCGAGAGAAAATCATCAACAAGTTCAACAATGATCCGGAGGCAAAGATGTTGTGTGCTTCCATCTAAGCATGTGGAGAGGGGATATCCTTGGTGGGGGCTTTGAGAGTGGTCATTTTGGAGGTTCTTTGGAATCCAGCCGTGACGAGGAAAGCCATCAGCAGAACGTTTCGCATTGGGCAGCAGAAGAAGGTCGTTGTGTACCGTTTGATTGCTGCGGACACATTTGAGGAGAAGTGGATGCACATGATTGCAACACGCAAAGAATGGCTATCCAAGTTGTTGTTTGACCCGACCGTCTCTTGTGAAAGTCCGAACAACATTCTTTGGGATGTCATGGACGATTGTAGCGATATTTTTTTGGAGAAAGGGCCACTCAGAAATTGTAGATGCCGAAAAACATATCACATGCCCAATTTGGACAATTTTTCCAAAAGTTATTGACCTCCAAAGTTTGCAGTCAATCAATGCAAATTTGTCCGATTTGTCCGTGAACAGTAAAATTCTGTCCGATATGACAACAATGGTCACAACCATGGTCTCAACCATGGTCTCCTGACTCTTGATTTACTCCCACCAAAGAATATGAAGTGGTCGTCCCAATCCCATTTTCAATGACAGTGACTTCCTTCAGATCCTCAAATTCATCAGAACTCAAAACCACTCCGCCATCTGGGTCATCAACTTTCACGGCACACCAATACTCTCGATAAGTTGCATTCGTAACCTGATAGGAGTCATTGGGTTGCAATTTCTTGAAAAAGGTGAAGATGCCCTCAGTCCCTTCTTTCAAAGTGAGGGGTTTGCCAGTGCCATTGATCACTGTCGTCTTCGTCATGGCAAGATATTTGGACTAATTGTTACCGTGAATTCCTGAACGGCTCAACCCTCGAATCGCCCAAAAATCGCAGAGGATAATAAAATATGACGAAATATGACAAAATGAAAAACACTCTGAACAGGAGGAGGGACAAGATCACAAAAATCCTATTTATCCAGAAAGTCTTGGGCTTCTTCGTTCTTTTGAGTTCCTCAAGTCCTCCTTGAGTCGAAACTTCTCCGGGCTCTTTCTTCGAAGCGTCAGTACTCTATGTGCTGCCTTCTGCATGCCATTCAACATATCATGTGAAATTTTGAAACATGCAAAGCTACTAGATTTAAAAATAAGCCAACAAAAACATGAAAAATTCAGCAAGGAAGATGATACTAAAATTGTTAGGACTTGATCCTGTCTCCTTATACCAACACCAATCATCTCATCCAATACACTAGGTTGGCCTTACTTCAAGTAGCAAGTTGTGTGCAGAATGGTCTTGGCTAAACGTCTAAGACTGGTGATTTTTGAATGGAATAGGGATTATCTTTTATCACATCAGAAGAGATCTGCCAGATCCCACTTTCAGTGATTGCATACAAAATCATACAGTACATTGAGTGAGGAAAAATGATATCACTAAAATAATCTCACACTCAAATATATTGATTAAAAAGCTTAAATAGTATCCTATAACTCAAACCTGTTAAAATGAAAAGCGCCTCTACTAAGATCTTACAAAAAAATGCACAGTGACTTGACAGAGCACAACCTACGGCAGCTGCAGCTGCAAAAGCATTTACAAAAACTATACTTCTGATGCAAACCTCGGATTCAGTTCACAAATTTGGACTAGAACATAACATACAGGAATTGGCTAGCTTTCAAGCCTCAAATTCGTTTTACAGATTTGAACTAGAGCATACCCATCTACGTCGTCCCCTACTTTCGTGTTTGAACGAAGACGAAGAAGAAACCATAGAAGCGGAGATGCAAACTCACCGCTTGCGCTTGCTTCGCAGTTTGAATTGAAGCTCCAACACCCGAAGCCCCGCGAATTTGTGCACCAGCCCGAAGCAGGTGACAACTGTCCTGAACCCTGTGAGCAGAATCGGCGACCAGATCTTTCCACGATATCATAAATCTCGTTCTCCCTTCAAGTCAGCACTTCGCTTCTCCCTCCGATCCACTCGGATCCCGAGATCCTTCTCTTTCCTGTCCCACTCCTCCAACGCCGCTAAAAACACAGGGTCCGCGTCCTTGTGCTTGATGAGCACCAAGTTTGCGATCTCTCGATAAGAGAAGGCCGACTTGTCCTCTTCTGCGACCTGAGCACTCTGCGAAAGAGTTGCACTGGCTGGAGGACTTCCACCGGCCATCACTCAACAGAGGTTCGTTCGCAATACGTAAACGATTCAGGGTTGGGACACATTCTGTCCCGAAGTCCGTTGCAGGAGCTATCGATGACCCTCAGTTCGCAGAACGTGCCCATTTTGTCTGCACACCAGCGATCTCCAAACTGGCTAAATTTTTACAATGTACTAGTAACGCAACACAAGGATTTTTTCGGTAGAAACTCAGCTAATAGGCCTTATTCAGCTAAAACTGCAACAAACAATAGAATTTGATAGCCAATTGGCAACTTCCTTCACATTGGAATTAACATCTATTTAGTCAATTGTGTGTTACAAAACTCCCAAATAATCCTTTACAACTTGCAAAATCCTTTCTATTCTAGTTTTTTTCTTTGAAACTGTAATACTCACTCTCAAGGTAGCCAAAGTTGATGCATGTCTGTCTTGAAGGTAGCATATTGTAGGAAATTCCATAAACTACTGTAGTTCTGGGATCACTACTGCACACACCGCCGGTAAAATACTTCGTAGTAGTAAATAAGGGAGCTGACCCATTATGGACCAT
The DNA here is from genome assembly GCA_963969595.1 of Neckera pumila. Taxonomy (NCBI): domain Eukaryota; kingdom Viridiplantae; phylum Streptophyta; class Bryopsida; order Hypnales; family Neckeraceae; genus Neckera; species Neckera pumila. The sequence continues at coordinate 14,242,274 of OZ018409.1, forward strand.
TTAACCCTGGAATGCCGCGGATGCCATTCCGTGGTGTTCCAATGACAATACTGTTGAGCCAAGAGAGTTCAAAAGCATTTTTTCATCCTCCTTTTCCTTGTTGAACTTTCACATTGGGTTATGAAGAGTATCCAATTGAGTTTGTACTCTTTCCAATTTTTGTCTTCACATAAATGAGAAGCTATTAAAAAAAATGGATCACAAAATATGCTATTTTAGAGTATTTTGGGAAGTTGTTGCTCCTTGCTTTAAATCTGAAATTTCTCCACAAAAATGATATTTTTTGAGTTTGAGTCCAACTAACAAAATGGTCATCTATTCTAGTTTCTACTCCAATTTGAATTTTGAAAAAATTCCTAATATTGCATATTTTATTACAATTTGAACATTGGATGTATTTTCAATGTCTATTATTTTCTAATTATAGAATGATACGGAAATTGAGTTTACACCCCAATGTTTGTCGTTGTGGTATATACATATATGGTGAAATTTTCAGGTTTTTTGAAATGTTTTTCTATTTAATATGATTTTTCTTCACTTTTTCTTCAAAAATTCTTAAAAAAAATAATTTTCCACCAAAAAATCTAAAAAATTTCTGAAGTAAAGAAAACATGTACTTTTCATCTCTAAAAAATAAAAATAAAATTTTTCTTACATATCTAGTTGCAAAAGGGTAGCAAATTGAGTGATGGACAATGAGGTTTGAAATCGATGGTCATGGGTCTGTCATTTAGGGGTTAAGCAATTACGCATATCTATAGGGCGGGGGTCTTCAAGGGAGGAATTTTCCCATGTGTAGAAATTGAATTAAGAGGTTTCCATAATTTCTCAAATTTTTATTTCTCAAAACATAATTACTATGAATTTTTTTGCTGAAGATTCTATTCGATCTATACTCGTTATATATAGACCTCCCTATTTCCGACCAAGGGCTTGGTTGCAAATCCACCAAGGGTTGGTTGCAATACTGATCATCTTGTAGCCAATCATAATGTGCCACCACTGCATCGGGAACCGTGTTGTAATTAATGTCCATTCTTCTCCTGTTGATCAGAAAGAGAACAGTCTACAGAGCGGAAATGAAGTGGTGATCGGGAATGGGTCGGCTCCCTTAGTGCAAGAAGCATTCAATATGTCAATGGCAATATTGCAGAATGTTTGACAGTACTGTAACAAGTGGTCCCTAGAGCTGTAAGCTTTGCTTAGTATTCTGAGGTAGCCTCCAACATGTAAGTCACGGTATTGTAAGTTAGATTTTCTGCACAGAATCGTAATTTTTGTTTTAACACTAGAGAATTCACAATTTCAATCATAGCAGGAGAAAAAAATCTGTGGAAACAATTGTCTAAATTTTGTGTAACATTCGAATTCCACACTAGGAAGGGGGGTACTGTACTAGAGAACGGTCCATCCAGGGCCGATTCTGCCGTAGAGCAAGCCCGTGGGTGAGCCCGGCAGGGCAAGCTCTTGGGCGAGCTCCACGGCAGAACTGGCCCTGGATGGACCGTTCTCTGATGTTAAAAGTCACTGGGAACCGCATTCCCATGCAGAATCCACATTTACACTTTGCAAAATTGGCACAGGTTGCTGAACAGCGGATTCTGTCTCCTAGCAGATGTTTTAAACTTGCCAAATCGGCCACCAGTGCTTTTAATGTATTCAAAATGTGTCTCTCAATATCAAAAAATTGGTAGAAAATTTGCTATATTTGGTGTAATTTTCCAATTCAACATTAGAACATTTTCAAACTTGGGTAGCAACAAAAAGAAGACCCGGCAGTACAATTCATTTGCTCAACCAAGAGAAATTTTGTTAAAAATTAGATCCATCAATTAAGGCAGGAAAGAAGAAAACACATCCGGAGTGACCGGAGAAATATGAGAATGTAGTTTGGCAAGTGCACTAAAATTGTCAAACAATTGAACTTTGCTAACTTATAGTAAAACTTTACTTTGTCTGTTAACTTAACTCCTAAAGGACCAACGTGTTTACAAGCCCAAAATTCCTTCAAAATACTTGTCCCCAAAGCAAGGGCAAAATCTTCATCAATATTTATATTTTAACAAATTCAACAATAGTATTCTTTTGTTAACTTGTAAAAGTACATTGGTACAAACTTTTAGCCTGAACTTCCACACCGATTGCAAGTTCAATGTGCATAAACTTCAAAATGCAGGCTTTTTAGCCCTTCCAGAAGGTGAAGTTTTGTCTTTCAACATTTTTAGAAAAAACCCACGTATGTCTTATAACTTGTGCATTTTAGTCCATATGCTGAAAAATGGATTGAAAATGATATGTACGGTAGGATTGTAGGATTGGGAATGAATGGAATAAGTTAATTGGAATCTATACCTCCCTTGGGCAGATACTTTGCATAGTTACAATGCAATTGGCTGCGACTAGAATTGATTCAAAAGCAATTGTAGAATTGCAAAGGTTTTCAATTTATGGATATTTTGATTCCATTTTAAGGCAGAAACACCCAAAATTGTCAATATATTAGTGAAAGTTAAGTGAAAACTTAAGTGAAAAGTCACTTAACTTTCACTAGTCTCTAATTTTCACCACAAAGCCGATGCAAAGTGGGTGATCAATACAGTGCACCCCAGCACAAGGATATTGATAACCAACGGTCTCAGTAGAAGGAAAACAGTGAACACAATTGATTAAAGCAGTAAAACACTTCCACAGAAAAAAATGCTGCGGACTGGACGGTAGCAGAGGCATGTTCACCAATGAAGTACTGATATATTCACACTATTTCGTACGATAACAATTTTCTCAAGAAACCGCCCCTGTCATCAACACATTGCTTACAATCACGTCTAGTCTGCAACCTATTCGCTGTTCCTGGCACCCAAAACTGAAACTTACAATATCCAAAATAAAAATAAGCTGAGCATTATAAAATCCTGATATCATTACATAGAGTCGATATGGTCATGCCGTACGCTTAGGGTGACGAATAGCCGCTATTTCAAACCGGTGACCTTGAAGACGAACCTTTCTCTGGAAAACAAAAACAGTAACAAAACAAAGATAGCCATTTGTGGTCAGTTTTACTACAAGGAAATAAACTCCATACACAAATTTCCGTCCTATGAGGGAGGTAGATGAGGAAGGTATAAGGTACATGACACAAACACCATTAGGAACCTGATTTAGTCTCCTAGACTGACCCTCTTACCAACAGCAACTCATGTACTCATGCACTTGGTTGACCTTCAACTAGCAAGCCGGGTGTAAGAATGACGCTAATCGTCTATGGCCACCGATCTCAAAATAGAAATGGGGCTCGCTGATCTCAAGAGAGACTAGTTCTTGCATCTAAAGTGAGTCCTTGATAGCTCCATGTATTGCCCAAAATCACACCAAATATGCTAAAATGCTGAAGTGATGCACTTAGTATATGCCGAAATTTATCTATGGAATTACCTGGTTTTCTGAAGATACCACGGAGCCATGTAAGCAGCCCTCCATGCTTGGTTGTTTCCGTTTCACAGTTTGATGATTCTTCAGTGCCCTTGGCCTCTTCAGTTGTGGTCTTTCCTGACTCCCGATTTACTCCCACCCAAGAATATGACATGGTCGGCTCAGTCCCCTTTTCAATGATGGTGACTTCCTTCAGATCCTCACAATCATAAGAACACAGAACCACTCCGCCATCTGGGTCATCAGCTTTCACGGCACACCAATACTCTCGATAAGTTGCATTCCCTACTATCAGATAGGACTCTTTGGGTTGCAATTTCTTCAATAAGGTGAAGATGCCCGCAGTCCCTTCTTTCAAAGTGAGGGGTTTGCCAGTGCCATTGATTACTTTCGTCTTCGGCATTGCAAGAGATTTGGATTAATTGTTACCGTTAACTCTTGAACGGTTCCAATCTTGAATCACCCAATAGTCGCAGAGGATCACGAAATATGACAAAATGAAAAACAATGTGAAGAAGATGAGGGAGAAGAATACGAAAACCCAATTTATCCAAAAACTCTTGGGCTTCTTCCTTGGTTTTGAGTTGCTTGCGTCCCTCTTGAATCGAAACTTCTCCGGGCCCAATCTTCGAAGCGTCAATCCTCTATGTGCTGCCTCCTGCATGCCATTCAACACACCATGCTCTGAAATTTTCAAACATGCAAATCTACTAGATTTAAAAATAAGCCAACAATAACATGAAAAATACAGCATGCATAGTAGTCTTCTAATACCAACACCATTCATCTCATCCAATACACTAGGTTGGTCTCACTTCAATTAGCAAGTTGTGTGTCGGAATGAATTTGGCTACACGTCTATGATTTTTGAATGGAAAACAGGGATTGTCAATTATCACTTCAAAAGAGATCTGCAAGATCCCACTTGCAGTGATTGCATATGAAATCATATAACACACTGAGTGAGAAGAAAAAGATATCAAAAGAGTTTGACTCTTAATAGTACCCAAAGTGAACTCACACTCGAATATATTGGTTAAAAAGCTTAAATAGTATCCTACAGCTTAAACCTCTTCAAATGGAAAGCGCCTCTACTAAGATCCTGCACCAAAATGCACAGTGACTTGACGGCAGAGCACAACCTGCGGGAGAGGTAAGCTGCTATACTTCTGATTCAAACCTCGGATTAGGTTCATAAGTTAAAACTAGAACATACACATGAACCAATTGGCTAGCTTTCAAACCTCAGACTAGGTTTACAGATTTGAACTTGAACATCCCCATACTCATAGTTCCCTGCTTTTAGGGTTAGAATGAAAGACGAAGAAGAGACCCTAGAAGCGGAGATGCAAACTCACCGCTTGCGCTTGCTTCTCAGTTTGAATCGAAAGCTCCAACGCCTTAAGCCCCGCGAACTTGTGCCCCACCCCGGCCAAGGTGACAAACGTCCCAAACCCTGTGAGCACAATCGGCGACCAGATCTTCCCACACAAGGGCGTGCTTCCTGACGTCTGGTTAGCCGCCAACTGCGACACAGCGGTAAGCACCACCCCTTGAAAAACAGCAAACCAACCCACGATGTTATAAATCTCGTTCTTCAAGTCCGCACTTCGCTTCTCCCTCCGATCCACTCGGATCCCGAGATCCTTCTCTTTCCTGTCCCACTCCTCCAACGCCGCTAAAAACACAGGGTCCGCGTCCTTGTGCTTGATGAGCACCAAGTTTGCGATCTCTCGATAAGAGGAGGTCGACTTGTCCCCTTCTACGACCTGAGCCCCCTGCGAAATAGTTGCAATGGCTGGAGGACTTCCACCGGCCATCACTCAACAGAGGTTCGTTCGCAATACGTAAACGATTCAGGGTTGGGACACATTCTGTCCCAAAGTCCGTTGCCTGCAGGGGAGCTATCGATGACCCTCAGTTCGCAGAACGTGCCCATTTTGTCTGCACACATCGTCGGTAAAATACTCCGTCAATAGTGCAAGACGCACTCAATAGGTCGATTAAAAAATTGCAGAGGGGCTAACAAGTGGTCCCCAGAGCCGTTGGCTTGGCTATGCTCTGAGAAAGCCTCCGACATGTAAATCTATCTTACAGTGCAAGATCGATTTTCTGTGGAGAATACTGTTTCGCTCGATGTCAGCCACAGCAACAGTGCCTTTGTTGCACTGCAATGCAGTAATTGCAGTCTTTCCCAAAAGAGATTCGTCAGTCGTCCATAGAGAATCCAAGGATTGACATTGAAACTGGAGGCTCTTCACTCTACAGCCAGTAACTTAACCCTTAAAGGACGGACCCATGACCACGGATTTCAACCCTCACTGCGTATCACTCAGTTTTCTATCATTTTGCAACTAGATATGAATGAAATTTTTTACATTTCTTTTTCAGAGATATAACTACATGTCTTCAACACTTTGTAAATTTTTTAGATTTTTTTGTGAAACATTGTTTTTTTTGAGAATTTTCGAAGAAAAAGTGAAGAAAAATCATATCAAATAGAAAAACATTTCAAAAAATCTGAAAATTTCACCATAAGTGTATCTTACAGTGACAAACATCAATTTCTGCTTCATTCTATAATTAGAAAATAATAGACATTGAAAATGTATCTAAAGTTCAAATTGCATCAAAATATTCAATACTAGGAATTTCTTCAAATTTCAAATTGGAGTAGAAACTAGAATAGATGGCCTTCATTTTGTTAGTTGGACTCAAACTCAAAAAATAGCATTTTTGTGGAGAAATTTTAGATTTAGAGCAAGGAGCAACAACTTTCTAAAATACACTAAAATTGCATATTTTGTGATCCGTTTTTTTTACTAACTTCTCATTCACTTGAAGACAGACACTAGGAAGACTACAAACTCAATTGAAGATTCTTCATAACCCACCAATGGAAGGTCAAGAAAAGAAAGTGGATGAAAAATTGCTTCTATTATCTGTGTAGACCAAATACAGTCATCCAAATGCCATGAAATGGCGCTGGCGTCGCTTTTCAAGTTAAGGTAGAAGCACCAATTGTTGACCACACCCAGTACCCAACTTGTAGGGTGTGCTATTTCCAACCTTAGGTTGGAAATCAAGTTTGAGTGTTGATTTTCTATTCTTTTCAAGGCTGGGACTAATATGGTTATGACACATGTCCCAAAGTAGTGAGCATCCTTGACGACTGGAATTGGAAGACTCTAGACTTTGTCTACTAGTGAAATGCACTTTCTCGCTCCTAAAATTCACTGTAATTTCAGTTTTGGGAATTAAATTCTGAAAATTTTGCAATCTCCATATTTCCTATCTTCCTAAATGGGAAAAATTTCCACCACCTCATACTGCGCACAATCTGCTCCAAAACTCCTTAAATGATCGAACTACTGGTGCTTCTACCTTACTCATCAATTCTTCTCATTTCAATAAACTGAAGTAGAAAATTAGAAATGCGAAGCCTCCTCCTTTTACGTGTTGATTCAAAATTCGTACTCCGTAGTAAATTCAAACTGGTACTCCAGATACATTCAGTCTTCAAGAGACCATGGCTCCCAGTAAGTTAGGAAGTGGTCCCCACAATCGTAACCTTGGAAATTCTGACGTAGCCTTTGACATATTGATTTTCTATTGGAGGTTCTGTTCCATGCCAGCCGCGGCAGATGCCAACCAGAGCTACAGTGCACAAGAAGAGACGAAGTCGTCTATACAAAATCTAAAGAATGCGTTAAGTACGAACTGGAACCCACAGAGCGTTTCTCATTTCAATCGAGATAGTGATGCCTCTTCCCTTGTGTGTTGATAAGTTTCTAGTACACATTCACTCCAGATTCATTCTTGTATAAACCAAGGTCTGTTTTTCATTTTCAAGCAGTTCAAGATTATGCCTCGTGTTGCAACCCAAAGTGATTGCATGTGAAAAACATTGGGTCGAAAAGGAAAAAAATTCAGACCATTTCTCAATTTGTGCGTGTCATCCTTGCACAGGGGCCAGGCTAATCTTCTCTATATTGTTCCAATTTTATCAGATGCCTCCAAAGAGACAAAGCAGAGTAACTGGTAGAGGATTATATTTCCCTCTAAAACTAGCGAACAAACCTCATGGCAATTTACAAGTTACTACCATGATAGTCTAATTATGTAAATGAGCGGAATCTACCATGAATACGACTCTACCAATGGTGACAAAATTTTCTACATCAATACCTGACAAATAAACCTTCAACAATTAGTTCATTGATGTGAGATGTGATGATGCAGAGAAAGCTTTACCATTCAACTTTATATTTAGTTAACTTTGCAGAGATGCCTGAAGCATGATCAGCCAACAAAAATGTAAGGAACAGGCCAACACTGAGGATACAAACCCTGGCCAACATCCAATCATGGACTATCTTAACCTCTCCCAACATACCCCAACTTAACAAGGTACCCAAAACACTCATCTAAAAAGCACAAATGCAAAACACACATCAAAAAATGATCTAGTGCTACTTTTTTCTTGTTTCTAGTCACTACTCACTTGTCCCGTCCAAGTTCAATTGCAACCTGTGTCTTTGTGACTGGTCAATTGTACTCCAAGTCATAGGTCTTCCTCCAACAGAGGCTTAAGAGTAGCACCATGTCGTGCAGGTAGTAGAATCACCCTATTCAGACTCTTTATTCACAATGGTATTCCAACATTACTTTTCTTCTAAGGAGCAGGTAGTCACGGCTGGATTTTCACCTGTGATTCCAGATGGGGAAAACTAGATTTTGCAGGACAGAATAGAGAACCCTATTATTCTGGACGTCAAGAAATACATTAAGCTGTAATTACTAGCAGCAACTCATAATCCGGGACAGGACTGAACCTGCAGGAAGCTGACAACACTAGAAAACTGGATCAACAAGTATCATCATTGTCTGCCAAGGAAACACATCTAGCAAACCCTTTGGTAAACTACCACTGTCAGCAGTGAGCCGCTACATTTTTTTGCCCGCAGACGGTGCTCCACACTAATCATATTAGCTCTCGCTGGCCCCACGCCAATAACCTGAAGAACTTAATCCGCTATCTGCCAAAAATTTCTCATACATTGGCTCAAGCCTGGTATATGACCTCTTAATCTGCTCATAGTCATACCTATGTCTCAACTTTCGTTCTTCCTCGGTCTCCTTTCCATGCCATGAATCCGACTGCATGAAACATTGACCGTTCTCATGAGAAAGTGATAATCAAATTCGATCTCAGGAGAGAGGGAACCCTAGACCATCATTAACCAAGACCAAAACTTTCAGAATAAGATTTGAACCGAAACCCTGACCTCAGCGGTATCTTCAGCTGTTGGTTGGCGGGTATTCATTGACCAGGGATCACTCTGCAATGAAAATAAGCCATTTTAGAAAGTCTCATCCCGGAAATGAGAAGAGACCAGCAAACACAAATAATCGCTCTACCACAAAAGCTAAAAGCAAATAAACTAAATGCTGTCTTCTAACTATACAAAAAAATTGGGAGAACTTCACAATTACATAACAGCAACAAGAGCGTGTGAACTGGAAAATATCCTGCACTCATCAAAATTGGATATCTTCGAGATCAAGAGTCACATTGAACTTTAGAAAAGGATAGAATATTTTGAGGTATAGAAAACATGCTTCATATTGATATTCTGATATTGTTGATGTATTCAAAGGCGCATCTAGCTCGTTTTCGTCACGATCTTCATCCAAAACAGTCTGCCACCGCCGTTTTACTCGAGGCTGACGCCGGGCTTGCCATGACTCCATCTCTGCAAACCGTTTGCCCACCTCTTGCTCAATGTGGACATGTATGTAGTCAACCACACAGCGAGCAATAAATCCAATGGCTGGAGCGATCAACAGAAGTGGAATCGCAGTCACCGCCTGCACAGACAAGACCTCGTTCAGTATCCCATTCTACCCGGCATGATCTGAGATGAAAACTACTCAACCACAAGCAACGAAATAAATTTGCAGGGCTAGTTCATACTATAGAAGACCAGGAGGCGGAAATCCAGCATATTAAAGGGGTTTCTTCCTCCGGGCCCAATGCTTTGAAGTACTCCACGATGAAGGCCCCCGATCCCAGCTCCCTAGGGTTGGTCGAATTGACCTTTGGTTTTCTTGCATACGTTAGGGTCCACTATACTTCAGATAGAACTTCGGAAGATCTTCTTAGGATTCCCACTTGTTAGTAACACCATTCATTGCGCAGTGTATCATTCACGGTTAAGAGTTACTTGATTAGTGTAACTCACTATACTTGTGAGAGCGGAAGGAGCTCGTGCACGCATATTTACGACAGGCTTCTGTTGAGAGTGCCGTAGATTTGCAGTGGCATAATCTTCTTCATCAAAACTTCTCCTCGCGGTTCTCAATCCTCGCGCCTGCAAACGCGGAGGCATGTGAGCTGATTCTGAACCATCAGAGCTTTGAGAGTCAAGAACAACAGATTCGTCACGACATTGTTGCGCTTTCTATCAGATCAAGGCATGCACATGAGGTCTCTATGGAAAATTGTTCGCAGCTCATAAGATGTTATACCATGCGTAATCACGATCAGTAGCACCATAGCCAGAAGACTAACCCGTCCAGTCTGTCGGGGAGTTATGAACATTTCTCCTGGTTGCGGGGTTTCTCTATGTACAACATCACCCTCCGTCGCTAGACTGCGTAAATTCCTGGGATACTCTTTCCCGGTGGCCGTAATTCTGTCTCTCCTGCAAACCAGGCAGAATCAACTTCAAGAGGCCCAGCTCGCACCAACCAATCAAAAGATTTAGCTAAATAAGATTAGTCACTAAATGCTAGGACTGACCGAGTTCTGGCAGATAGCAAATTGGTGCTAACACCCGCTAACTAACAATGAATTTACATTCATTTCCACCAATTAACACAACTACCTTGATTGTTAACAGGAAAGCTACTGTGTTTATACCAAAGACTCGAAGTGTTTTATACAACCGCACCAACTAGTAGAGGTTAGCTATCTTGAACGCCCAACTCCCCATTGGTTACCTTACAAGTGGAGGCACACAATAGGTTAATTAAATTCGAGCTAGCTAATGGCCATTAACGCTAAAGTTAGCTAATTAAAGTCACTTGGGCGGTAGCTCTAAAACAGCCAGGTTCACAATTGCCTCGACAGTTGTAAGACGCCCTACCCCCGAGCAAACTCACTACTCAGTCCAGAAAACTAGAATACGATCCTTACTCCCACATTCCATTAGTAATACGCAGGTTCACCTCAAGAAAACTGCACATTCTGCTTTACGTCTGGTCACCAAAAAGAAACCCCGATGTTTCAAAGACGTAGTGTCATATTACGATTGGTGTCACTTTTATAGCCGATACTAAGCACAAAGAATCTTGCTCGTTCCATTTACATGTCCTTAGTGAGATGTTTAGTGGTGACATTCGTAGGGTGATTTACATTAGAAAATGCTTTGATTTCACAGAATCACCGACACTAAGTCTCGTAACCACGAACGCCGGCGTTTGGAGATGACTCACTCATTCATGGTCTCGGAAGCAGAATTGTAGCCATCTTGCACGTTGTCGCCTCTTGCCTGGACCGTCTTTCGTACACCTACACTGTTCCCACCTCGCTTGTCCACTACTGAAACTCCCAAAGGATTCTGTCTCCGTCGGACAGCGATCTCTCCAAACGATTTGCAATTGCCGCGAACAGCATCAATTGAGATCCTGCGCCGAGGATTCCAAACCAAGCTGGCTCCTCCAAATGCTAGAAGCTCCATCAGCAGTTTCGTGAGTAAGGAAGCCTCTAATTAACCCTCGCGAACCCCAAACCCTAATTCTCTTAAACCCTTAGAACCAGAGGATACCATCATCAAAACTCCACTTGCGCATTTCTCTTTTTTCAAACCCCTTGAATGCGAGTACACTTGCTCTGCGACCACACATTGGATTCAGGATTCACTTCATGGATTATCTAAAACCAAACAAGCAGGTGAACGCAACCAAAACTTGAGAAAACCTAATCCACACACACACAGTACCCACTTGAGGAAACAATAACAGAATGGCAATAATAGCATGTGGAACAAGAACGAAAAGCACTTACTTACATTGTTGGAAATGGGAAACAGAGGGTGCAAATTCAAAGGTTTGCGGGCAGGAGCAGCAATTGATAACTTCAATTTTTTTGGCGATTCGAACGGATACAATGCACAACACACTCTCGTTCAGTTGCCTGTTGGAGAAGACGACCACGTCACTGCAAAGCTTTAGGAGATGGTGATCAGGTTCACCGGCTGGGAGAGACGTAATTAGTGAAACCGGTAAACTTGCCCAGTGTTTGAGTTTTTTACGAATTTTCGTCACTTTGCTACAGAGAAAACACAAACACAATAAGTATTTTTCCTATTTACTAGAGTTAATCATAAAGTGCGTGCAACATAACATCTCATGAGTCGCCATCCATAGCATTATTAAGGTAACTACACCTAAAACCAACCGTGTTCTAATTGCGACCCCTATCTAGGAAGGACTGATATGTTGCTTGAAGTATGTTCTACTATCAATGATGAGTTAGGTAGGCTTAAATGGTCGCTTTAAGAGCATACTACCTTAAGCCATGCTGCGGGCTTCCCTGTGGCTCCCTCCATTTTAGGGGCTGCTGTTGCGTCTTGATTGGGAATACAGTGTAGAACAAGAGCCAACGATCAATCTGGAACTTGAAATTCAACCAAAGTCATAGCAAAGAAGGCATCTTTGTAAAGTTATTCTTCCAGGCTGGGAAAACTCAAGAGCCAGTATACAATGTCTTAAATTTTCTTCTAGGCGGGCATCAAGAGCCACCTCCAACTTAGGGCCGGTATATACTTGGTCTGGGGCCGGATGGAGGGCTGGCCGGATTTGCCTTCAATCCAGCCCACAATCTGACCCCAATTCTTCCATTCGGCCCCAACTAATGTAAAGCCCTTGGGTTGGATTCTAGGGTTGAATTCCAATTCATGTGCTCTTGGATTTATTCAATGCTCAATTAATAAAATATAAAAACATGTATTTTTTCCTTTCTCTTCTTTTCTTTCCTATTTCAAAAAGAAAATATTTTTTTTTCCTTTTTCTTCCTATTTATTCTATTTCAAAATAGAAAAGAGAGACTTTTTTAATTTTTTTTAAATAATTTAATTTCTTATAGATGTAATCAAACACAATTTAATTTTTTTATAGACTTTTTGAAGGTAAATAGGCAGCATCTTGAAAGCCTACTATAAAATACATCTGAACTTATTTATTAAACTTGTTCTATGTGAGCTCAAGAAGTATACTAATTAGATCACAATGTTAACTTAATGTCAATATTACCTCCATTTTTGCTAAAAATTTCAAACTATGATATGCATTTAAAAAAATCCTACTGCAAAGTATGATTTTGCAAAGAATTTATTTAGGAAAAATTTGCAATTTATTTCAATGCTTTTAATTATGGAAAATAAAGGTGCACCTTAGAATCTAAATTGTTAACTATATCATGGAAAAATATTAAAAAATTATTTAATCAACATAGCGAACTAATGACGCTTGACCAGGTACTTGACCAGTATGAATCAAATTTGTTTGTTTTTGTGAGTTCTCAGTATGGGTGAATAATGTTTGTTGTTGTAAATTAACAGTATGAATTCATGCTGTCTGTTGGTTAATGTGAATTCACAGTATGAATTCATACTGTTTGTTAATGTGAAATCACAGTATGAATTCATACTGTAATATTTATGTGAATTTATACTGTCAAGTCACACTGTCAAGTTTATGTGAAGTCATACTGTTCAAATTTATGTGAATTTATGTGAGTTCATACTAGTCAAATTTTCAAATTTATTTGTTGGCAAGGGAAAGGAGGTTCCAACACACCAAAGAACGTGGCATTTGGATACCGGATGCAAAAGTTATGAAGGGTCAAAGTTTACAATAATAACTTTCATTGATTGACGGTGGAGATGTTCATGATTCAACGGAGGAGCCCAATCCAACCCCAATCCAGCCCTAGATGGGAGTTCGGGCCACCCAAAACCTCATCCTGATTGCTCCCTCGGGGCCGGATGGTTTGGTGCCAAAACCATGCCACTTAAGGCGACACATACGATGAATTGTAGTTCATTCCAGCCCCAAGTATAAAGCCCTTGGGCCAGATTTGGAGAATTTGAATGATCCTATTGGTTCAAACTTGGAGAGTTTTGGCCGGCCTTCAATCTGGCCCCAAGTATAAACCGGCCTTTATTTGCAAACTAAGGTAACTAAAGTAGGAGGCTCAAAAATGGAGCATCTAAGGGTTGGTCCACCTTTTTCATATATTGCCTTGGATAGGAATATTTTTAGCTCATTTTTCAAGCAAAGAAAAATTGATGAGGAATCTAACCCAAGTGGTTTCGTATTTTTTTGAGCATTTTTGAATTACTTATGAATTTTCAAACAAATTGGTTGTAGGTCCCTATTTGTGAGCCTAGGTCTTTCATAAACGGTTCACTTGCAATTCTAATAGAAATGGGGAAAGCAAAGAGAATGATTGGCTCTTGCAATTAATAATGCTTTTTTCCTTGATTCATTCAATGACTATACTAGTCAATTTCACCTACACTACCTTACACCTAAACTTGCACACTTCCCGGCCTAAAATTGCACACCGATATTCTTGCCTAAAATGTACTCCCACTGTCCATATGACTCTATGGTCCTTTTGGGGTACACCTATTCTTAGCACTTTGGAAATTTGTAGTTTATTCACATGGTGTCCAAAAAGTGTATTCTAAGAGATTCTAGAATCCCTTTTTGACTACCAATGGGACCCCACAATTTTTTTTTCAATATAACAGCAAAAATCATGCTGAATCATGCTCGGAATCATGTTGAATTGCTTAACTATACGATTCAAGGTCAGTTATTTTATGTAGTAAAAGCTTAGGCTTAGTTATCAATCCACTCATGCATTCACTGACACGAATCTCCTCCCATCAAGTTACCTTTAAAAAAAGGCTCCAATATTAAATGAAAGAGCCAGATAGGTGAATGGGATCCATAGAGGCTTCCTTTTGGTCCGCAGCTTCCACACTCTGACAAACTAAAGGTACAGTCACACTTGGCGTTAGAGATAAGGAAAGTAAGCGTATTCCCGATGGTAGAAGCATGCATGTTCCCACTTGCAGCATCTTGTAAATGCCGAGCCTAGGTGGACGCCCACCTGGCACAAAGAAAGAGCGGTGGTTAGAAAGACTTTGAACTTTACTTTTCCGGCTGTTACGTATTCCTTGGTGTTCTCTACGTAAGACTTGAAATAGAAGGAAATGAAGATTTCAGGAATTTGCGACCACGTTTACTTAATGTGAACCATGAAGAGCAATTAGCAAAGATTGCCGCCTCTTGGCTACCAACTATCGGCGCTAAAGTTGGTAGAAACCCCAAGTTTGGACTCCAAATTTACTAAATACATGCATTTAAAATTAAATGATGGACGGTGTTAAGTGTCTCACCTACAGGTATAAACTTCATGCCATAGTTGACGTATTCCACCGCTTCCACAACGCTGCCCCTTCAATCATTGAATCTCAACCGCTCGCTCTTCCAACTTTGATCAGTTTTGGTTCAATGCTCACCTACGTTCATGTTCATGTTTGCTCCTTTCATGCAATAACAATGTTATCATTTACGTTCATTTTGCTAACTTTGATGACCTTGTACTGAACTTGCAGCGTTCCGACAATGGAGAACTTGCTGCATGCTGCCACATACGATATTGCATCAGAACGTTGATCCGCCTCAATTGAAGGTACGCCATGCAGCATGGTTGTTACTTGCTTTGCATTACAAACGGACCTGTACAGCACAACCAAGCGCTCTGATGCTGCAATGAGTTCCTGGAATATTAAATTGTTATTGACTTTCATGTGGGTGGAATGTACAGGTACCATCATGGATGTCAACATCAGCATACAGTCTGTCGGACAGCCACCACTTTCAACGCCTCGCCAAAGCCTTCCCTGCATGCTGCAGCATAGGCCAATCCACCTCCACCAAAACGTTCCAAAAAAGACCGCGGCCCAAATTGATCGCCGCAGGAAGTGACAACTCTGGTGAATGTCAAGTGAGACATGTACTTCGAAGAGCTCAACATTGTTGACGCCCGCGACTTGATGATTCCTAACTCCACAAAGTGGCTTTGTGTGAGCCAAGAAGTCATGAAGGCCAATCTTTCTCCTTGCCCACGTGATGCTACAACATGCAAAACCAAATGGAATCAGATCATACCTAATTATAAGCGTGTTGCTGACTTCTTTGCTCGGACTGGTAGAAATCGAACTGACTATTGGGATATGACAACTGCAGACCGTAAGAGCGAGGGACTACCACAATCCTTCCCTAAAGATATCCTCTACAACATATATGAATGGTTGGGTACTCAGCCAACAATGCAACCTTCGCATACACAAGACTTGTTGTCTCATGACGACAGCAACTTTGGAGGGACAACACCGAGGACCTCCGACAATGACCAAGGCCATATCAGCGAACCAGAAATGGAGGATCCTATGGACATTGCTGAAGCTCTCGAAGAAATTGATGATACCAGTATTCACACCCCAGCACCGCTACCTGGAATGAGCAACTCAACAGCATTTGCATCACCATCAAATGTTCCGAGTGCATCATAGAGTGTAGGAGCGAGAACCGGACTTCCAATTGGGATCACACCCCAGCTTATAAGCTCCAGCGACACTGGTGACTCCAATGCAAGAAAGCGTTTGGGCAACACTGCTGTCTGAAGGAAGAGCATCTCCAGACATGGTCTCATTGTTGAAGCGACACGAGCTATTGGTGACGTAATGGCAGGTCAAATGCGTGAGATGGCCGAATCGTCAAGGGACCTCAAAAGGTCCAAGATTGAGGTGCAACTGAAATTCTTTTTAGAACAAATGCAATATCAGAGAGAGAAGGACCGACGCCTTCATGAGAGTAGTATGATTGTCAACGAGAATGCCAAATTAGCAATAGAGAAGCAAGGTGAAGTCGTTAAGTGGTTGGCTCAATTGTCAATTGTATTAACTTTAGGACTGAGCCTCCCGAAAGGAAGCACATTGAGAGCAAAGCCACATGCGGCCCCACCCGTGATGACAAGCCATGGCAAAATGCCAACAAAAGGCCCCCCCCCGTATTCCCTACACTCCCCCTTGATGACTACGCCCCCTCCACGTCTACAGTGCCTGTACAGGCAGATGGCACCGCTCCATCTAGCAACACAACAACTCCACAGTGCAATTCTGGGATGGACGCCTAGAGCCTCCTGTTGACCTGCATAGTTAGCATGTATTGTCAGTTAGGGTTCAATGACGACACTTCACATTTTTCAGTCCCCTGCTCTTATGACAGTGTCGATATTTGTATCCCAACTGTGTAGCCCTAGACTATGCTTTATTGCAGTAAAGTTAATTTTCAGTGCACAAACTTTGTACGCAATAAAAATGCATGATTAGAAACAAATGAAGTGTGAGTTCTTATTTGACAATGTCACACAAAAACTTTATGTTGTAAAGCTAGGAATACATCGAGCTGGCGTCGTTTCTCTGTCCCTACCAGAAGGCCACAGTCATGTCGTCGCCCATCCTCCGATTCATTAATCACAACCGGCTCCTCCTGGGCTTCCTCATCCAATCCCTCAAAATGCAGAATTTCAAGCAGCATGGCTACCTCTTCTTGTGATTGCCCCAAGAGCATGTTGTGTAGGAGAGCACAGCAAGTTATAACATCATGAACAAAAGTCACTTGCAACTCAGACTTCACCAATAGCTCACGAAAGGTTTGCTTCATGATGCCAAAGGCGTTTTCTACAGCGCACCATCCTCGCCGCATCTTCTTGTTAAACAAACAATGGGCTACTGGCATGTTTCCCTGCGCTCCATGCGGCATCATAAGCTAGGGGAAGAGAGGACACCCTGAATCCCCTAGTAAGTATGGGGAGAATCCTTTAAAAGAAACCGTGGAATCCCACAACATATTGTGCATTCCTTTCTCATACAAGGTGGACCTCCTCAAGACACGAGCATCATTAGTGGACCCCGGCATTCCCAAAAATAAATCAAGGAAACGCTTCTTACTATCAACCACTGCTTGGCAGTTTAGAGTATAGCCTCCAGACTTGAAGTAGTAGTAGTCCGCGGAGGCATTCCAAGGTTTAGCAGTGGTCACGTGAATCCCATCGATAGCACCAACTACCCTTGGCAGACCGTAAAGTTGGTGGAAACCATCTTCAATTTCATGAAGGAGCTCCCCACATGGCCAAGCAATTTCTGATCTCAAAGCCACGTTGATGGAATGCACTACTTTGCGCAACACCAAGGACACCGTTCTCTTACTAATAGCAAACATTTCACTGCAAATGAACAAACTGGTACCATGAGTTAGTTTGAACAACGTGAAAGCAAGGCGAACTAAAACAGGAATAGCCAAGCGATATTTTGTGTCTTTCTTCTGAACTGTGGGCTTGATGAGAGTGGCCAAACTGTGCATGGCAGGTTTGGACATTTGAAACATTGAAACCCATTGCTCATCATCATATTGGTCCAGTAAGAAACGGGAGAACCACGCAGTGGACCTTGGCTTCACCCAGAATCCGAGATCATCATCCAAGAGGTTGAATACATTGCACAATCAAAAGTTGTACATGGCAGCACGCGTGACGGGTTCAATGTCCAAGGTAGATTTGTTTGAGCACTCTATGATGCTCAGTAGGGCATTGTTGTTGTCATCATCGACGGAAGGAGTAGGACACTCCAAAGCCTAATGTGCAGAGAGGAGTAACATTAATAAAGTAGAAGTCACAGCCATGAGATCTGAAGGCATTGTCATGAACTCCATGTCCAATGATGATGTGTACTGTAGAAGGAAAAAATCCAAAGAGAGTTAAAATTTGTAAAGAATGACTGAGAGGAGGAGTGTGGCACATGAAGAATCCAAAAAAATTGAAGGAGTTTGAGAAAAATAAAATTCATGAGTAGCGTGCAAGAGCGAAAAATTAAAATCACAACTTTGGCTACTGCTCACCTGACTTTGCTTAAGGTCAGCAATCCCTGTGAATGCCACAAATGAGGAAGAGCACCTCCGTCAGAATGCCACGGTCTATGAACTGTGCCACCCTGTGAATGCCACGAAGACTGTGAATGCCACAATCCAACAAGATTGTATAGAGACGATGTGAAAAGGCACAACATGGGGACAAGTGATTTATAACTGTTCAGGATCGCAACAGAAAGAGAGTGACAATCAATGTCACAAAACCCTAAAAGAATCGGCGTCCAAAATTTGAGTCCTTTTCAAGTCGCACAGAAAGGCAAACAACAATATTTGAAAAGCATGAGTATAATATGAAATCCAAAAAAATTCTATGAAAAAGGGGGAGGGTGCGCACCTTTGATTGCTGCAGCGGAGGACAAGCCTAGGTACTGAAGTGCGATCACCACTTGCTGCAAGCGTGCTACTTCATTTGTGAACAATTCAGACTCACTCAGTGAATGTCACACACTCTTCAAACTGAGCTGGTCATTGAAGCACAGAGAAGTGCCTCTGTCGCGGCGACATCAACACACATTCAAACGAAATTGAAGAACACCAACGCTTCCTCGAAATTACAAGGACGATGAGCGGGAGAAAGAGTGGAGTGGGAGCAAGCAAGAGAAGCGACAACATTCAAGGAAGATGAACATTGTTGAAAAGGGTGGCGACAAGACAACTTGCAAAGGGCCCACCTCCCTACAGTAAACCAAACTCTCCTCTCAAGTGTGACCACTTCATGCAACTGCACCTGTCCCATCTGACGTGGCCCGGGTTAAGCTTTTTTAAAAAGGCCATATGAGAACATTAGAACAACCCTGAATTTTCAAATAATATTTTAGAACCGCATATTCCGCTACAGGCTTGACAGTAGCGCCTCTCCAAAAATAGAGACCCGCTTTTGTAAACCCCTAAATTATCTTTTAAGAATTAGTCTTCCTTGAGACCAAGTGTGATTATACCTTAAGGTGAGTAAATGGTGCAATTTGCATGGTCCAAACAAATTGAGCTAAGTGAATGGCGCATTGGACCTTGGTTCAACTAATATGTAATAATAGTGTCATTGAACAATTACTATTAGATTGGTTTCCTGTACTATTCACTATTCTGACACAACATGACGCATGTTCTTATAACTACTCATGGATGTGGAATATCCTACATCATTCCGTACAAAAGAAGGCAACCATGTTGATTGCTATTGAATGTTATGAATGCAGGACCAGAAGCTAGAGTCCCTGGAGCACCAAAACTCCATAACATTTAGTAGTCTCACTAACTACTGCTTCCCCCCTGACAGAATGATGTGAAATATACCACATCTACCAATAACTACAAGGCCAATTGATGAGACTTGTTAGTAGTATACTCAGTTCACAAGTTTAACACTGTGGCACTTCCAATTTCATCAAAGTATAAAACTATAAGCTTTAAAGTACAGTACAGCTATGGAACATTAAGCAAAAAATCCATTACCAACAATGAATTAGCTATTAATTCACTAAGCTTTGAAAATCATTTAAAAAAAATTTGGAATGGAGGAGACAAGCTCTTTACATACACATGGGGTGGTAGGTGGTAGAACAACCCATGTGAGATAAGTAAATTAGAATTTGTAATTTCTCAATTGTTCATAGTGAAGTCAAAAGTAGGAATTGTGTTTGATGTAGAATTTTAGACCTCATTTAGGCATAGTAGAATAGATTTTTTCAAATAAATTTGACTAAAAAATTGGGAAATCAAGTTAAGTTTCATCTGTAAAAATCCATTTGAGATTTAGATCTCCACTCAAAAGCTATGGACAAATTGCATACTGAAGGGTTAGCAAGGATTTTTTGTTGTCATTTTCAAACATCCTCTTTGAAATTTGTCTATAACTATTGAATGGAAGATTTAAATCTCAAACAAATTTTTAGAGATGAAACTTAACTTGATTTTCCAACTTTTTTTAGTTCAAAGTTTTTTGAAAAATGTCATTCTACTATACCTAAATAAGGTCTAAAATTCTAGTTTTAACACAATTCGTACTTTAGACTTAACTATGAGCAGTTGAGAAACTAAAAATTCTAAATTATGTATCCCATATAGATTGTTCTACCTCCTACCACCCCATGTGTACATAAAAAGCTTATCTTTTTTATAGAAAACTCAAAATAAGTTATTGATGGCAAATGATTAGATTACATTGGTATAATACTCAATAGATTCTTAGGTTTGGGCAAATCATCTATCTTTACATTTATTTATTGTTTGTATGTTTCATCCTAGACTTAGCCAAAAAAATGGAGCGCATTATAAATGTGTTGCCGCTGTCTTGGTCCTAAAGCCTACATTAATAATATGTAGATGAAAATCGTGGATGAGGACTCCAGAGACTAAAAGGCAATTTCACTGAATGCTACTGAATGTTGTGTCAGGTTTGATGGAATTTGGTGCCGTGTTTGTTTTGTACTATTTTTAGTTAAATCTTCCTCTGACACTGGTTTCCAAACATAGGACCAACTTTACAATTAATTCTATTACAAAGGAAATTCTTCTACAAATGGTACATATATGCTTTTGAAGACCTCTCAAAAAAATTAAATGTTTATTTATTTTCAATAAAAAATAAAAGTTTTTAGAATTGTTGTAGTTTTTTGAATTTTCCAATTGTCTATTCGCTTTTTCTAGTGTAAATAGGAGTAGCTAATAGATTGTATTTTCAATGGGCCATGATAAATCGGCTGATAATTGGTATAAAAGGATAATTTACAAGATTAGATATCAAATAGGCTAAATGAAAAGATTTGAAGTAGGGCAAGTAGATAGGAAGAAACTTAAATGAATAGACATGTCTTTCTATTACTCCCACTTGACTTTAAGTCTAGTTGATTTTTTTTTTCTCTCTCTTACATATTCATTGCAATTAGGGTCATAGTTTTCTTGAGTCAATTTGTATATAGACATTATCAATAAAAATATTAATAAAGAAAAATAAAACAATTTCTGAGCCTTGTTGGTGTCTTGTAATTTTTGTCAATTTTGCTAGCTCACAGGTGGTGAACAATGTAGCAAATTGTCAAGTAGTTTGCATAGTTGGTGCAATCAATTTATAGTATTGGCTTGCAAGTGGTAAGTCAACTTTTATCAATTTGGTACACAGTAATGTGTCGTAGTTTAGGAATTGCTTGTCGATTTGTTTTCATAGGAAGTAAGCACTCTAGTTACATTAAATTTGTAAGGGATTATTTGTCAAGTCATTCTATAGTTGGTGCAATAGTGAAATTAAATTGTCTGCATGTCAAATTAATACCATTCAAATTTGTGTAGCTTTAATTATGTATAGCTTTAGCCACAACTTGATACCTTTTGAGTCTTCCATGAGAGAAGAGTTCCTGGAGGTTGAAGAATTGAATTATGTAAAAACTATACTACAATTGTCTATAAAAAAATTTAAAACAATCAAAAGAATTGAACTACCCACATCCAAACAAGCCTGAAATTTTAGATTGATCATACATGGTTGATTAGATAGTTTGGGGTTAAATTTGTTTCCCAAGAAATAGCCAGGTCATGTTGCATTTTAGAACAAGTAGTGAAGTTTTGTTGAGGTATCATCGAGCTTTCATATAGATATGACTAAGTATCACTCTCATATTATAAGTGTATTGAAGAAATAGTTGGTTACTTTTGAAAAATGAAAAAAATTCCACCGACTTGCTGTAGTTAGTTTGGAGCGTTTGATTCCAAATATGAATTCAAAGTTTTTTAATTTGATCTTCTAATGGTAAATAATAAACTCTTGCATTTTCTCCAAGGTGAAAAGATTACAAGACTAGATGAACTCTAGCCTTGATTGAGCATATCCATTTTTTAATTTTGCATACTTTTGCTTGTACATAGCTTTGCACAAATACATTATTTACCTCAATTTTGTCAATTGGTTACAAAAGAAGCTAAGCTTGAAGATTCTAACATTATGATGGATGAATGAGATGCTATTTAGACAAATTATTCCTAAATGCTCTATATTGCTACAAAAAAATGATGGAAAAAACGACTACAAAAAACGACTGAAAAGCAGTCATTGTGGACACAATGATTGCAATACAAATCAGGGCCTTGGAGTCGTTGTGGACAAGTCGTTTAGGACAAACAAGTGCAATTCTATTATCACTATCTGTTTCTATCTTGGATGTAGAAATGGATGAAGTGATAAAGAAAGTTGGGCTTAAAGAATTGTCTATAAAGGTGCCATGTGGAAAGCAGGACCCTTAAAACATTTGACGTGGACATCTACGAGGCCAGTCATTTTTTAGTCATTCTAAAGTTATGATTGATCTATAATAAATCTGACGTGGATGACCACGTAGGAAGTTGTTTTTGAGTCATTGAAAAGTCATCTTGCAGTCATTTTGCAATCATTGCTACTAACATCTCTAGTCATTTTAAAGTTAACATGATGTTTGCAGAAAGGAATTTGGGGCCCATTATTCGGGGAGTAGTCATTATGCAATTGCATATTAATACATTCAAAATTTCACAACAATATACCATACACAATACATCATATACCATATACCATATACAATATACCATATACCACACATTGTAGTGGCATAGCTTTCAAAGCTACATAGTATGTGAGTATGAAGAAATGAAATGACAAGCGTTTTATACAAGTGGGGTGGTAGGAGCCAAAACAAACCATGTGGGATATGTAAAATGCAGGATTTGTGTTACAAGTAATATTTCAAATCTCATTTAAGCATGGTAGATTAATTTTTTTCAAAAAACTTTGAACTAAAAAAAATTGGGAAATAAACCTCACTTTCATTTCTAAAATGCATTTTATATTTTGAGCCTCAAATAAAAAGTTATAGACAAAATTGAGAAAGGGATTAAAAAGGATATATTCTTTTGATATTTTCTAACATCCACTTTAAATTTTGTCTTGCCTTTTTATATGTGACCTATGATAAAAATGTGTTGTCAATGCAAAGGAAGTGCGATGAAAGGTACGCAGATGTTTGAAAATTACACAATGCATTACAATGCACAAAGCACTGAAGTAGTAGTTGAGTAGCTGCACAGTAATCTAAGATGTTTCAACTCATTTTGCAGTCTCAATAAGTCATTTTGCAATCACAAGAAGTCATTCTGCAGTCACGAGAAATCATTTTGCAGTCTTAGGAAGTATTCTACAACGGCACCAGAGAAGCAACATTGTTGTTCATGTAAGAAGGGAACGTGACTAACGATTGGTTCAAGGACTATGAAAATACCTTCCAGCCTTTATGTTGGGACCTCAAGAATGTCTATTTTGAATCATATGAAATGTCTAGAAATATTGCGAAGTTACCAATCATATAAAAATATTGCAAACGGACCCAAATCATAGTTGTTGTCCTAGTAGGAGTGTAATTGAATCTTAAAATAGACCCCAACAAAACAAAAAGGCCATTGGGAATGCAGAATTTATAAGAGAAGAAAAGAGTAATTTCTTCTTTTTAAAGAAGGTCAAAGAAATAAACTTAAGAAGATAAACAAAGAGTAGAAGAGAAAGTTAAAAAAAAGATTTAAAGAAATGAAGAAGAAAAGAGGAAAGGAAAAAATTGAATAACAAAAAAAAAATTACGAGGATTATAAAATAGGAAAAAATCTGAAGGAATGAAAATTACCAAAAAGAAAAAAATAAATTTGTTTGTTTCTAGAAAAAATCCTAGGAAATAACATCAAATGAAACTAGTAAGAGAAAAATAACAAAATCAACAACATAAAAAGGGAAAAGGTAGGAAATGAGATGAAAAAATTAAAGTAAATTTTAAAAAGAGAATGAACTAGAAATATAAAAGAAAACAAAAAATGATGGAGAAGTAAGAAGACGTTTTGTATGCATCATTTTCTAAAGCTCGGATGAATGACTTTGAATCATTTGATCCCTCTAGAAAAAAAAAAAAAACATAAATAAAGAGTACATACTAAGAGTATTTAAGAACTAAGGTACTTTAATTGCCTAACATTTTTTAATTTATTTATAGACAACACATCATTTTATTAAAGTTGCATCCCTTAACAATGTAGCACATAGAAACATCCTAAAGAATGTAACTATTTTGAACCAAAATACCTTGTAAGGTGCAGTGATTAGTTAGTCATTTCATAGTGGCCCTACAGTAAAATCAAAGTTGCTCGGAACATCTTTTTCTACCATGTCTTGTGTAGTGGCCTCTTTCTTTTTCTTTTTCCATCAATAAGCCAAAATTTCTCAAAGTCATTTGCCAATTACACTACAATCATTTTTTAGTTGTATTGCAATGAAGTT
This sequence comes from Neckera pumila, assembly GCA_963969595.1. NCBI lineage: Eukaryota > Viridiplantae > Streptophyta > Bryopsida > Hypnales > Neckeraceae > Neckera > Neckera pumila. Next base: position 14,267,061 of record OZ018409.1, read on the forward strand.
AGTTACAATATATAATAGCCGCCCCCTCGTCTTCAATGCCACCCTACCACATTAGACTATTGAGGACGTTGTCAACAAAATGTGGTGGATGAAACTTGCTCTTTGTTGACTCTTCATCTCGAAGTCGCGGACACAACTCTGAGGCAACTCGGGCACTATAGGATTAGCAACGTTGGTGCAATTAAGGAGCCCCAGTTGTTTTGAAGTCACATTTTCCATGGAGTCGTTCTTTGTAATCATATATTTGGCCATTTTCTTGTAGTGTATTCATATTCTTGATGATATATAAAGTACTTCAAGATAATGACTTGTTAAACATGTCTTCTCCCTCATTGAAGACATGTGATTCTCACAAATATTTGAAATTGCTAAAAATATAAACTTAGGGCCGCTTCACACTATGGTCATCCAAGTTGAGAGGCCGTGGGATTGAAAGTCCAAACTTTTGGTGAGAGTCCAAAAATGAGCAATAAATGATAGGTTTTGGAGCCTTTGGCTGGCCATAATGTGAGGCCTCCAGAGGCCAAGCCCAAAGTCCAAACCCATGGCAATGAGCTCCCACGGCTTCTCAACTTGGACGGCCATAGTGTGAAGCCTCTAAGGCTAAGCCCAAAGTCCAAATCCTTAGCAATAAACTCCCACGGCCACTCGATTTGAATAGCCCTAATGTAAAGTTTTCAAAGGCCAAGCCCAAAGTCCATACCCATACCAATCTAACGGTTGAGATCTTGTAAGTTATTAAATGAACTTCCATGGCCTCTCGACTATAGTTTGGGCCTCCATTTTTGCACGACCCAAACTCTACTCGAGAGTTCGTTGCCATGTAGACAATTTGTTGCCACGTATGTAGTTGGAGGGCCATGGCCTTTGGACTTGGACCTTCTAGTGTGAAGGGTCGAGAATTTGAACTCTTGGTTTCTTGCAATGTGATTGGTGGACACTCATGGCCTCTTGACCTTTGGCCATAGTGTGAAGTGGCCCTTATTTGTCCTCTTAATTTGTTGGGAAAATACGTTTCTAGAAAATTATTGTCACCACAATGTTTTTTTTTGAAGAGTTTAGTGTTGTAGGTAAGATTCCAATATATACAAATTCAAAATAGTACTACTTTGGTAAATTAGTGTCACAATCATACATTATTAGGATAGATAGATGTCGTCAAGTTAATTAACCTCATAAAGAACCAAACGATTGTTGAATGTAATCAAGGGATCTTCAATAGGTGCATATGAAGTCCTTTTTTAACAAAAATTCTTCAAATTTTGACAAAGGGTATGAACATGTATCCCCTTAGTGGGAATATATTAATTGTTTTCTAAATGGGTGACTAGAAAAAGTTATGTTGTCAACTTTTTGGGCAACTTCGGCAGCTTCAAGCAACATAATTATGTAAAATTCTTCTTATAATTTTGAAATTTGATAAGTATATAACTTACATATTAAATATACAAATGTCAAAAAATAACCATATACAGTATAAAAATCTCACTTTAGGAAGAATTAGAGTCTGTGTTGTAGCACAGAAAGTACAAAATCCTTCTCTAAGGCCTCAATGGATCCTAAAGTGACTCGTATATCGTTCCGCAGAGATCTCGATGTAATTCTACTAAGTGGCCGGAATGCAGTGAATTGGTATCCCAAAACAAACCCCAAGTACTAGTCTAGACCAGATCCAGTTCCAGTAATCCGGAACCGGAAACTCCTTTTCCGATTATATATCCGGTCTAGAGTATGTAACTATATGTAATAAATTCGAGTTTAACCTCTGGACCAAGAGGGATCTGCAACTTTGGGCTTCAGGAAGGAAGCTTAACTTCTACCCTCCGAGTTTTAACGTGTCAGAAGATCCACGATATAAACTTGAAAAGAGAATTTTGACAAGTACAACGAGAAAGAGACCGTCCTCACAACTAGACCGAATGGGCTACGCAGGCTAGCAGGTCACGTAGGAAAGTCTGGATTCTCCTAACAGTTACTACAATGACAGGCTACAGGACAATCCACGGCCTAGGTAGAGAAGGGACATCAGGAAAAAATGGGAGAGCTATAATACTTCTTGACAAAAGCCAGCTCTAATCCTCGCAAGGAAATCCTATTATATCCTGTCTAACACACAATCTCTCCAGGGACCGAATACTTTCTGTATCCGGGTTTCACTTCCTCCTTACCCAAATCTGTACGATCTCACTGCTCTCACGATAATACGGACAAGTGCTAAAAGGTACAGCTCACAATTGTAAATTGGAAAACTCCAACGGCATTTGCAGAAAATTGGAAGTACAAAGTATAGAAATTCTACCCGGATCAAACCTAAAATCCGCCTTTAAATACTAAACTACACCTCAAACTCAAAAAGCGCATAAGGCTAATTACAGCTAATGAAATGACACGTTTCATTCCTAACTTCATGTCTAATTTAGGTAACTTAAGTTACAGTCAAAAAGCTCCCACTAAAAGTGGATATTAGATCCTAAAAATTCGGAATCAACTTGAGTCCTAACTCCTTCTAAACTAAAAATATACCTACACATCTACTTGTCAAAATTAGGCATGCAGCCCTACAGTCACTATCAGAATCTTCACCTACTTCCTACTCTTCTTCACTGGAGAAAACCCCGCCTTAGCTGGTCCCTTCCGGGTCAAGGGCTTCTTTTCGGTCTGCGGCCTGGCAATTTGTTTAGACCGGACTTTGGCCTTCTCTCTGGTCGCCTTTGCCTTTGTCGCTCGGGTCTCTGCCAAGGCCTGATCGGGATCCGAATAAGGTTCAGAATCCTGGTCGGAACCGGATTCCTCTTCATCATAGTCGTAATCCTCTTCTTCTTCCTCCTTCTCCTGAACCTTGGTGGATTTCCTCTTGGCCGACTGTGGTTCAGGAGCCTTTCTCTTCTGCGGGACTGGAGCAGGCCTTCCTATCTTGCTCTGAGGTGTCGGATCTCCTCCAACCGGTTTCCTGATTAGGCCTTTACTTGGTGAGCTGGATGAATTGCCGTGACCAGCTCCAGTCTCTGTCTTCACCACGGACTACATCAGGGCCGTCATCTTCCCTGCATCTTCAAACTGCACATTCTTTCCGGGAGTCTTGGGAGAAGACTTGGAGGGTGAGAGGGCACTGATCTGCTTCACCTTGGTACTCTCCCCTGGAATGGACCCTCCTGGTCTGGTTGCCGGTTCTGGTCCCTGTACCTTTGCTGGATCCGGTCTCGTCACCTTCGTAACCTCCAATTCGTCATTCTCCGGATTCAGGTCGGTGACTTTGGTGCTCTCCACCTCAATTTCCTGCACTTGACTTGTCTTGGCTTCCTGGTACTCCTCTGGTACAGGTAGGTCTTGTTGCTCGTGAGAAGTCTCACCTTTACCCTTGTCCTCTGCTGTTGGCTGCTGAACTGGTTCATGATCCGGTTCCGGTCTCGGTGCAAGATCACTTTGAGGGTTTACCTCGCGCATCACTTCTCGCAGCTGCTCCAGTGTGGACTCTATCTTTTTGTGATAAGTCACCATAGCCAGTATGAGCTTCTGATGCAGCTGCCGTCCTTCCACCATTACTTGTTGGTCAAACAAGTTAGCCTTATTGACAACTTCACCCGGATGGGTGATGAATTCCCGAATTCGGGAGATGGTGTCTCGGGTCTGTGTGGAGAACGTTTTCTCCTTCTCCACCTCTTCTGTTTTCTGGCGCAACTCCTATTTAAGAGTGGCCACTTGGCCGGAAAGTTTTGCCAATTTTTCCTTGTTTTCATTCTTCTCCTTCTCTCGGGTAAGCCGTATTACCTGGGTTAAGGCTTGAGCTGGGTGGACGGTGCCCACTGTGGTGCAGATGGTCTGCATCATCCCTTGCTCCTTCTCGTACCGGTTCCTAAAGTCGCTCAATTCTTGGGTGATTCTCTCTAGCGACTCGTCTCTCCAGACCAAATCGGTATCCTTGATCTGCTCTTCCTCTACCTGACCCTTTCCTCTCGTTTTCTCACCCTTATCATCATTCTCACCCTCATCTTCATCGTCCTTAGACTCGCTCTGCTCATCCTCATCGTCTCCCTCATCTGAGGATTCTTCCTCATTTCCGGTCTTAAGATCTAAGTCCGGAACTTCAAACTCTACCAGGGCAGCAGCGGCCTCATACTCTACCTCTTCCTCCTTTGTCATCACCCCCTCAGAATGATACAGATGAATCAGGAATGGACAGATGGCGGAAGGCTTGGCCTTTCCAACATTATTCACCATTTTCAATATTTGGTCTTGGATGACCACTCCCCAATCTACTTTCCGGTCTCCAGACAATGCGCCAAATATTGTGTTGGCCAATGTCAGAGAAACTCGGCTTGGCCTTTCCGGGTTGAGAATGGCCAAAACATACTGTAACAACCGCTTCTCTCTCTGATTGATACAATCGGTGGCTGAGAACCCGTCTTTTTTACTATTTGGGTTTCGGAACACACCCACCGTATACTTGTGTTTTCGGGATGCACTTCCTTCGCCTTCCTGGCCGAATACATAGACCTTCTTCCACATGTCCGCCGTCCATCGCTAGGGCTTTGCACGGATTGTAGTCGCGGCGCGAGTTGGCGCTCCAGGCCTCAATTCCACCACTATTGCTTCGTTTCTGAAGTCCCACGGTCGGATCAGGAACCCAGCGCACCCCATCTGCTCCAGGTCTTCCTTCAGCTCCGCCAGCTTCAGCTTGTCCTTGGGCAATCGTGGTGTCACATACCGGAGCGAGATGGTGGCTCCCCCGCTCTGATTTGCAGCCATCTCTCCTTCCGTTAGGATGCGGCCGGTCTACTCTCGGAAATTGGAAAAAGAGTGGTCTTCACGACTCTCTCTCTCTCCCTTTCAGTTGTGCAAGCACTATCGCTAAGCTGAGATGCTAGCAGACCTCTCTCTTGCGCTTAATGTTCCTCAAGCACTCTCTTCCGCAGTCCGTCAACTCAAAACCTAATACTGATGCACAGACCGGAAACCAGTAATGGTGCACGTTGCTACAACTTTCAGTCAGGGCAGGAAAATGTAAGTGACCAGTCTCTGGACGGATGGGGTTTAAGAGAGCCAATCCCAGCTGCTCCTAATGATTCCCCTAATCCAGGCTTTGCCCGTTAAACCTACCCGTTTAGGATTTCCGTTCACTAATGATTAGAACGTTCCCGTAGTTCCCTAGGGTTAAGTAGGTCACCGTTAGATGTCGGTTCCTGTTAACCCTTTCCTGATCCAGTTTAGGCAAATTTGAACTCCGGTTTCTTATTTCCAATACATTCGGTTAGCCTTTACATCGATTCCTGATTAGTCCAATTCCGGTTTCCGGTTCTAAACATTAGACGGTCTATAACTTTTTTTAAATCATAAAAATTTACTGCTAAGAAGAATATTATTCCTTCAGTTATATTTTAAATTAGTAAAAGTGGATTTTTAGGTTCCGACAGTCTGTTAGCCTCGGGGGATTTTACTCCCCTTATGTTTGAATATCACGTGCAATAATGGGGTGTATAGTAGGGGGGGATTTATGTGCTCTCAAGTATTTTTTTCTTCCCTATTTTTAGAAAAAAAGCTACCGAGGGGTATTTTTCAACACCCTATTTTTTTTTGTAAATGGTTGGAGGGACTAATTTTTGGCACCCTATTTTTTTTAAACGCCATAGAAGTACGTGATACCTCGGAGAATACTATTGCATTCCAACCTGCATTGCAAAATCATATGCTTTAGTAGCAAGCATTGCATAGCATTTCCATTGTCAAAATCTAGCGCTCTAGTAAAATTGTACTCCACTACTAATGCGTAAAGAATGTCATTTGAGAAAAATAGAACTCTGGAATACATAATTATTGGGCTGCCGTATGAAATCCTAGAGTGCCATGCATCCCAAAAAAAGAAGGCCACAAGTACAAAAGCAAGATGCAATGAATAGTTTTGAGAATTGGACAATGTCCGCATCACAGAAGAAACAGGGTGTCATGTGATTTCAGATTAATCCCTACGCTTCCTGAATTGCCAAACATTCACCTGTAATTCTCCAATCAGCTAAGAATAATACAAACTGAATCAAACATTGTGAATGAATAGCCAACCCGCAAAACAACATCACCAAACCCACCTCACTACCATTCCAAAATTCAAAAACCCGAGCAAAGACCACATTCAAACAATTGCAGTCATTGAATTCAAAAACAAACAATGTCATTGAACCACAATCGATCTGCATACAATTGCATTCACAAGAAAAATTAAAAATGAAACACAAGACGAAACACAACCACAAGCAAATCCAAAGTTAAGATTTCAGGAATTCAAATCAAGTAGGAGCACGGTGACACAGAATCTAGGGGAATACATTAGAACTAAATATAATACTTGTGTTTAGAAACACATGCCCGAACAAAAACAATACTCAAAGCTTCAGCAAAAAATTCTAGTTTGGTATGAAGGGACCATTTTGCACAGTGCATATGTACTTAAAAAACCCTGCATTAAAAGACCACAAAGAGAACTGCACTACAAGCCTGGAGGACACTAGAAGCCTAGGGGATACTACAAGCAGGTGCTGCAACAAAAAAGACACCTGAGCTGCGATTTCAGTTCACTAGAAGCAGCACAAAAAAACATGAGGTTGTACAATCTGCCCTACTTCAACAACTAGCTCCACGATCAGCGGGACAAATCCATAGCAGCGGTGAAGGACGGAGGCATCCATTCGGCCCCCAAGAAACACACTCCGACGCAGCCTCCAATACAACTCTCAATCCCTGCAAGTCTGCTCTTGTGAGATTGCCAAAGTGATCAGTACGCCAACGGTTGTCTTCTAGGGGCTACTGTAGACACTAGTTCTTGGAGACCACCTACGGTGCTGGTGGAACCAATAGGTCACAACACTACAAGAAAATGGGTATTTTATGACTGCAAAAATATGACTTGAGATGACTGGCAACTACTCGCAGTCATATTCTTGGAGGCCAATACCTTGGTGAAAAATACAACTGCAAAATATGACTGCCAGTCATTATTTGGCCTTGTACCTCATGGGCGTATACTATACACCCTTTGGGAATGCCAAAATACTTTGTAGGGAATGGCAGGGAATATATTTGGGAACGTCGAGTCATATTGTGAGTTACATTTTTGCTAGAGTCATATTTTGTAGTCATATCTCCATAGTCGTGACATTCTTTTGTTAGTAAATTTTATTTCTTTTGGGACAGACTAAAGAAAAGGTGTGCAATCTAAGATGGCCTCTTGTATTCCTTTGGATATAAGTGTGACTTTATTTCATGATTGCCTAACAAAAAAAAAAAAAAAAAATTGTATGCTGTGTCCATTATAGAATTTGCATCTAATAATTTGGAGTGGCACATGTTTATATTTTAATTTATTTATTTTAAATTTTCACATAGCCTAAAGAAAATTTGGGCGGCAAACATGTTTGGAGAGTGCCCAGTTATATTTTTGCCTCAATCATATTTTGTAGTCATATTTTTTTGTCAGTCATATTTTATAATTACATTTTTTTGGTAGCCATTTTTTTCTTTTGGGGTAATTTAAGGAAAAGGTGAGCAAACAAAGATGTCCCTCTTGTAATTTGGCCATTAGAATCATTCCTTTGAGTGTAGATGTGGCTTTATTTCATATCTATTATAAAGACATTATTTATTTGAGTGTTGTCATTTATAGAACTAGCATCAAATAATTTGGAAAGGCATATGTTTATGTTTTAATTAATATATTTAAAATTTTCATAGGACTTAGAAGGGAAGTCAAGAGGAATAAAACAATTAACAACAGGAGATAATTATATATTCTTTTAAAGATTTAGGGAGAAATTAGAGAAGAATTAAAGCCTATGAACAAACTATAACACCAACGCAGTACCAAATCTAAGAGCCCAGGTTAAAAAACGGGCTTGCCTTATCTCATTATTAGGACTTGTTGTGAGGTTGATTGATTGTAATACAAATTGAAAGCTGATTAGATTGCTTAATACAAAGTGAAATCTAATGCATTTAATCTAATGATGTAGATTGAAGGTTGTAGAGTTTAGAAAAAACACTTGAAGCTTGGAAAAACTCTAATCTAAAGAAGAAGAAAAAGGAGTGTAGGAAAAATCTATACCCGAGTGGCCATGGAGCAATAGTAAGTGAGGAAAGTGATTTGTATTGAAAGTCTAAGAGTTTGAAGTAGAAGTACAGGTTTCAAGTTGCCACTTGAAACTTTGGGCATAGTTAGAAGACTAATTTGACCCCCTTATAGAGGTTTGACTATGTATTAATAAAAAAAAATTGTTGATTATAACATGCATAGTTGACCAAATGGAATTTTAAAGTCTTAAGTATATACTTAGTTAGCACTTATGAGGCTTATGTCATTACAATTGTTTGATTTATAAAATAATTAGAAATTAATAATAGAAATAGAAGTCAAAGATTTTTATTCTAAAATATCCCAAGAAATAAAGGAAAAAAAGGAAAAATGTAGAAAATAATGTAGAGAAAGTCAAGAGGGGGGAGTAGAAAGAAATAGGTTGAAAATGCAACAAAAATAGATCAATGCAAGCCTTATGATACAATTACAATATGAATGTTGGAAAATGGAGATGTGGTAGAAACGGATTTCAAGGCATGTCCATAAATTTGGCACTTTGTTATTTCTCTTTTCATAAAAAGCATAGTTACATTATAAATTAAGAGGTTGAAATCACACTTTTAAGAGTTTACTAAAGTCCAACTTTGAATTCAAGATCACTTAGGTAATTTCTAGAGGTTTCCAGTAATATATCACAATTTTAAAAATAAATAAAAATTAAAGAAGATAAAATACGATGAAATGAGATAGTCCAAAGTGTTAGTTTTTGGATTTAATATATTAAAAAATCATCCAATTCAAATTAGAAAGAAACCTTAAAATTTAGGTGATATTTTGAATCCAATCTTGAAAGTAAAAATTAATTTAGACTTATAGGCTAAAAAAAAATGTGGACGAAGTTTTGAAGGATGAATTAGAGACAAAACTTCATGCATCCATAATTTTTGCTAAGAATATCCCATTATAAAGATGTTTACTATTTTAGAATAGACATGTAGTGCTCTACAACTTAAGTTCACAAACATTTTGAATTTCTCAGCTTGGATTTGAAAGTCTAGAGTTTTGGCCTAGATTAGATGAAACCATGTAAAACCCCCTCAAAACCTCTCATTTTACAATTTGTATCAGTTTTAGCTAAAATTTGATCCACCGACACTTTATCATTAGAAAATACTTGTTCGTTGCTTAGAATGCCAATTGAACAATATTTAAATATCCAACTTATAATTTGAAACTCAACAGTAAAGAACATGGTTGTGCATGTTTATTTTAAGGATATAGATAAAATACTCACATATGTTATGTATTGAAGTTTGTTTCTTTCTTGAAAAGGTTCTCAACAATGTCATATAAGCTACATTTTTAGAGTCTCTACACGCCCTTCAAAAGTCACAAAATTATTAATATGAAGATTGAAGCTTACCATGGGCACACTTGCGCTTGTATTGCAATTAAAAAATGGTTGTTTGGATGTTTTTACAAGGATATAGACTATTAAAATATAATCCCTTTTTGCTTCAAAGATGCTTTTAAATAGTGCCTCTATCAAATACTTTTGAACTACTTTATGTATCAAAAAAAAAATTTCAAATCAATAAATCAAGAGAAGTGTCGTCGGGCAGCTCCAAAATATTAGCCACTCCCCTTCCCAGTCCAGGGAAACAAAGAAATCAAAATGACAGAAAAAAGACATTCAACATCTAAACAATTCAAGAATTTTTGAACCACATGGAAATTGGAAGTCTATACTTAAGTTGTAGAAACTTACCAATTATAAATGAAGACGCCATAAATTCAATGGGGTGCAGCACCAGTTCAAGAGCATTTACCATTTTTTCACAGATAATTCTATCATTTTGATTTATCAACAAAATCGTTTAAGGACTCTCCATCTACTGGATCAAGCTCAAATTAATCCCTATCTGCATTGTAAGACATTGTGACGGTGCATATGATTGTGTCCACATCCACCCAAATTGAATCAAAGTGATCATATTTAAATTTCAAAAAACCGGGAACTTTTCTAAAATAATTGAGGTCATCAGATGAGATTCGGGGGGCTTGGAGGGCTCTGAGTTCCCCTGTTGTCTGCTGCATTCCCAAACTGCGGAAACGTAGCAACAGCAGTTGGCTGACGTGGCACAATGACTGTCATGTCATTTTTTGAAAAAAATAAAAATAAAAATTGCTTGAAATGATATTTTGGTAAGAATTTTTTATTTTTTTTTTTATTTTTTTGAAATTTTTTATTTTTTTGACACACCCGTACCGGCGTTCACTGAATCTGGGCAAATAGGGAATGGGCTTGAAACGGCCCTCCAAGCCCCCAAAATATCATCTAATTACACCATGAAAGCAAATCCGCCACTCCCTGATCTCTTATCCCTATTCATGTTGCGATTCTGCAAGTCAATGGGCTACCTACAGTTTCCCCAGCGAGTACCCACCTTGTGTTGCATCTTCTGCACCCTACCAATACACCAAATGCCTTCATCAACTCCATTTAGGACACATGTAGGCTGGGCTTTTTTGGATGGCATTCCCCTGTTCCTTTTCTTGGAGGTTTGAGCTTAAGTAGGCAAAGTGGTTGTACTCCGCTGCATGAAGTACACTCCACAATCCATGCCTAGGCCCAACAACATCGTCTTCATGGAGGAGGATACTGAAATGTAATCGTCGGAATTGTTGAAGTAAATTGAATTCTTCACTCTCGTTAATCTGTCCTTTGGCAAAAATGGATTGGCATTGAGTTGAGAGACTAAGGTGGACTTGTAAATATGGTGGCCACCATATTCAACAAAAGGTATTACCTTAGCCGTCGACTTTGCACAACTCACCTGAGGCTCTTCCACATTGAGCATTTCCGCCACCGCATCTTGTGCCTCAGCTTCTAGAACAACAAGGTTGTTGCACCGTCGTCCACAATCTCTTCTTCGCCATCAGCAAGTGGGCCACTGTTGCTGTCCACAAAAGCTTCTTCTCTTGTTGTGGCTAGCAAATCATGACGTAGGACTTCAGCATCACCATCTTCACCTCTAACTGGTGTCACAATAGGAACACTTGCAAAATTCTAAGGCTCAGCTTTTTCTAGCAACCACAGTGTTAGAAACCAGCATTTGTTTCCACATTCAATTGAAGGGGCTGTATTAAGAATTGTCAACATGGATTGGGCCTCTTGCATACTCTCCTGCAGCGCTAACACAACAACAATATTTGTGGAAATTAGAGAGTAATCAGCAAGATTGCACGGAAGTTCTTCGGGTGAGAGTGTATGCAAATGAGACCAAACGTTGGTCATTTTGTTGTGAACTCTTCCGAATTTCAGTCCAATGTCTTTGTATTCAGTCGCTGTCAAACGATTTAGTGTATTTGCAGTACTAACAAGCTGGTGAAAATCGTAAGCTCTCTCATGTCCTTCCATTCCTTTGACTTTGGAAAAAAATATCTCACAAGCATTGCTCCCTGTGAGATGGAGTGGAACTGCGAGGTTCAGATACTTATCCTTGAAGTGGCATATCAACAATACAACAAAGTGACACGACATCTGGACATCAATGAAGCATTTTTAGGAAACAAAATTAGTGGCTGCTGTTAACTTTTTTGAATTCCCTCCCACTGCATGATCCCCAAACTGGAACCACAGCTTCCAGCTGCGAAAAAAGAATGACAATTTAGATGCTAACACAATGCGGGTCCTCAAATCTAACCTTGGAGATAGGAAAATGTCAATGTAGTTGGAGCAAACCTCCAAGTAGTATTCCATCCCAAGGGTGCACTCTTGGTGGACCTCCTTTGTTGTTCGCAATTGCGCCAAACACTGCCTAGCTCATTTCTGGCAAATTCTTTGTGCAAAGGCCCAAATTTTGCCTATCTTTTTTATTAGTGTCCTCCAATTTTAGGCCATGTTGGTCACAGCTGAACTTATTGTAAATCAATCCCAAGTGTGTTAAAGTCACCACATCAAATCCCAACTGAGGTGTTCGGACTGGTGAATCAATGGGATTTATTAGTTTTTTCCCATTATGGATGAAGTCCTGATCATGTAATCTAGAAATATTTCCTATAGAATCCAACTTACTGCTGAAGATCCACCCTGGCCAGTCCAATTTCAACCGCTGGCCCTCCTGTGACTTATACTCACTTAACATGAGCTGGCGCCTTCGAGAGTCTCCATTGCTAGCATGCCCAACAATGGGACCAACACGTTTTTGCAATGTTTGTCCCACAAGTTTTCAATTTTCAACCACTAGTTTTGAACCCACTTTGAATCAAAGCAATTACAGGTGCAAGACACACACAGCACTAACCTAGGCAACTTCTCATGGAGGGGACTCACCATAACAACCCTTGCAAGTCCCCCAACCTTGTCAGTACAAAAGCATTCTAAGATCTTGTTGTAACTTGCCTCCCCTATGCCAATGATAGGTTTGTAATTTGAAATGCACACATGGTTTTCTTCGGAACCACAGAATCCGGTGAGGCAGTCAAAACGCTGTTCGGAAGAAACTTAAGATCTCATCTTTGTCTCATCTTTGGCGAGTATCATTGGAACCGGTTTTGTGATTCCATAGGCAGCTTTGGCATCTCTATAAATCTCAGCAATAGATGCAAAAATCTCTCCATGCTCGCCGGCCCCATGCTGTAGGCCTTTCTTGTTCTCCCTCTTTACGGTACTATAATTGGGACCGGAGTAGTTTAGTGAAAATAAATCACACATCTTCCAGCCTTCGTAGACTTTTATGGTTTGGGCAAACGCCTTGGAGTTTCAGAATGCCTAAAGCCTTCCTTCCTGCAATTCAAGTTAGCAGCAACATCTTGCAAGAAATCCCATAATGCCGGCCTGCCCCCAAACTTCCCGGTCCTATGCACTGTCAATATATCTGTGCAGAACTTGTATACATTGTGTTTGTTTGAAGCAGCAAGTGTAGATTCTCTCAATGAAGGACGTTTAATTTTAAGCTGCACAATTCTAAGTTTTGTTGCCCAATGAAAAAGCCGCTCAGCCCTCAATTTCTTGGACGCAGACCTACTGTGCGTGGTGAGTTCTGGCAAAGACAGATACCCTAGCCGTCTCCCACCCTCAGTTGTCCTGGTTCCTCGTTTTTGAACACACTTGTCCTCCCTCATAGCCCTCAATCTAAAGTCTGTTAGACAAGGGATTGTTGCGCACATAATACAAGTTCGATCGGCCAAAGGTTTGTAGTTCATTGACACACAAAGACAAGTTCGATGTCTAAAGGTTCCCATAATTCTTTCACAAAGGGCCATCAATGACAAATTCTTCTTGCAGCCAGGGTTTAGGGTACCAGCTCTGACCAAGCTTCACATTGAATAGCAATCCAAGTACATCGTATTTTTTCCCACCATACACAGCAAACGGTCCCCTAAATTCCTAGCACATCAACAATTTGTATTCAAATTGGTCTATTGGGCGGGCTACATTTACTTGTGGGCTGTCTACAACATGGCCAAAAAATGTATGCAATTGTTGTTGACTTGAATTGGAATTGTTGCCTATGGACTTGGATGGCCTCCTCCGCTTTCCGGAAAGGGCAGCAGATTTTCCCACCTTGGCCACCTCTAGCAACTTTTCAGCGTGCTTGCTTCCTCCAACATGGTTTCGCAAGTTTGCCTCCAAATTTTTTTTGAGAGGACAAAAACTATACAGCTCATTGCACGTCACGTACTTACTTTTCCACCAGAAACTCTTCAAATTGGTGGTATTGGGATCTCCTCCAACTAATTCAAATGTTTTGCGACTAGGATCCAAACTACTGTTCACTTGGTTCAAAATTTCAACTCCTTCTAGCACCAGCCTCCTGTGATCTTCCAATGTGAGAATTACAATCTTCTTTCTCTTTGCAATTGATTGCGAATGGTTGCACCAATCTAACCCCTTCCGGATGCACCAACTTCTGGTATGTTGGTTACTCATGATGTGACTTTTCGTGAAATTTGAAAATAGATTTGAAATTTTGTCCCTTGTATGCTGCCCGTCAGTACCCCCAAAATCCTTCTTGCACTCAAGACACTACAGAATGACAACTGGTTTCTCATGGCGGTCATAAGACTTCAAACACCATTCATGATCCTCCAAGGAGACGTCCTTGAGCACTTTGCGCAATTTCTGCTCTCCTTCTTTGTATAGCGCCATGACCTCTTTGGGCTCAATCTGTGACTGGAGGAAGCATTCCTCGGTGGAGGCGCTCAACCAAGAGCAAGAAGCAAGATCTGGTTGGATTTGAACATCATCAGTGGTGTTAATTGGGCAGAATTCCGGGACCAGCACTTTGGCATTCTCAAGGTTGCTATTTTGTTGACTGTCCAACAGCTCCAAGTCACCGCTAAGACGCGGACGCTTGTTTCCAAAATTTTCGGATTCCGCCTCAATCTCGACAATCGGGATCATGACGACAGTGTCTTCAATGTCATTCAAAGCTTCTAATGCCACGACCACCTTGCAACGTTCTTCTGCATTCCAATACTGAAATCGAAAATGCAAAACTAGTTTCTCTTCAAGGCGTATACAGAGGTCAGCTAGAGATTCTCCAGCCTCGCTTTTCATGGTATTAATGCATTTTGGAGGTGCAAATTCGTCCTCGATCGTATAAACCTTGATTTTCTTCATTGTAGAGCAGAAATGTTTCCTTGGCAGACAGAGCCTGCAAAACCCTAGAATACAAGTTGGGGTCGTTAGATTCAGTGGTACCCTAAATCCTACATCTTACTGAATCGTGTGCATGAAGCAAAGCAAAGCAAACCCTCCTCGAACAAAGCAACAACAAAATCCCAGAATTTGTAATGAAATGCACCTAAGTGTGATGAGATGCTGTTCGCGAAATCTACAACTCACGCTCCGCAAATGGTCTCACAATCAACAATCCCCTAAAACCGCAAATGGTCTCAAAGGCTCTCCGACCTCCAAACCCTAAACTCTATCTCTTATAAGCACAGATTTGAACGACCTCTGAAGGCAATACCCTAATTCGCTGAAAGAAATGAGAAACAACAAAGGATCGGCATAGCAACACAAGCGTCAGAGCTCGCGTCAGAGGAATCCGACCCTAAACCCTACTGCCATTGGAATGCCAACACATCCCGGCCCCTAAAACCGCCTAAAATTCCCTCCAACGTTCAAAATTCCCTTAATGTAGTACATAATTGGCAACCTATCAGCGTCAGACTTTACTAATTTAACTAAACCTACTACAGTTGTTTAGGAGAATCCCAAGTTCATAACCCTATATTTTTTCTACTAAAAATAAAAATGGGGGTAGTACTCTATACCCTGTTTTATTTATAATATCCTAAACTACTTATTCCAATGCTATAGTAGATTTAAAAAAGGTATAAATTTTCTCTCCAAAGAATTAAATTGACCCTATTTTTTACCTCACTTAGTTTTCTAAAATTACGGGAGTAAATCCCCCGAGCTATTAGCCTTACTGAGCAAGATCAGAAAAAAAAGACTTTTTCTTTTAATTTTGAACATTATAATCTTTCAATTTGTGCAATCAATGTTTTTTACACATTCCCATAGTAGTCTAATACAAATAAATAACAGTTAAATTTTGAAAAAAACTTTTATTTTCATTTTTTTCTCACCGCACTAAAAAGTGGGAGTTTTTTACAATTTGCGTCCATATTAAACCTTGGTTTTTTTAATGTTAGAGTTTTTGCCAATATATTGAAAAGAAACCTTGAAGGATTTGTTGTGACTTTTAATCTTAAAAGGATTGACTCCATTGCTAAATGATTAAACATCAATTCAAAATTCAATTTAGCCTTTTAAATTTTGACAATGATTTTTATTATATAGAGTCAATAGTCAACAGTGATGGCAGTGGCAATGGAAAAAAATTATGTAATTGAGTATGAATTTGTGTATTTGCAATGTCTCTTCCTTCATTGTCACCGACTAAAAAAATTTTTAAAAGATAAATAAGAAATAAGAATAGATATCTGCTCTTATTTGCAATTCAATCATCAATAGTTGTACTTAGCAATGCAAAGCCTTAGTTATAATTTAGATTTCAATCTTTTATTTTTATCACATGAGAATGTATCAAAGTGAAAATTTTCTATAAGTTTCTCTAAAATTGTCATTTTATAATTATAATTGAAAAAAACAAAAAGAAATTGTAATACAACCAAAACAATTCAACCAATTTGAAATATCTTCACAAGATACTAGTAACAATAATAACTATTTCCCCTAAGAAATTATATTTAAAATTTGAACACCATTGATAATATTCTTCAGGTCAAATTACCATTATCAATCTGTATTTTTCTTTTTGGTAATTTATTGATGAATCCAAATATTTTATATATATAAAAAAAAAAAACTCTAAAGTAATCGGTTAATTCCCAAATTTTTATTAGCTAAATGTATTATTGCAATTTTTGAAGTAGAATACAAATGAATTTATCTCAACTACAACTTATACTAGAATAATTTGGGATTATTACTAAATAACAAATATAAGAATGATAAATAATATATTGTTATATTATTTTTGAAAGGGTTAAAGCCTTATATTTGTCAAAAAAGACTTAAAACAGCCATTTTTGTTGCAAGGTATATATCTTTAAAACTTTTGATTTTTCTCTATATTTAATTGTGGGGTCTTACACTAGATATGTCTAAAAATATATGGGAGAAACTTCAAAAATTTTATACGTGTAGATTGCCAGAGATTTTTGTTTAAAGTAAAGAAAATAAGTTTTTTATTTTTTACTTTAAATCTTTTTACACTAAATTTCTACCTTAAACATTTTTAATAAACATAAATAATATGGTATTGATGAGTTGAGTTGAAAGTCTGTAAATTTGAAAAAACACACATTTCATTTTCATTTTAAAGAAATTGTTATAGAAAAGCAAGTACAAAATAGAAGGAAAAAAGAAAATTGAATTGAAACACACTAACTACAATGGTGAGTTTATTCCAACAAGCAAATTAAACCATGCGGAATTTTTTTTTGAATTTTTTTGAAAATCGAGTTAACCCCTAAAGTCCCATTGACTCCTTGAGGGACAAAATGGACTTTGGGCAGGCTCCTACGGTCTTAATATTTGTCGTAATTTTTTGGATTTTTTGGTAAAGATAGAGAATCACATTAGCTTTCCAAAAATGTAATTTTTATTTCAATATGTGCTTGGTAGCAAAAGTTATAGCAAAAAAAAAAAAAACTCAGAAAAATTTTAAATTAAAATTTAAAAAAATTTGTTTCATAGTTTTATTTTCATCTACATAGGAAGCTTTGATTCATTCCATTTGGATTTGTTATGCAAAAGCTATGGACAATCTTATTTTTCGGGCAATTAGAGCATCTTTCTGAAAAAATAACTTGTAGGATTCATTTCTGAAGTCAATTTTGACAATTTAAAAAAGAAAAGTTTCACAAGATTAAAATTTCTTGCTAGAAGAATCTCACCATTGAAATTAGTATATTTCAACCCTATCTTAGAGCTATTAATGATTTAATTTTTCCTTCAATCTTAAACCTACTTGTATTTAACAAATTTTTAATGAGTGAAAACTAAGTATTTTTTTTTTGAATTTCTCTTCTAAGGTTCTCAACTCAATTCTTCATCATATAAAATCAGAAATCCAAATCATAAGAGCAAAAATTTTAAGTTAAGAAGGTTTAAAGCCAAAAAATGTAGTTGAACAAGATGCAAAAAAACTTGATTTCTTCACTTTAAAAGCAAATATCTTGCAATCTACACGGTCAAAGTTTCTTGAATTTCTTCCACACATTCTTACACTAGTGTAGTATAAGATCTTATGGTTAAATATGCAAAAAACACATGAAATTCTTTTTTTGCTCTTTGCTATAGAAATGGCAGTTTAGAGTGGTTTTTGATGGAAAAAGGGCCTTGGGACTTTAGGGGTTAGAAGTGAATCCTATAAGTTTTTATTGAAGATGCTCAAATTGCCCAAAAGCAAGTTTCTCTACAACTTTCTCTTTAGTAGTCCAAAAGGAATGAATCAAGTATTTCTACATAGACAAAAATATTTTCTATGAGAAAAAAATTTAATTTAATTTTAAGTTCTTGCATTTGATATTCTTTGTCCTATACACTCTATTTTTTCACTAAATATTAGTGGACATTATTCTTTTTTACATTGAAGATATGAAATCACATACATTAGAAAAATATTGAAGTCTCAATGAGCCTCCAATATTTGACAAGGCAAGCTATTTTTTGAGGGCTAGGCATACTAGCATAAGTACAGAAAAAACCTGACGCAAATCTATCTCTATCTTGTGTGAAGTACCTTTGCTAGGGATCAAACTATATGATCTGGAGTGTGCTTATTGTATACCTTTTTAATCCTTCAGAGTCAAAGACTGAATGGTAACTCAAGGAATGATATATATAGGCTATAGTGGTGCTTGTGACATGTGTATTGTAACAATAAAATATGTGATTGGTACTTGCAGGCTACAATGTTGTTTTGTGATATATGCATTGCAATGAATAAAATATGTGAATAAACAAATTGGTCAACGTTGTGATTACTTTAGAGCAACCCCAGAGCAGGACGCTAAAGGCACTCAACATGGGCAATTGGCGGGCGTGGCTTAGAAATTGCCCCACGGCATGCACGCCAAGTGAAAAAACATGCCCGTCTACATCAAAAAGTAAAGAAGGCATGGGCAAATGGAGAGTCTTGAACGCGGCTTGCCAAGCTATCTAATAATCTTTTGAATCCCACCTTTTGAAAGCTTTTCTTCAAAAATTAAAGAGATTCTTTTTAAAATAAAAAAACAAGAAGTATGGTGGGCTTTTTGACCACTTGGCGAGTCTTCTCGTGGGGCCATGACTCTTCAATCGAAATGGCGGCACTCCAAACCACAAAAAATCCCTGTTTGGCGCCCTTGCTCCGCACGTTAGTTGTAAGGTTGTCCTTAGTCATCTAAATAAAGAGTGTAAATTATAATTTATGGTCCAACATATGATGATGTACCCACAACTTTATCTAATGTACTCATAGCTTTGTCCAATTGTCATTAGAAGAGAAATGAGGCCACAAAAGGGCCATTTTAGGGCTGTTTCCTATGTTGAGAACAAGTTGTTCCCATCATTGGGAAATTGAAAAAAAATAAAAAATAAAAAATAAAAAAAATAAAAGTTTATTTTATTGAAAAAAATTTATCATTTTTTTGGAAAATTAAATTATCATTTTTTGGATTTTCTTAAAAATAATTTGTTGACGTGGCAGTGCCCGCCATATCAGCAATCTACATGGCATGGGAATTTACCATTGGAACAAAGCTCCCAAGCTTGGGAGCTTGAAGATAATTTGCACATCAACACCATGTCAAGTTTTACTTATTTTTTCACTTATTTTTTGTTTTGTAAAAATTTATTTTTTTGAAAAAAAATATAAATAAAATAAAATATTTTTAAAACTTTTCTGTACTTGCACCGCCAGGTGCCGAAAAATGAAAGCTTAACCCTTAAAGGACGAAGGGGTGACCCTGGAAATCATCCTGTTTCATTACCGTGTGCCATCATCTACATTAAAAAATTCAAAAGTATCTATTGGAAGTCAAGCTACTATAGAAGATTTTCCCTTTTCACAATAAACTTTGAGGATGAATAGTTGCACTTCTGTCCTGTAGAGTTTAATTCTCTGTCATCCATCAGCCATTCTATGGCCTCCTCGACGTTTAGGGGTTAATGGCCCTCCCAGGGTTCAGATTTTTCCTAATGTGCTAAACAATATTATGTTACTCAACTGAAATGGCATGCCATGATGGCACGCCATGAGTTTCCCTGGTCCGGCCACAAGAACCTTTTAATAATAAGTAAGCTTATCGGTCAAGCAAGAGCGTGCACACACGAGTGGGTAACGAAACATGGATGAATGAAACTCTGTTCTCACCGAATGGATGACGACGACGACGACGAAGAAAACGAAGAAGAACAGAGGCGGGGCTTTCATTGTCGAGCAGAACAAGCTGCGGCGATGGCGGAGCCTTGTCTCGTGCACAGCAGCCCGTTGCAACAACAAATGTAGAATTTTCTGCCCGCTTCTCCTTCTTCGTCTTCTTCTTCTGCCTCGTTTCTCATTTTCAATATTTCTCGTCTACGATCTCGGCGTCGAGAGATAATAAAACCGCGCTTGTTTTTTAGGATTAGGGTTCGAGGGGGTTGTGAGAGATTGGGGGTTATGCCAGCGAGGTTTCCAGAGTGGTTTGGCGTGCACTAGAGGGCGAAATTTTCCGTTATTCTCTGAATTGAGTGACTGACGGATTCAGTTTCTTGTTTGAATTGCAGGAATTAATTAGTTCAGTTTAGAAGACGCGAGTGAAAGCTCAGGTTTGCGTCGGATCTTATCGGTTTCCGAAGACTTGTGGATTTGGGCTATGCGATTACGTATAGGGAAATTGAGGGTGATGAAGCAGAAATTTTGAGGTGTGAGGTTCTGCGAACTTCCACAAAGCCTACTTCGGGTTTCGGATTTAGGGTTTAGGGCATGAGCCTTCTACTGCGGGTTTGCATGAGTGTATTGGCATGTGACGTCATTGGACGCCTGAACTCATGGTATGAATACTGCTTTAGCTGAAAGGCTTGAAGTTGGGAGTTTCATGGGGGATATTTACAAAGAAGACAGTGAAAGGGATTATGATGACGATGATGAGGACGATGGAGATGGAGAGGGAAGGGGTCGGCAGATGCTGGGGTTTATGTTTGGCAATGTCGATGATTCCGGTGGTCTCGACGAAGAGTATCTCGACCAGGTTGTTGCCAATATCTTTTTCCTCGAGAATTTGGTCACTTTGCTACAAAAACCAAGGTTTTTCGAACTAAAGGCTGTACAGAGTGCAGAATTTAAAGTCGACCTATCTTAGTTATGGTTCACTTTGTTGATGGCTCATAATTTACTCCAGGGTGCTGCTGCCTAAGATTGCCTGGGGTGTCGTCCGAATTTTGAATCGCGGAGTTGCTGATGGCTTCTAGGCAGTTGAACATCTTTAGCGGTTGGATCCTGGGAAAGAGTTCCGTAGGGGTTGAGCCACGTTTCTTGGGATCTTTCAGTTGGTGCTGTAGGATAAATGGTCACATGCTATCGCACTCAGGATGCTTAAAATGAAAAGAATTATTTGATTTCTCGAGATACAACTGGGAACCGAGTCAAAAAGTTCCAATGCTATCCCGAAAGCTTCTCTTGAACCACAGACCAACATATTATGCCGTGGAATAGCAATCCCCAAAGCAGGCATGATGCAGTCTGCAAACCTGAAAAGGCCCGGTTCCTGAGAGTTGGGTTTTATCAACTAAAAATATAACCGCAATTTCACTCCACATAGAACTCCCTTAGTCACTGATATCAGTTGGAAGGGTATCTTGATTCAGTCTCCCGTTCTACGCGCTGCGACTTATATCTTGGGTGTAGGTCGTCCTCGCACCACAATTAGGCGTCAAAATTTCTTGTGTCATTTCGTGCTGAAGTTTAGAAGGCCACCAAGTTGTCAATTGTGAATAAACTACAAACTACGTACCGAAGGAGTTAGCTACTAGAGCAACACGTGTCGGGTTTGGAGTGCAGTACCCTGATGCGTGGTTAACGTACTGCCTTTTTTTTTATCGACAACCTGCAGCCATGCAGCTGCATGATCCCTTTCAGTACTTAGTTTTTAGTTTTCATTTCGAGTAGAGGTGTGTTTTATTCCAAAGGGATGGAGGTTCGTTGATGACGTGAGGTCTGTGTGGTCGCCATCAATACACTCGGGTTCTCTCTCTTTTCTTCCATAATATTGCTGGTTCTGATCACAAGCGGCTGCAGGACGCAAAGGAGCATTTATCGGCGTTGGCACACCAGTTGGGTCCGTCGTTGGTTGATATCGAAGTAAGTGTTTTGTGATCTTTATTTTCTTATCAAGTAAAATGTCTGCTGTTATTTGTTGGAGCTAGCTGGTCATGCCTGCTTATAGTTTGTTTGGAGATTTCTTGTGTTCTTTGATCATTTCAATATAGTTAACTTTGTAATGATCAAAGCTAGGTCCAGGTTGTTTGAGCTACCTATCAATTCAATTGTGTTGGTAGCATTGGGAGTATTAGGTTTTAACATTGTTTACACTTTTATTCTTAATGAGATAGATCTAGAGCTGTAACTTGAATCATTTTAGACTAGGTGAGCGCTATACTTGACCCTTTTTGAGCAGCCCATCCTATCACTGCCTTCAAGTTTACTTAGTTTTTTGGAACAACACTCTTGGGCTCTACCGCTTCATTTAATATCTGATTCAACTTCCTCAAAGACATTTATATTTATTCCTAGTGGAAGCGCTGGTTTACTCTTGCTGTTGGAGTATTTGAGGCATTCTTCACGTCTGTCGTTTTTCATTCCTGGTTGTGGATGTACAGCAGCTTTACGCTAAGAGAAAGAAATTGACAGATACTAATGAGGGCGAAGAGCATGAAGGTAATGTTAGATCTGCAGTAAGTCGAGTTCTATTTTGATGCGTTCTATGCATGTTTCTATAACACTCATGCATTCAATGCTTGCGATGACAGCATATTGCCAATTACGGAGATAATTTATTCGAGATCCTCTACATCATGCTCAAGTCTCAAGTTACATTTTAATTATCAAGTTTAGGTTACCGAGACTCAATGAATTTGCTTCATGGTAGCTTACTCCGTCAGCTCCATTTGAGAAGTGTCTTGAAACAAGTCACTGATTCACGAGTACTTTATTGCAGATTATGATCAGAAAGCAAATGATGCAGTGGACTATGAAGATGAGCAAGAACAGTATGAGGGTCCGGAAGTCCAACTGGCCCCGCAGGATATGCAATTTTATGCCGAGGCTGCTTTGACTGGACCCACCAAAGTTGTTGAAGAAGACAATTATGATGAGGACGACGATTTTGATTCGGAGCAGCCTGCAGATGCCAAGGTCGAAGGCGAAGATTTCGATTCTGAACAGCCGGCGGAGGCCAGGGCTGAATATGAGGATTTTGATTCTGAGCAACCTGCAGATATCAAGATGGGATCGCCTGTCAAAAATGCGTCAGGTACTGTACTTTACTCGTTGCTTCGGATATTTGTTTTGTAACCAGTATTTCCTGAATGTGTTCGTATCGAAATAAACCTCGAAGAGTTCATTTATGCACCTGATTGTGTGTGTGTGTGGTGGTGGTGGTGGTGGTGGGGGGGGGCGCTTGACGATTTTCTTTCTTCAGAATAACATTTATGAAAGTCCTTTATTTCTCCTTGTACTTAGAAGGTGCAATACAGTGAAGTGGGGATGACATTTCAAGAATCCAGTCCTATTTTCAGATTTGATGTCTCAACTCTATGTAGGCAAACCAGATTTAGAAGTTCTACTCACAGGCTCACGTGTGTTTATGACTAGAACTATGATGAATCTAACTCTTTTTGAATACCGTGACTATGGATTTGATATGTGTAGTCTTTTGCTGCACTATTTACACCCATAATGACGACTTAGTGATATCATGACAAGGACGTGCTACAATCAAGTCCTTCTTGCGGTAATGAAGACTTTGGTGTAGTTTAAGACATTTATACTCTGGAATGTCCCTTGGCATTTTATCTGCTTGACTTTGTTCTCATTTCTCTTCTTAATACTTTTTCAGAAACTGAAGATGAAGCACCTCTCACTCAAGATGACGATGAGGAAGTACCGATAGCACAAGAGCAATGTCGAACCAGTGCAGTGGATACGATAGCTTCCGATGATGAGGTCGACGACAAAGACGAGGACTGGGATCAAATTTTGGGATCACAGGTAACGTTTTAAACTGTCAATATGACTGTTTTGGTCGGACATATTTTCAGTGTCGAAGTATTTCACTCCTTTTTCTCTTACTTATATCCTTGATGTGTGTAGGAAACGACTTCCTCATCAAAAGAGCAAGAAGAGGAAGCGGCCAAAATTTCTCTGCCGGTTCTCTGCCAAGAGGATGGAAAAACAGTGCTTAGATTTTCAGAGCTTTTTGGAGTACGAGAACCTTATTGGGTCATTGGTCATCGTAAAGGGCGTTACAAGCGAGGGCATGTTAGAGGTCAGTCTCGTAGTTTGTAAAAATTAGTTTTCTACACTGCAAGTAGCTTACTGAGGTTAACCCTAGATTTTTTGTAAGTGTTGCCTTTGGATGGTTTTCTTTAAATGCAATAATGAAATCTAATAAATCTAGAAACGAGCGACCTATAAAGATGGCGAGGTTAGCGTGAATCGCTACATTTCGGTGGCGGCTACTGTCCGTAAGACACCTGGTTGAATATTTTATAGTAAAGGAAATATTAAAGGAACATGTTTTCAGAAGTACGAACTCGTTATTCCTAATCAATGGAAGATAAGGAGCTCTGCATGCCTAGAAAATTGTGGCCATCTTGGCCTTGCCTTACGTTTTGAAGTTACTTACAGGGTGATTTATTTCGATCTGAGTGGATGGAGAAGCTGATCCTGTGATTTCATTGGGCAGAGAAACGAGATCCACCTGAGGAGGAGGACGATGAAGAGACAGTACTCAAGAGGTTTTCGCAACAACCTGTACATCCTGGTGTGTCATCGAGTGCAGATGGGGACTTTGAAAGCGGGAGCAGTTCAGAAGAGTCCGAAGGTGGGAGGGCAATTGAGGAAGACGTCAATCAGACAGCACTTGTTCTTTCGCATACTCGACGGAACCGGATTAAACAAAAGAAGCTCGTGTTTACCAGTGCAGAACCAATGAAAGGAGACAGTGATATGTACGAGATTGATATCGCGGAATTCAGGAGGCAAATTCCTGATGCAAATTTTGACCTTATTCATCAAGTAGAATGGGAAGACGGTATACTTTGGGATGCTTCAGACGCAACCAGACGGGGTGGATCCATTTCTGACCATCTTTCCAGTTGCCAATTGGTTGAGTTGGACTCTGAAAGTGAGCGGAGTCACTTGTCTGAGAATGATCACGAGCGCCCGCTTACAGATCAACGTGAAGTAGAGTTGATTGATTATTCCAGTTGGCAGAGACCTGGTGTTGTGGAGCCATTATGCCAGAGAAGTAAAGATTTGGAAGATGAGAATGAACTTCTTCTGTCAGCTAAATCCTTGCGACATCCACAAATGCTAAGACTTCAGACTCGTCTTCTTGAGAAAGGGCCTGATGGAGAAGCAAGAGCTGAATTGTTGAAGCGTATCAGCATTATGACTCTTGAAGTGAAGGAGAAAAACCAGGAGCTGGCACGTGGAGATTGGCTCAGTAGCATTTTCTGGGGAGATCTAGAGCCCGGTCTCTCAAGGTCAAAGGTAACTTGTTGACTTCACTTCGGTATCAGGAGCACTGAGTACACATTGTTGTTATATGATTGTGATTAGCCGTCACTTTTACTTGCTGATCAGAGCATGCACGGGAGATGTTGATATTGAGAGATCTGCACTTTGAGGGCATCCTGGCACACTTCCTTAAAGTATAGCTGGCACTAGATTCTAATCTATGGTAATTCATTTTGGTGCAGGTGATCTTAGATTTAATGGACCCGGAAATGGTGTTTGAGACATCTGAAGCAAAGAACAGTCAACCTATAAGTCTTCATGCTGCCGCGGTTGTGCTTACCCCAGGAAGGAAGGAGGGGGCTCCTGATGGTGCAGATGGAACAGTTAATGCTTCTTTATCTTTGACTAGATTCAATATTAGCAATGATAAGTATTACACAAACAAGAAGACCCATCAACAACAGAAGTCAAATGCAAAGAAACGGGCCATTCATGGAGTCAAAGTTATGCATTCACTTCCAGCCATCAAGCTTCAAAGCATGAAGCCTAAGTTATCCAAGTGGGTTCCTTTCTTCACTTCCAGGCTGCAAATACATCTGGTTTTTACCGGTGGTGATCCTTACGAATCTTTCCGACCTGCATGTTAAATATTTTGGTGGCCGGGATGGTATTGGAGATATTTTAATGGCTGCACTTATCATGTTCCCGTTTCTTCTTTGGGTACTTGTGAGGACTTTGTCTTGAGTGTATCCTGTATACTCAATTCAATCCTTGTACGTCTTATTCTAGGTGCTACTTGTTAGCAATTATAGGGGCCTCATTCCATCGAGGATCAACAGGTTTATGAGTCTGAGTACTTGTGATGTTAAGTATATAGTTCCAAGCTTGAAATTGCCAGATTCATACTTAATTTATGTTACCTTTGCATGTACTCTAGCCTTCTTGATTCCATTAAACTGGGAAACTACGAAACGATTTCTAAGACGGCTATTGTGTTGTGGACTGGCAGCAAGGATCTGGCAAATTTTCATCGTCCAAAGGCAGTGTGGTATCCTCATCACAACGAAGTAGCCGCAAAGGAACAGGGAAAGCTTGCTTCTAGGGGTCCTATGAAAGTAATCGTGAAGACACTGGGCGGGAAGGGAAGCAAGCTTACTGTTGATGCCTCGGAGACCTTGGATGTTCTGAAAGCAAAGGCTGCTAAGAAGCTAGGAGGTGAACATCTTTTTTGGCCTATCTTTCTGATTATGAGCTGGTGTAAGCTGAATGCTTAAAATTCTGAGACTGTTAGCTTATTAGACTCGTTTGATTGCCGACAGACCTGAAACCTTCGGAAAAGACGAAGGTATTTTATTCAGGAAAGGAGTTGGTAGTTGGCTCCACATTTGCTCAACAGCAAGTACCACCAAATTCAGTGTTGCACCTCGTACGTACCAAGATTTATCCATGGCCAAAAGCACAGCGTCTACCTGGTGAGAACAAGCCACTTCGACCTCCAGGAGCCTTTAAGAAGAAATCGGAACTTTCAGTGAAGGATGGCCATGTTGCTCTTATGGAGTAAGCTTTCTCCGCTTCTTCTTACTTACTTACTTACTTACTTACTTACTTACTTGTAGTTCTTTGTGATATCTTGGCATATGCTATCGTACAAGATTTAAAAAATTTGGAATTCATTTAGTTCGAGACTTGGGAGTCTTGTAGGTTTTGCTGGCACTGGCATGCCGTGTGTTATTGATATAATTAAGATTCCAGCTTACAGTCTGGTTTTGATGTTGTTTCTGCGTTATTGCCATTGGTGATTATGGGTCTAATCCAAAGTCCCACGTAGTTCTTAGCAATCTGCATGCATGCTGTTACTTTTTTGTAGGAGCCCTGCTTCGGTGGATTTATATGTGCTTGAAATGTTCATGGGTTAATCTTTGTGTATGTGTCATAGGTATTGTGAAGAAAGGCCGCTCCTACTTGGAAATGTGGGCATGGGGGGACGTCTTTACACTTACTATCGAAAACGCTCTCCAACAGATGCTGCTGCTGCCACCCTTCGCGCTGAGCGGGGCCGCTGGGTTGGTATCAGTCTGCCTCTGGAGCCAACTGAAGATTCTCCGTTTCTTGGTGACATTCGCCCTGGAGAAACTCAGTCAAGTCTGGAGACAAACATGTATAGAGCACCTGTTTTCTCACATAAAGTGCCTACAACTGATTTCCTGCTCGTCCGTTCTCCGAAAGGAAAATTGTCTTTGAGGCGCATTGACAGCGTCCACGTTGTTGGGCAGCAGGTCTCTTTCTCATTTCACATTCATGTAACTTAATTTAGTCAAACAAGGGTTTGGGTTGTTTGGTATTACTAGTGTTTTGGACTATCTTGGATCTGTGCTTTGGATCTTAGTGACGGTATTTAATGTGTTATTGAGGCGTTATTAAGTTAGATCAGGTTCATGGTCTTAGTATGTTAGAGTTTACACATATTGTTCTCTTCTGACACTCATGATTCATTGTTTATGCTAGGAGCCTCACATGGAGGTGTTGACCCCAACTTCCAAGTCAGTGCAGAATTACGTAGGGAACCGGTTACTGGTATATTTATACCGTGAATTTCGTGAGAAAGAGAAACCTGGTGTCATAACACCTCACGTACGGGCTGATGATGTCATGTCACAATTCCCCTCGCTTACCGAAGGATTCATTCGGAAACGTCTAAAGCATTGTGCTGATTTTCAGGTTCGCTTTTCTGACTTGTAGATGGGAAAGTGGAAGACTTTCTATTTGAATTTCTCCGATCTCATTCCTATGTCCGAAATTAATTAATTTTTTCTTTCCGTTTATATGCTCGGCTCTTGCGCGCAGCTTCATTTACACTTGGTTATACCATCGATAATTTCAATGTTATTGGTGCTTGATTAGAAAATTGGAGTGGATATGTGCTGGATAATGCGACGGAATTTCAGGATTCCTTCTGAGGAAGAAATGAGACGTCTGGTGACACCTGAGAATGTATGTACTGTGTTTTCTGTTTGAAGGGAGCTGTTGAATAGGTAGACGTGGGGAAGTCTCAATTTGCTGGTTGGGAGTCTGTGCATGGATGGTACAGTCTTGATATGTGGTTTCAAATATCCTTGAGCAGGTCTATTTTTTCAAATGCATGCTTTTTTCATTGAAGTTTTGTGAAATGAAATGCTTTTCTAATGTTCTGTTCATTCCTCATAATTGAGTGGTTCTATTTCAGGTTTGTGCATACGAGAGCATGCAAGCTGGGCTGCATCACCTTAAACGCATGGGTGTAAACAAATTAACTCAGCCGACGGGTTTAGCTGCTGCCATGAACCAGCTTCCTGACGAGGCGATAACCATAGCAGCGGCATCACATATAGAGAGAGAACTGCAAATCACTCCGTGGAATCTTAGTTCCAATTTTGTGTCCGCTACAATGCAGGTAATTGAATTTGTTCTGTCTGGATTACTTGAATTCTCTATGGGTTAAAGACTTGAAGGCAGTATATAAGGAGTCTAATGCAGGCTTTAACTGTAATCTCAAGAGCTAGATTTTAAATGGCGGGGTGGAGATGTCTTGGATCACCTTTCTCAGCTGTCCTCTTGGAGGACCTGCAGGGTGTCTCTTAAGGCCGTCTTCCCCTCGACAGAAATTCTTTTAGCGGTATTCTGGTTTAACGTATCAGAATGTAATGCCTCTCTTTTCAGGGACGGGGAAGCTTAGAGCGCCTTGAGATTGTGGGAGCTGGTGATCCATCTGGCCGGGGACTGGGCTTCAGCTACTTACGTGTAGCAACTAAACCACCAAATGCGGGCGCCCTGGTTGAGAAGAAAGCAGCAGCTGCAAGAGGTGGGGGAGCTGTTACAGGCACGGATGCTGATCTTCGCCGCCTTAGCATGGAAGCTGCTCGAGAGGTTCTTTTAAAGTTCAAAGTTCCGGAAGACATCATAGACAAATTGACTCGTTGGCATCGTATTGCAATGGTTCGCAAACTTTCAAGTGAGCAAGCTGCTTCAGGGGTAAAGCTTGGTGCAGCTGTCCTGAATAAATTTGCTCGGGGTCAGAGGATGTCATTTCTTCAACTACAGCAGCAAACGCGAGAGAAATGCCAAGATATTTGGGATCGTCAAGTTCAGAGCCTGTCTATGGCTGATGGCGACGACTCGGAGAGTGATGGAGAAGCTGGTGGAGATCTAGATTCGTTTGCTGGTGACTTGGAGAACCTTTTGGAAGCCGAAGAAGGAGATGAGGGCGGGGGTAAGAAAGGTAAGCGGGAAGGGATGGGAGGCTTGGGGGCTCGGCGCCGCAAGCAGATTGCCCAACAGGAAGAAGATATTGAAGATGAAGAGGCAGAAGCAGCAGAACTCCGACGAATGCTCCGTGCAGGTTCATTGTGAATTTCAAATTTTTCATTCTGCATATCGTGAATTTTGATTTTGCGGGAAGATAAATGATTTTATTTAGGTTGCAGTGGTGTAGTCCACTTCTGAAAATTCGAAAAATCTGAAATTCCAGTGATTAAGGATGGTTAGGGCATATAGAGATCATTGCGGCAGTCAACTATAATTTCTGTGGCGGTTTTTGAACTTGTAATTGTTCTCAAACGTGCTTTTAGTTGCTGGTAGCTTCGGCTGGAAAGCTTAGTGAATTTAAGCTGTCGGAACGCCACATAGAACGAAAGAGGACGAGCATTAGTTCTTGAATGTTCAACCCCTGAAGTCCCAAGGCCATTTTTCTGTCAAAAACCACTCAAAATTGTCTCTTTTGCTGCGTTCATCCAAGAAATCAGAAACAAATAGTTTTCTTAGAATCTAACCGTAGGATCTTCTACTACACTTCTCTTAGATCATGTGGTAAAAATTATGTGCTGCTTGACCGTCTAGATTGAAAGATATTAGCATTCAAAGTGAAAGAAAAAGTGTTTTTTCAAGAAGATGCCCTGAGTGCCCGTAAAATAATAACTTTCACACAAATGAATGAATCAAAGCTTTCCATTTAGAAAAAAAGTATAATCTATGAGAAAAATAAGTTTAATATAATTTTTTTTGGATTTTTTTGCTGCCCAGTCGCCCCATTATGAGGTTATTGTGGCATAATTTTGCTCCCAGGCACCGATTGCAATAAAAATTATATTCCCAGAAAGCCAATAAGTTTTTCTATCTTATGCGAAAGTTTCAAAAAAATTCACCAAAAATTGAGTTCATAGGAACCTGCCCAAAGAATTGAGTTCATAGGACTTTAGGGGTTAAAGAGATTTGTGGGACTTTAGGGGTTAATGAGAGTTGTGAGATTGAGATTCTTTGTACGGGTGTTGTTTCGCAGATGATGAAGCCGAAGAGGAACAAAAGAAGAAGAAAAGTGTTCCAGTGAGCAGAGATAAGGAGTTGCAAGAGGTGGAAACACCTCCTGATATAGGTGTGTTCCTCTTTCTGATATTTTAATTTTGTATTCTCGGGGCTCTTTTATTTTCAAAAGAACCTCTTCGGATGCGTTTATATTTCAGCTACGTTTTGTATTACATTGAAATTTGTACCATGTTTCAGTACGTCTTAGGATCGAGATGACATGGTCACACTAACTACATAATCTGGAATTATCAGAGCTTCCAAGTCCTCAGCAGAACGGTGCAACAGCCTCGCACCTTGGTCTTGAGTGTAAGCTGCCAATTTTATCAAGGCGGCCGCACTACTTCTAATGAAAGAGTTTATAGGGACACTTAATTTCAGTTCTTTCGTAGCTGCAAGGACACGTAAGTGCCATAAGTACAAATTTTACGTGTCTAAATATGAGGCCGGGGCTTGTAAATGGCATTCTATAAATGCAGGTGCTGATGGACAAGCTGGAAAAAAGAAGAAACGAATACTTAAGCGCATCATCAGAAGCAGGAAACCTGATGGGAGTTATACCTCCAAAGAGATTATCATCACTGACCCCAAAGAGGTAGAATCATTCATCTTGATCAACGTCTTTTTTGTCCTTTGTTCTACCTGTATTATTTTGTGTCTATGGGAGATGCTCTGTTGGACTACTCTGTTCTTGTGCTTCTTTTTGTGTTCTTTATATTCTTCATCTTTCAACATGTCTTGTATCCCTATTCTTTAAGTGGTTGCGGGTTACGAAATCAACTAGCACTTGATTTTTAATATGTGCGGAAATGACATACGATGCAATTTTTAGAGTTTCGTTCCAGGTACACCAAAATAAACATCATTAAACATATTCCTATTTGTGTTGCTCTCTGTTACTGTAGGTGGCACTTTACTTGGCCAAAAAGAATGCTCCCAAGACTGCAGACCAGAAAGGAGTTGATAAAGATGTAGCTGGAAAGAAGGGCACAGGGAAGCCTCCTCTCTTCAGGCAGAAGTTGAAGAAGAGTGGTGCCCCCGTGAAAGAGGTAATTATAATTAACGAATAATTGCTGTACTCCGCATATGCTGATGCTTTTTTGTTGAGGATACGCGAAGTTGAAGATGTTGGCAGAATCTGGATGGGTTCATGCACTTCTGTGT
The DNA here is from genome assembly GCA_963969595.1 of Neckera pumila. Taxonomy (NCBI): domain Eukaryota; kingdom Viridiplantae; phylum Streptophyta; class Bryopsida; order Hypnales; family Neckeraceae; genus Neckera; species Neckera pumila. The sequence goes on from OZ018409.1 coordinate 14,298,870, forward strand.
TCGAGCTTTGGCCTGATGGTCACATTATCCACATACAGCTTACCAGCGCTGCTACTGTCATTAAAATTAAAGGTTCGAAAGTGCTGGAGGTGTTCTGTTCACCGTCCCACTAGCAAGTGACCGAGGTTACGTCTAGCGCAGATATAGTTCTATCCATTTTCGAAGTCACTTCGTTCGTGAAACCGGTTTTTAAGAAGTCAGCCATGTACTGATACCTATTTTTACTGCCTGTTTTGGAGGGAACTTATCATCTGAGCTTTATTATTAGTGGTTGTGGGGACAATGTGTTCCTATTACGATGATTGAGTGTGCAGTTGGAAGAGATTTTTCTTAGCATTCCGTCTGGGTGTGACAGATGTCAACTAAGGGCAAGGTTAATGGGAAGTTTGGGCGAGATGCGTTATCGCTGGTTTGTGGGGCCTGTGGTCAGGTGGGACACTGCACCTTTCTTGACTGTTTGGTATCTATCGACCAAATGGTGCGTGAGACTCTGGGTTTGTTCCAGTCAAAATCCTGGAGAGATCAAGAGAAAAAGTCTATTCGGCCTTGCTTGGTTGCTTTGATTATTTTGCAATGTGAGAAGTTTTTGTTCGTTGAAAGAATGAAGGAAAATATTTTCACCTTGTTTCGAACTTTTATTATATCATTTCGTTGGATTCACATTGTGGATACTATATGAAGTCCACGGTGAGCGCTAGTCATTCTAGATGGCAAGAAATCGCCTATTCAGTGAATTGTTAGTTGTTACACCTGGTTTCCATATGATGTAGAATCTACTGCTTATTGGGTCCAAGTGGGTCCAAGTAAATTGGACCCCAGGTTAATCCTTGACCTATTAATCAATGACCCTATCGAATCAGTAAATAATAATTTTCTAATTCAAGCTATGTAATTTTCCTGGTATATAAGATTTATAGATATAATAAATGATGTGAATTAACATTACATACGATAATGATATTAATTGAGCACTTAATTTTAAATGCGAGGTTCTGTGTGGTCCTCTTACTTTGATACTTCATTTTTTGCAGCTTGGTCACATGAGAACAAACAAGAAGTGCCCTTTGTACAATGAAGAAGGTGAGCCTGTGGCTTGGCAAGACTTGGGAGCAGCTGCCGACGGGCTGCTAGAACGACAAGGAACAAAGATCACTATAAAGAGAAAGTCTATCCCCACCAAAAAAATGGAGGAACTGGACTCACCGAAATCTTCACAGCCTCCTATGGTTAGAACACCACTTCCAAAGAAAGAGATACCAGTCCCTGCACCTTTACTTAAAACCCCTTCGCTGAGAATGACGATTAAGCTCAATTCAGGGGGAACTCCTAGCCAAATAACTGATAACTCTCCCGCGTCTTCTGCGATTAAAACTCCTCGACAGAAGGTTGTTAATGTGCATGGAACCCAGGCAAATGGTGCAGAAGAAACTCCTCGTCCCAGTCATCCTGCGCGGCTAAAGGTTAAGTTGTCGAACCAGAAACAAAAAGGACAGGTGGTTAAGCGATTGAAGCAGGATGTAGACGTAGAGGCGGCGAGGAAGGAGAGGGAGAGGATGCGGGAGAGGGAAAGGCAGGAGAGAGAATCATATGAGCAAGCCTTGGTCGAGGAGAGGGAGAGAGAAGAAAGAGAGAGAGAAGAGAGGGAGAAGGACAGGGAAAGGCAAGAGAGGGAAGAGAGAGAGTTCAACAGACGGGCTACTGGGCTTCATACAAACGAAGTTGCAAGTGGTCGAGGTAAGAAGGTTGAAAACAAGTTGGTGTTTGTGAATAAGTCTAGCAAGAAGAGGGTCGTTCGAGCCAAGGACGACCCTGAGTTGTTGAGGAGAAGAGAGAGGGAACGGGAGCAGGCTGAGCGCTTGGAGAGGGAGAGGGAAAGACAGGAGGCTGAAGAGTACCAACGGGCCCTGGAGGAAGAGCTGAAGAGAGAACAGGAAGAACTCGACCGGAAAGAGAGAGCAGAGCGAGAGGAGATGCTTCGCATGGAACAAGCTAAAACGGAGCGAGAACGGCAACGGCAGCATATGAAGGAGAAGGAAAGAAGACGGGAGCGAGAGCGGATTCGAGAAGAAGCGAGGGCACGTGAAGCTGAACTTGAAGCTCAAAGGGCGGCTCAGGAGAGGGAAGAAAGGGAGAGGCTGGCAAGAGAAGAAGAGCTACAGCAACGTGAGAGAGAGAGGATTCGGCAGAAGAACCTGAAAATTAAGCATATGAAGGAGCGCACAAAGGTTATATCTGTTCCTACACTTAATGTCTCAGAGAAAGAGCGTGGGAAAGGGATTAAGAGACGGCCTGACCCACCCGCGCCTTCATTCCATCATACTCCAGAGTATGGTAATGCTCCCAAGCGAGCACGCAAGAAAGGAGGCGAGGTGAGGTTCTCAAACTATTGAGATGTCTTCTGTCTTACTGTCATGTCTTATTCATGTAGACGAGATGCGTGTATATGATATATTCTGGGACAGACCACCTATTCCTCTGTCGCTCTGTTTCTCATATTTTGGGTTAAAGTGCTTGCAGGTCGACCTCTGCAACATTTTAGAGGGGGTTGTAGAGAACTTGAAGGTCGCGGAATGTGCTTATTTGTTTCTGAAGCCAGTGCCTAAGAAAGAGGCCCCTGACTACCTCCATTATGTAAAGCGCCCAATGGACCTGTCAACAATCCGGGAGAGGGTGCGGAAGCTCAAATACAAGAACCGAGAGGACTTTCGACATGATGTTGAGCAAATTGCTGAAAATGCCCACCTTTACAATGATGGTAGGAATCCTGGTATCCCTCCGTTGGCCGACAGATTGCTTGAGCTCTGTGATGACGAACTGGATGCAAGGGACGAAGAACTGGAGGAAGCCGAGGCAGGAATTGAACCCTTGGATGATGACTCAAGAGGAAACTCTCCGAGACTTGATCGTCGACGAAGTATCCGCACGTTTTAGTTTCCATCAACCTGTTGATTGATTGAGGCCTTTGAGCGACAGTGTCTTTTAAGATGGTGTTTCGGAATTTGACATGATGTTTTGGCGTAGTCATCCTTTGAAGGCAGCAGGCGCAGAGCACTCCCACAGAAAGGTCAGTTCCTCATCAGAACTGTGAGACTGTCGATCTTTGGCTCTGCTGCAATGAAGGTGACGGACTGTATTTTGAAGACAAAAGCGGAACTCTGTACAAAGCTGGAGAGGGAAAATATTATCATTCTTGTGTTCATATTGTGACATAATCAGTAGGTTTTGAAGAGGTAGTAACCCAACCAAGTGGAAGCTCAGGAAGATTGCTCGAAGAGCTCCATCACCGACGTTTTTTAATTGCATGCGCACTGGCGTCCCAAAGCGTGTGGCCATGCTCGTTCTTGTACTGTCTCATTATTTGAATAAATTTTCAATTGATTCCAATTATCTTGCGCGTTGTACTGCGCTGGCTCGTACTGACTTGTACCAACTCGTCTATCGATCTTAATGCCGTGGGACTGACGGAGCAGCTAGATTTTACATTAAGTGATACAGTATGGAGGGGACTGACGGAGCATCTCCAAATATTTTTTTGGAATGCTGTGGCGTGTGCCAGTCGTCAGACAGGCCCTGCCTCATTTCCGGGCCCCCACTGGAAATAGGATGCAGACACACCACAATCCATTTTTCAAGGCAATTCATTAATGAGTTTGGAATTTGGAGCTCCCTCATTTGTGTTGGGCCACTAAATTAATAAAAAATTGATTTCTTGAAAGCTCTTTGTGTCATAGCGTGCTAGAAGTCAAAAGTGAGAGACACGGGAAGATGGAGTGTTTGGACAAAAATTTCAAGTGGCCAGAGTTGACAAATGCTAAAGGCTGCAACTGGTGGGGCACTAAAAATCTTCCGGGCATGCCACATATCAAAACAAGGGCATTGTGGCATGTTCGGAATGTGGAGATGCTCTTAGGGAGTAAATCACCTCTATACCTGCTACATGCTTGGAATGTACTTTTAACAAATTTATCGCTTGACATGTAGCAGCTTCTTGAAAGAATCCAAATCAATTGGGAGAGTTTGTAGCATCCAATCTGCGTTGTCCAAGTGTAGGTATATTAAATATTAATGCATTATGTATACATATCAGTATATACGTAATATACAAATATCAACATATAATATGTAGCCTAATTAGTACTATATAATATATTAGGTAGCTTCAACATAATTTAATAGTTAAGGATATATTAGTATCATACTTATATAACTATATATTGGATATAATATATTATTTAATATTATCATATCTAAATCATTATATAGTTAATGGCATATGCTAAATAGTATTTTATATAATCTTTTATGTTTATAATAAGCATAAAGTTTTTGTGGGTTTGGATTATTTGACATGTTTGGATTGAGACGGGTTTTTTTAGGGTTTGTTGTTTGCAGGTGAGTAACAATGAAGGCCTTGAAGGGTTAACTTTTACTTTTTGCCAGAAGTAACACGTGTTGAAAACCCACCACTTCAATCTTCCTTTCGGGATCCCTAAAAGCCAACTGAAGTCTATTTCCTCCTGCTACTGTGATTTTAGCTTTCATTTTGCACTTTGTTTTTGTCTCCCAGCCGTCTCGTTGCACGACTCCATCTCCATCTCTTGTTTTTGTGAAAATATCGTTCGGTGAGTTGTTGTGCCTATTTCTTCACACTGCTAACACCAATTTCTGCATTTGTTTCTTATTGGTTGCATAGGTTTTTGGTGTGGTTGAGTTGCAGGATGATGGGCTCTAGTTTCTTAAAAGGGTTCCAACTGGCCAGTGCTTTACGTGTTAGGGTTTTGGGTTTGGTATCAAGTGTTGGTGGAGTGTGGTTTCCTTCGTAATTTTGGCCTTGTAATTCTACTCTAGTTCTCCGTTTGGAGAATACATTGTCCACTTGGCAAAGTTTTTGAGGTTTCTTTTTGTTGAATCAGTTGTGTAGTTGGGGTTGAAATGGAAAATTTCACCCTTGTGTCCTTTACAGCCAGGCAGTTAGTGGAGCCTAGACTGATGCCAAAGCTCCTTGTGCGAACCTCCCAATGTCGCTCAAGCATCCAGATTAATCCTGTGTTTGTAAGAACGTTTGAGAATTTGAAGGAGTGGCCAAACTTTAAAGAGGATGTAGGTGCAATTCTCCTAATGTTGGACAATGAGACACCAAAGTATGTGTCCCCAACAAACCTTTATCCTTTAGCACCATGTGCTGATGAGGTTGGTGTAAGAGGTGCGTTGGAAATCCTTCTTTTTTGTTGTTGAGATGTTGGCCGTTCACCTACATATCCCATTTGCTTTCAGATCAGGTGGGAGTGGTCGCAGCTACAGTTACACAGATATGGTTATTTTTGATTTGTCTACCCCACAAGGTGTAGGAGAGCAGATGGAGTTATCTCACAGAGTGTATGGAAATGGTGAAGCAAAAGGTCCTTGGCAATGGGAGGTTCAAGGGGCAAGTAATCTACTTGAGGTATTGCGGGATACAAAGGAGGGAGCAAAAACAATAGAGACAGTGCAGCAATTGTATGGAGATATGGTTTTAGATGAAAGTAAGTATGGTTTCATCTCAAATTACAACCAAACCATACTTTTTAGGAAAGAAGACAATGTGTTGGATAAGACCCTAGAGTTTTCACCAACTATTTTATTTTATTGATTGCATATCTTTTTGTTCTGTTTTGAGCACATGGAGGGAGACATTTGAAGCAATTGCTACCAAGAGCATCTGTTCCTTTTACTCCTAAACTGGGCTACATTATGACGCTACCTCAAGTGACTAGTACAAGCGCCAAGGGGAGGAAAAGGACACATCTAGAGAGCACAATTGTCTTAAAGTCTGGTGGAAAATGTCCAAAAACAGGCACAAAGAGATTTGTTGAGGTTGAGCTTTCAAATTTCTCTATTGATTTCTATATTCCAGATGCCTTCAGTTCCTTACCTGACTATAAGCTTGAGGATTTGGGTTTGACTGGACAAGTAGTTGGCCTGGAGACATATGGCAATGTGGTGGAAGGAGTACGGTTGTCACCGTTACGACCCGTCTAGACGGACATGATTTTGATGAAACGTCAGGATCTAACCCCAGCATCCGTTAGGATTCAAAAATAAAATAAAATTGTTTTTTTGGTCGGACCGTCCGTCTGTCCATCTCGTTGACAGTCGGTCCACTTGTCCAAAAACAAAAAAAAAAATTTATCTTTTTTATCCCGCGATCCCGATGCATCTTGACGCATCCAGACTGTCGCTGCCGTCGGACATCCCAATGTGAAAAGCCAACGTCACATTAGGATGGACAACTCTAGGAGGGAGTGCTTGGAGGATGTTTATCTGCTGCAATTAAACTCTTTGATGTTCGGATAAAGGGGGCAAGAGAGTTATTTGTTACAGAACAAAAAGGCTACAACTATTTGAAACCGCTTCAAGGGAAGTATGTGCCAAATCTATATGCAGTGAGATGCATGGCCCACTGTAACATGGTATTCATGGTTTTATTAGACGAAGGGATTTCCAAGCTTGAGACTTCACCACTGACACGTAGCCTGAAAAAGCAAGTTTTAGAGGTGTTGGATGATATTCATAATCATGGAATATTGCACAATGATGTAAAGTTGGAGCATGTCCTTATATCCCAAGGGGCACCAAAGTTTATAGATTTTCAGGGAAGCTCTAACTCAGCATCAAATGAAGACTTTAAGGTTGAACAAAATTTCATACACGTGCTGTTGGAAGATGAGAGTGAAGCTTCAGATGTGGTATTTAAAATCATCTCTTTCGAAACAATGTTCTTAGGTACGGAGATTTTTGTTACCATTATTCACAAGAAACACTTGTAGCTGTAGCAAGCGAGGCAGTTGGGCAAGCAGAGAAGTACACTGTAGGTGCTCTACTAGCGATTTCAAGCACTTTTGAAAAGATTTGTCCTCAGATCCAAGGATTGAATCGTAAGGGTATTCAAGGGTAAATGCTCCATAGCCATAGCTGCAACAAAATGTGTGACTTGGCCACGTACACTTCATTTGAGACGTTTAGCGCCAATTTAGGATTTTTTGTGCTTGTAGATGAGGACAGATGCTGACATATTTAGTAACAAAAAGACTCATATTAAAACTACAAATTGCTCCCAGAGGATATATGAGGGTGTTGTTGTCTTGGTGAGATCAGATTCTATGATTTCAATTTTCATTTTGCTCTTTTTCTTCATCCCCCACTATAAGAAATCCGTGTTTTTTTTATCCCTAGATTCTATGTGATGATGTCGTGAATGGTGTCTTGAAATGTCTACGTGGACATCCAAATTTCCCGTTGCTTAAGATTTGCAAATGACATCAGATTTAACGTAGGACATCAGCATGCTAGGGACCGGATGTCCAAAAAACATAGGTCAGCGAGATCCTCAAAGGCCGCCATGTGGCTCCCACCTAAGCGCCACACGGACACGAGCAGCCACGTAGGAGTTTTTTTCATCCATTTTTGGCCATGACGTGGCATCTGAGGTGGCACGTGATGTGCCAGTGGGAAAAGTGACGTGGCATCCAGTAAGGATGTGGTATGCCACGTCAGCATATTTTTTTGTTGTCTAAGAATTTTCTTGCTGTCTTTGAAGATGTCAACATAGACATCTGTACGTTTTCTGAGACATCAACTCAGACGTCTAGACGTTTTCATAGACGTATTTTGAAACATCACCTTAGACATCCAAATTTCTTGTGACATCACTGTAAACATCTACTTTTCATCATGAATAACTCCAACAATATTTGGTATGATTTAGGAAAACAAAATGATGTCACATTGGACATTCATGTCATGCAATGGACTATTCGGCATGATGTTAATATGGACAGTCTTACATGTCTCATATGACGTCTACATGCATGTCATCATGTCCAATATAACATGTCATACATAGTATACCATACATTATACATCATACATCATACATCATACATAATACGCCATACAACATACATCATAATTGGCAATTACGTCACATGACTTCAAAAGCCACTTGATGTGAGTTTATGGAAGGAAGAAGACGAGCTCTTTAGACAATTAGAGTGGTAGAAGGGAAGACAAACTATATGGGACATTGAAAACACTGGATTTAAATTTTGATGGAGCAGCACACAGACGTCCAGCAGGATGTTTTTCGCATGTCTCAAAGGCTGCTCTGATGACATCTCCATAGACATTATACCAATTGTGACTATGTTTCTTAAAACATCTAGAAGTCTACAAAAACGTCCAACAAAACATCTCAACATTTTATAAGATGTCTCTAGTGACATCTCTAAGTCTACTTAGACATCTCCAATACAAGTATAGAAAATGCAAAGAGATAGTCCGCTATGCTGACGTGGCATTCTACATCAATATGATTTTATGCTACGTTAACTAATTTACACGTGGCATGCCATGTCATCTTATTTTCTTCCAAAGCTGCCCGATTCCTTTTTTTTAAACCTCGGTTAGATTTTTATCCAAGAATAATGTAATTTCTATAGATTTATCATCCGTGAAATTTTTTCCTTACAATTGACGTGGCAGTCCATGTTTTTGCGGACAGCTCGACAGACATCAATGATTCCTTAAAAATGTCATCAAAAATCCTGATGTCAATGGTAACACCAACTTGTTTTCATTCAAATTTGCCACAATCACCTAGAACATCCTTAGAAATCTTCTGAAATTGCAATCCTTTTTTTTAACGTCTTGATGTCTCTGCGGATATAGTATGTTTGGCCTTGAACATCGCATGTTTTTGCTCTGACATAAAAAAAAAACAGGTTTCTTATAGTGTTTGATAGGCAAGAGGTAAGAAAACCGGTTTCATTTTCTTGAAATGATACAAGTGACTTCTATTTTGATTTTCATACAGAATGCTCTCATTCTTATTGTGTATTTTTATGAAGTAAAGACATGTTGAGAAGTTTGTTAGCTTAAAATGAATCCAAAGGAAGGCATTGGAGACTCTTCTAATTATCAAGTGCTAGTAGCATGCGACTGGAACGGGTGACATACACGTTTGGTGAACCGTAAAAGAGATGCAGAAGAAATTGATGAAGATGAAGTGGAAGATATATTGTACTCGGCTCTTACTGAAGAAAAAAATTTTGATGGCCTTAATGAAGATTTAGATGACACCAAAGACTCCAGTGTAGACCTCAATGCAGATTCTACCAACAATTTTGACTTAGAGATGTGCTCTTTTTTGTCCATGTACTTTTCAAGCACTAGTCCATGATTATAATATAGCGAAGATGAAATAGTAAGGGAGGATGGCTTTGCTAAAAGTTTTCTGTTTTTGTGTTATAGGATACAAAGAATAGCCAATGCTTTTGAACGACAATTCAAGCCACTGGACAAGAAATATTAAACATCCTTAAATAACAAAGGAATTGAGAGTTATTTAACTCAGAAGAGATGTTCTAGACATGCCTTTTCAAAAATTGAATACTAGTGAAATACTCACACTTATCTGATCTTAACTTTCTCTCTTTTGCACTCTAATTTTATTTACTGTTCAACTTGCATTTTTCCAGGGATCAAAGTCGATAACAACTTCTTGGTATCCAAACTTTATAAAGCTAGGCTACAAGGAGCCTTTATCTGCGCCAATTGCTGGGATTCAAGCAACCTTGTCGGCCATGAACCGGTAGGAAATACACGCTTTTGAGAAGGAGTCCAACCTCAACGCCATTAATGTCGCTGGACTTGACAATGAGCCCGTGCTTATGCTTATGGTGCTAGATTTGTCCCAATGGACAAGGGTCTTTGAGCTGGCAAACACTAATCTAGCAACTACAGTGACCCACCTTTGGGAACTACGTAGTGCTTTACCGGAGATTCTTGCTAGCGACAATGTGGACTTAGAAATAGCAAAATGAGACACCACAATGGTAGAAGTCGCAATACAACACACAAATAACTAGGCGGAAAAAAATCTTTTTCTATCGCAACTTTCAATGCCACAATCGGGTATGTTTAGCCATCTTTTTTTAGCAAATTTGTTTATTGATGATACCTATAAAGTGGCTTTTGAAAACTTTTAAGAGACCATCGTATCCATGCAGATAGAAAAGAAAAGGGAATCTTGAATTGCATCAGGCCGTCACCTCGCGATTCCTTTTGTAACCTAGCGTACTGTAGAAGATCAAGTGACACAAAAAGCTCATAGAGTATGGGCTACAGGCAATATTCATTCTTTAGCTCCTACTCTAACCTCCACTTGGAGAATCTGGGCCGGATTTGAAAAACGAGTCATAGGCAAATGCAAGAATTTTGCCTTGCAAAGTAAACAATTCATTTTTAATGGACAAAATATGGTCAATGCTTTTCCACTATGTAGCTACGACCATGGGAAATGCTCTACAACCTTTGTTAAGCTGCATATCAAGTTGGATGTTCCTACAGCTAATGACAAGAGGGATAAGCACCCTCAGAAGATGTGGAATGTTCATCATCCATATCTCCAATGTGCTTGTCACCCAATGTGTAATACTAGATGCACAGGTTCTTTTATTTAGTGGGATCATGCCTGCTGGTACATGATCAACCATCTCAAATTTTTTTTCTTCTGATGAAACCTTTCCTTTTTTGAAATGCAAGTTCATTGCATTTCTAATTTGGATGCAAGGAGATGGATGTACGCCATCAAGTGTCAGATTTTGTTTGCCCATTTCTGTAAATGGATGTGCATTGGTGCCGTCTAATTTGCGGCAAACCCACTTAGCAAGGTGCTGACAGAACTCCCTGATCTACCAGCACCTAGAAAAATTGAGAGAATGTTGAAACCTGCTTCATTTTCAATTGCAAACCCTGGGACGCCTAGCCTTGCTCCTCCCAACAAAAAATAGAAAATAAATTTAAACACCCTCCCTCCCTCCCAACGACACTTACAAGCTGATGGGCTGGAGAAGGACGCGACAGTATATACATAAGGGGTAGATCGAGTCAAAAGGGACAGGGTAATCAAAATATCAATTGTCAATATGATTGATGCACCCAAAATTCTGCCTTCCAATACTTTCCACCTATGCCACGGAGTCACGGACGGAAATGATTCAAGTCTTTTCAACTTCCAGCGGACCAAGCAGCATCACTAAAATACCCAAGACTCTTCCTACAGCTACTATTATAGCAATCCAAGATAGTCCTATTTTATCACCTTTACTTGCTAGGCTATTGAGTTTTGAGGAGGACTAGTCAATTTTTGTTTTATACAAGTACTTAGTCTTGTCCAACTTTAACTGATCAATCAATTTTTTACAGTGACTAGGAATTGTCCTTATTACTAGTACTTGAGCTCGTCTTTACATGTTGAGGGCAGATGAACAGAAAAATTATGATCACAGACCAAGTTGGTCGACATGTGTTACAAAAAACGAAATCAGAAAAGCTTATTGGTTGTCTTGTTTTGACTTATCTTAAGAGGGCATTTGAATAGATCAATATCAAAAATATCTTTGCTGAATGTTTGTCTTGTTACAATTGTGAATACTTGGTTCCAATTATTGACGAGATTATGGTATTATGGAAATATCATGATAATCTTCTGTCGTTGCTTTATAGATCGAGTGGGGTCTTCAAAAAGTTTAATTTTTGTACCTACTTGACCTCACAGAGGAGTGCATGTATCTCCAAGCAAAGAGGTTCAGAAACTTTCTAGATGTACAAAATAACGGAGCAATCCAGCTTTATTCCGTCCCAAGTTCATGTCAAGATTGTTAGTGTCGACATCGTCCAAAACAAGGACCTTAAGCAAGCTCTAGCCTTAGGACTAAATCATATTTCCATCAAGCCTAAAAATATTGCTTCATGTGTTGCTAAGGCAATAGACAGTTTTAAACAGATGCTACAGATTTTTAATTTGGATTCTAGCAACTTTTCAGTAATTGAAGCCACTCAATGGATTCAAGCAACGTGCTTGTCTTAGTTGAAAATTTGCTCAAAAAAACAACAAAGACGGCCACCGTTTCTCTGGCCAGAACTTAGTCAGATCAAAATCTGTGATTGACGAGATTCATTGGTTAACTAATTAAGCATTTCTACTACGTTGGCTTGGATAAAGCCTCAAACAATATTTCTTTCATCTGCGTTGAACATGTTCAGCTCTTAGCCTTGGAACAGCTATCGGGTCCTCATTTTGAGCCTTGTAAGGGATAAAAGCTTATGGGCATTGCCTACTTCAATTCTTGATCGTGTAACCAAAGAGATTTCTACATTAATACCACAAATCCTAATCTAATTCAATACATTCCCATATCTTATGTCCATGTTCAAATTGCATAAGAGCAAATATTGTTGGCTCACTAATGCTTACCAAACCATTACTCTAATATTGTGTACCTACTTACTATAGCCACTATGACAGTCTTAGAGACAGTCAAAGAATGGGCAAATAATACGGTATGTGGATACAAAAAATTCCTCCGTTGTAATACGTCTATATTTTGGATGGTAAATGCATTTTTATAGGTGGCCCTCAATCTACCAGAAGAAATCCATGACATATTTGTTGCGGATATTACTAGATGCTATGAGAATATTTCATTACAAGGTTATGACAATCTAGTAGATGCGGTCAAGCATGTCCTCAGGATCGGTTTCCAAAATGAGCGATCCAAACATTTACATGCTACCCCAAAAGTATGGATTTGGATAGACAATGAAGGCAAACCAGTCAGATCATGTTGGGGAACAAGCTGACCAAATTACGAGACTTGGTTTCTTTTGGATGAACTGGAACATACACAAATCCACGGTTGGCTTATGAGCAACTACTACATATTTCCTTGGCGACCAAGTCTGGCGACAGAAATTGGGAATCCGATGGGTTTTTTGTGCTCACTTCTATGGTGTAATCTTTACCTTATACATTACAAATTATCTTTTGTGCAAAGGTTAGCTAAGCTTAGACAAATTGATATACTAAGAAAGTTTCAATATGCATATTGCTACATTGATGACTTATGCTGGTTGAACATTGGACATCCGATGGAATTCCTTTTACCAGAACAAGTTTGATCCACGGACAATCCTTATTGGATCTATCCCCTGGATGTCTTAGAGATCAAAATTGAAGTGACCAAGTACTCAACACTGGACCCTTTCCTAGGCATTCAAGCTAGCTTTATTGATATAGAAATCTCCATTTTGGATACCATTCTTGGAATCTACAATATGTGCAAATTCAATAAGAGAAGAAAATTACTTTTTTCCTATACCCAGTACATCAAATTCCGGTCTAATTGACCCATAAAATAGTCATACAGTATAGTTATCTCATAGACTGTTCCTATCTTATATGTCTCAAGTTTAGCCAGTGCTGCAGCATCTGAGATCAAATGTTTGATCTATACTTTGGCTAATAATGGCTTTTACAAGCCAAAACTATATACCATCATCATTGACTTTTTGGGTCGAAATACATTTCTAGGAATCTAGGCCTGAAATACGACATCCAATTGTTAATCTCTATTCTCAGATATTGGAATACTCTATGACTTAATAGAATTTACTTTACTTCATTAAAATGACTCAAACTTATAAACTTTTTAAGATGCTCGGTGTGCACCTCAGTAAGAGGGTACACCAAGTACTCTTACTGAGGCCAACACTTCCAAAGGTGGTGGCAGGGTTTTTTTTGTTTTTTTTGTTTTTTTTCAAGATTCATTATTCAAGTTTATTGCTTGATATAGCATCATACAAGTGCACACATAGCCTTGTCTATGTTTTGATTCATAATTTTTAGATTTAATTTGGTTCTAACAATTGAAGCTACGCATAGCCTATTTGTTGTCCTATAAATTGTCAACTTTAATACACCAAAGCAAATAATTTTGACTTTGACAACTCTTTTTAAACCATATAATAAGAGTCCATTCTTACTAGGGGAGGTATCTAATTTAGCTTGATGCTGATAGTTTTTGACCACTGTATCTTTTATCACTACAAGAGAAAGGGTTGTTTTAAATATAATCCAAGTAGTATAGTCTTTTAAGTGATTACCTTTAAGTAAGGTTTTTAGTAAAGTTTTACTGAAAAGACTGTCCTTTTAGTAAAATTTTACTAAAAACCTTATTTAAAGGTCATTACTTAAAAAACTATACTACTAGGACTATACTTAAAACAACCCTTTCTCTTAGTAGTGTATGACATCTAATTGTCCATATGTCATTTGTTCCCTCAATAAAATCACCAGCAGTAACAACTAGACACTAATTATCTAATGATTGTTTAACTACTCCCAAGTAAGCTGTTAATTAGCCACCAAAAAACTTACATAGTTAAAGCCATCACATGTCCACCATATTAGATATGATTGGATTGAGATGTACTCAAATTCAATTTAGAGGCTTGGAGGCCATTTATTCAAAATTGCCTTGGGTTTGGTGTTATTAAATTCTATTATTATACACTATAAGAAACTTGCGTTTTAGGTGACAAGCCCTGATTTTTCAACAAATTTTAGTAGACGTCTAATGCAACAAAACCATGTTTTTATGACAATATTGATGTTACATTGGACATTTTCGTTGACAAAAAACATAGGTTTGTTGCATTGGATGTCCACTAAAATCCGTCAAGAAAAATTTGGGAATGTCACCTAAAAACACGGGTTTCTTATAGTGTACAACAACCAACCACCCATAGACCTAATGACATCCATCTATGGAGAATGATCTAAGAAAGATTGATTTCTTCACTCCTTCTAGTGACTAACTACTTTTTAGTGTAGTGTAAGTTCAGAAGAAAATATAGTTTTTAGTATCGTTTTAACCATCCCTTTCTTTGTTGCTCAGACTCTATGTTGCTAGAATTTGCTCAAACAGGGTACCTTACCTTGAGTTTTTATTGAGTGAGGTCTCAAGTTACTCTACTCCTCAGCTTGTACTAGGAAGGATAACTTGTCAAATATGGCTTCTACACAGGCGTCTTCAAGCAACCAAGTTTTTTTGATGACGGATACTGGGACTAATGCTTGTAATGATTTTGTAGTGTTTGAACTTCTCTATGCATTTCTTTCTGATTTTCTTGTGAAAACTAAAGCATGTGATATTGGATTGAAGACAACTCGTGTTATCCTCACAAACTCACTTTTGTGGTGTGTTGCTGGGACAGGCACAGATGAGGCCCAATTCCTCTTGAAGATTTGCAAGAAGTTCATATGGAAACTCTACACCTTGCTCCTACTTGAATATCAAAAGAAAAAAAATTGTGTATAGTATTTATGCTTTTTGATATAGAAAGCTACCTTACACTTTGATGTGGACTACTTGGAGTCATTATAGTTTGTAGAAATAGGGATCATTGCTCTACATCTAGAGATGTTTCTACTTAAAACACGACTATTCTTACTACCCTCTATTCCTTTTCTTATTAAAGGGATGAATCACGTCTTGACATTATTTTTCTCATACACGCATTAGAGAAAATCTAAACCTTCTAGAGGGTTGCTAGAATGTGACAAACCAAGCTATTAAAAGCTTGGTTTGTCACACCAAGCTAATTGCTCCCCGTAGCAGTCAGCTTTTGCAATTTTATATTTTTTATATTTTTATATTTTATATTTTAATAATTTTTTTAAGATTAAATTTTTTTTTTTTTTCTTCTAATAATTTTTTATTTGGAATTTTTGGTTCCTGCGCCACTACTGCTGCAGTTTCAGCAGGGCAGAAATAGGGGAAAAACGAGTTTTTCAGCAAAAAAAATCCAAATTTCAGGGTACCTTAGAGGGCCATGGAGCAGCCCTCTGGAGGCCTGAAATTTCCTCTAATGAATGTTGGATCAACTCTCCACACTAGACAGGCTTATGATTATATATTATGTTCATCACAATATAATAGTGTAAGGATAAAACAACTTTCATACCAAAGAATTGACTTTGTAGTATTGTGACTTGATTTCGAATTAGACAATATAAGCTTCAAAATTGGTCATGTAAAAGCTTAGATAAGTTTGGATCAGTGCTCCTCAAAAGAGATGTTCTAAACAGGCCTTTTTTTTTAACTCATAAAACTCGGTTCCTTTGCCATTGTCATTGCAATTTCAGCTACTCAAAAAGAAATTTTCAGCCCCCAAAAACAAAATTTCAAGGTACTTCAGAGGGCTGTGGAGCAACCCTCCGGAGGCCTGAAATTTCAGCCCCGAAAAATAACATTTCAGGGTACTACGGAGGGCTATAGAGCAATCCTCCAAAGGCCTGAAATTTTCTGTAATGGGTACACCCAAAGTTGCACCCTACCTAAAACCGCCATCATCACTCTAGCTCTAGGTACATCTCCAAAACCATCATGTACCTATATAAAAGAATCAATTTGAGAACATCTAATAAACTTTGGTCCTTCATAACTTCTGCATTCAAATGTTGTGTTCTTTGGTGCGTTGGAACCTCCTTTCATTTACCAACAAGAAATTAAATATGAAAATTTGACCAGTCTAATAATATTAACTATGCACAATAGCAAAAAGTGGCGTTTGGGGGGTTCCCACCTTATGAACAAGAGTAAAGTTGCAACAATGCACTCTTGTTCCAACAATAAGTTAGTGGGTTTCTGAATAGTTTAGTAGGCAAAAGGTCAACCTGTCACACTAACTTGGAGTACAATTTAGTAAGTTAGGCTGCACAGTACAGGACATTGACAAAATAAACTTCAGCACTTGAGGATATTGCATTGGTGTTTCTTTTGTTAGAGAGTTTGTAGTCATTCTTGGATATCTTATGCTGCCAGTAAAGCGCCTGCAGATGGCCCTCACTTTGATCGTTACCCTCTTGGCAATGCAGTGTGTGCTGCTCTGTACTCGGTACAAGCAATGCAATCTCGAGCTTCATTCCAGACAAGTAAGTTAAGCTTAATTCAACACAGTTATGACAGTTGCTGTCGCCAAACTTTTAGGGGTAAGTTTGGCCGTGCTAACCATAATATATAGCTGTCGTGAGAGTGCACTTGAACACGAGGTTTCTTTAGTGAACTACTCAAGATTGTTGAATCGGGAGTTGGTTTTACGGATCGATTAGACCAAACCTCCTGTCAGTGAATAACAACAAACCAACCTAGTGGAGCGCTTGTATGCATGTCCATGTGAGCCACTGCTGTGTAAGAAACGTACAGTGAGATTACAGACAGTGAGATCGATGAACTTTTCTACGTCCTTTCTGTGAAGAGCTTTGTCTTGGGGGGGATAAGGATCGGAGATCTACACGTTACGTATTGAACACGTAGAATTGCTTTCCTCAGCGAACCAAGGCCCTTACCTGTTCTCGTTGCCCGCGAGATTGGAAAAATTGGAGAATGAACCAACGAAGGTGACGTACTCTGACAGTTAATCAGCTACAGTTGCTCGCAGTTCTACTGCCCTACATATATTTCATAGATGGGGAGCATCGTTTTCCAGCTAAAGTTGCTCGCAGTTCTACTGACCTACAACTATTTCGTGGGGAGCATCGTTTTCCAGCAACGTTTTGGAACATGCTCTTCAGAAAAATGTAATATGAGCAACTGTAGTTGATACCTTCCCCAAATTTGAGTAGTTTACGGTTCTCAAGTTCATAAGAACCCCAGAATCGATCAGTAGTCTCAGCTGCAGCAGAAAATTATAACAAAGAGTTCAAGCAAGGACCTGGTTTAGCATTCTTTGGTAATGTATATGGCGAAACCATCTGAACAGCTTCAGCAGAGGTAACGTTATAAATCTGTCGAATGCTAGCATGTCGAGATTCTGAACAATTTCGAAGGATAATTTGCTGCAATGGTCGTTTCCGAGATCGAGGGTTCATCATCGTTAGGGTGCATTTCTGTAAGTCACCCGCGATCGCTTCCTAGAGCGTTTTCTTCAATATTTGCATTCAATTGAGTCTGAATTTCAAGTTACGAAGTCAGTCTCACTAACAACAGTTCCTGGATTTCAAACTCGATATCCATGTATCGCATATGCATCGTACTTAGCTGTAGAATGGGGAATTTCCTTAAAAGACTTCAGTACGGCCGTTCTGAACCATCTAAGTAGGACAGGTCTTGATTTCAGAACGGCCGGTGTAAACTGTAAAAGTGCCAAAGTTCCGGAATGGCGCCCTTTTAATAAAATTCGCTACGTGCAGGGCGTTCGCTGCAACCCACGAGGACAAGAGTTGCAAGCAAGGGACCAAGGGTTGGCGACCTCAAAACTCCAGCCATTAGAAGTGAATTCACAGTAAGAGAGTTTGAGGTTGGGCTATCATGAAGAACCTCGGGGAATCGTTGTCGGGAGTTCCGTGCCTGAAAGACTACGCACTCGGAAATGGTAGATTGGAAATCCCGCACTCGCATGCTTGGTCACCATGATGCTCCTGCTCCTCGTGTTCATGTTTCTAAAATCGCAAAAGCCGCGACGTAACCTGCCCCCATCGCCTCCCGGCGCCTGGCCCATCGTGGGCCACTTGCTGCTGCTCGGGAAGCTCCCACACATCACCATGGAAAGTTGGGCGAAACAATACGGCGAGATTATTCCTCTGCGATTCGGGTCGTTTCCTACGGTGGTGATTTCCTCGCCGGAGATGGCGAGAGAGGTGTTGCTTACGCAGGACAAGATCTGGGCGTCACGACCTTCAAGAAGAATTTCGTCAATTCACTTCTCTTACAACTACAAAGGTCTGTCAGAACGTTCTTTGCCGCCTTCGGAATTTGATTTTGGTTTGGCGTCCGGTTGATTGATGCATTTGAACTGGGAGGGATTAGGGATTTCTTTTGCTGCGTATTCGGCTATGTGGCGCCAGCTCCGGAAGATCTCGACACTGGAGCTCTTCACAACGAGGAGGTTGGAAGCCTCGCATGGATTGCGTCTTGAGGAAATGCAGCAAATGGTTTGGTAGTGGTGCTATCCTTGTAACACAATCTTGACGTTTTTTTGCCTTGATTAACTGCCGTTACGCGCTCATGCTTAACTTACATCTAACAGTGGAGTTGAACGATACGAGGTGTAAAAATGAGCTCAATTTCACCTCTACACTCTCAAATCTTTGTTTTCAGCAGAAGTTAGGCTGGAATTCAGAACAAAGATGAAAAACAAATGAGCTTGCTAGTGAACTCATTTCATCTTCTGACCATCATGCTTCTGACCCGAAGGCTTGAAAATCTGAATGTGCTGCAATTTGACGAGTGAGGTTGGAAGAAAAGTGGGGGAGAGATCGACTTATCAACTACCTCTGGCATTGTCAGCAAGTTTTTTGAATGGTTGAACTTGTGTCGCAGGTCGATCTTGCAAGATGCGAAGCTTGGGAAGTCGGTGGACGTGAAGGAGCGTTTCAATACTAAAGTGGCGAATGAGATTTTCCGAGTGGTGTTAGGGTACAGGTTGTCGGGATCCATTGGCCCCTTGCCAGGAGGGGAGGATAGTGAATTCGCGGACATCACCCATGAGCTCCAGCACCTGAAAGGCTTGTTCATGGCGGGGGATTTTGTACCGTGGTTGCGTCCCTTGGACATCGGCGGCGTGGAGTAGCGCATGAAGACAGTGCAACGGCGCCTGGATCTCTTTCTGAACAAAGTCTTGGCCGCACACGAGAGGAAAGTGCAGCAAGGGCCCACTGCCGAGACCGATAAGGATTTTGTCGATGTGCTCTTGCGCATCATGCACGAGCAAGACGAGTCAGAGCCGTTGAAGCTGGATGAGGATTGTATCAAAGCAACAGTCAATGGTAACATAGAGACTCCATTAACCATGCAGTACTGTACATTAGATGCTCCACTGACCGCAAAGGTGTACTGTGATAATTTGTGCTAAGTGTGAAAGCACATAATCTATTGACGTTTCGTTTCTTTCAATTGTGCAAAATTTTAGATTGCGCAATTAGCGCAAGTATCTAGATTGTTGAAAGGAGAGGCTCGAAGTTCATGTGTATGGTGAATGGAACCTCTCCCTTGCTGTATGATGAAAGAATACTTTACATTATGAGAGATTCCAACTCAAGTAGAGTGTTTCTGCTCCACATTTTTTGCTCCAATTCTGATTTCTGAATTGCCTCGAACAGAGCATAATAGCTGCGGGAACGGACACTTCCACAGTGACAGTGGAATGGGCCATGGCGGAGCTCATCCGCAACCCTGATATCGAACGAAAGCTCACACTCGAGCTCGACACCATTGTAGGAAAAGACCAGATGGTGCAACAGACAGACCTTCCCAATCTCAAGTATCTGCAAGCAGTCATCAAAGAGGTCCTTCGTCTCCACACTGCTGCGCCATTGCTGCTCCCACATGAATCAACCCAAGATTGCGAGCTTGCGGGATACTACGTTCCCGCCGGCACTCGCTTGCTTGTGCATGCATATGCCATTGGACGAAACTCGAAAGCATGGGAAAAGCCCTTGGAGTTTAATCCTGAGAGGTTTGTAGCTCACCCGGATATTGATGTGAGAGGGCAAAACTTCGGACTCATTCCGTTTGGATCCGGGAGGAGATCCTGCCCCGCCGTCACCATGGGCATGGTGTCGTTGGAGTGGACAGTCGCCACGCTATTTCAAGCCTTTGAGTGGTCTCTTCCAGCCGGGGAGAGATTCCAGGATTTGGACATGACGGAGGAGCGGGAGGGCGATACCCGGGGGGGTGAGAAGGCTTGCTCAATATTTGACCCCCCCGGGTATCGCCCTCCCGGTCTCCCTGTCGAGTTCGGCATTACTACACCGAGAGCGAATACCGTTCTTCTCCACGCCATTCCTCGCCTGAGCCTTGAACTCTATTCGGCTTGATTGTGAAATTCAACGGTTGATTGTTGTTGTGCATTTAGATTTCATCTTTCCAGAATTCAGTCAGCTTTTATATTTTCAATCCCACTCTCATTCCTTGATGCTGCAACGGGCTGCAGTGGCGTAGAACCTGCAAGTCTTCAAGGTTTAGTTGTCTATATATGGATCGAGACAATTTTGAAGAGTATGCTGACTGTATAGAAGAGTATAGCGATCTTGGTTAAATTCCATCTCGTTAGAGAATAAGCAGCAATATTTAGAAGCTACAGTGGTTGGCGATTCTGGCTGCGAATTGCACCACTAGCGAGGATTTTCCAGGGGAAATTTTCCAGTGAGTAGTTCTAAAACGGCCCATGATCGTGTAATTGATATAGAATTCTTTGACATCTGTCAATTGCAATGTGCTCTTTTACGTCTAATTGCTATGGCTGTCTTGCTATAGCCTGTGCTGAACTTGCTCGAGTTGCGAGTCTTCAATAGCTGTGGCTTCGACCCTCTACCATCACAGTGCCGTGGCTTCTGTAGAATACTCGGTCTTTGACGTCAAACAATTTTTATTTATTTTTAATTTCCTGCCCTCTTTGACCGATGTTGTGGAAGTGAAGACTGTCCTAGTAGTCTTCTGATTCTCGCAGGATGTATATTTCGAAGGTTAGTAACACTGTAGTTGGACTGATGGCGAGCACGGGAGATGGATTGGCGTTTGCTCTAAGTTGGGCAGTTTGCATCTTAGTTTGCCATGGCAAAATCATGGGCGATCAGGCAGGGAGAGCATGGGCGTGATGCAACGCTATGTGTTAATTGCCTTGCCTCCATCCTATTCCATTTCGTCTACAGTTCTACATTTCACTTGGCTTTCCTTTCTGTTTTGTTCCTCTTGATCTTGCGTTTAATTTTGGTATCAATCTGTGTTTGTTCGTGATATTAATTGCTTAGTGATGATTGAATACGCGCATCTGTTCATTGCATAATCTTATATTGATGCTATCCTCACAAAGGGCTAAAGGTGGGTTCATTGTGGTCATGCTTGGTGCATTGAGTCTCTTGGCTGTGGGCTTAAGTTGATCTCTCGTGGACAGGAAGTGCTCATCTGGACTCTGTGCATGGCAAACAGCAGAGTCAGTACTACGTGCAACGGCGTGGAAGGAATATATTTGCTTTTCCAGTTTTGGGGGACTAAAAATTGTTTTTTAAGAACTTCCAAATGGAATTCATTCATTCATCATACTACTAAAATCATAACTCCCTCTGTAGTATCACAAATGTTACCATTGATAATAGGGGCTCATACTTGCTATGCTACGCATTCATTGTATCACATATTAGTAAAAGTTTGATATATTTGAATAGAATGCATGATAATGATTTCAATAAGTCTTTGAAATAAGTAATTTTAATATTTTGTAAAAATATTTTCAATCATGCATACATAAAAATAATATTTTCACACAATGTTATTATACAGAAATAGAGTAGTAGTTTGCAATCACCTCTGTAATATCACTTTTACAGCTTTCATGATTTCAAAATTCTATTGGTACTACCAAATGATTTGAGAAATTTATTCAATTGAAGCAATTTTGGGTTTCACAACAATTAAGTTGTTCATGAAGTTTTGAAATTTATAAGTTTTTCTTTTCAATTCACCAAGTTTTTGTATTGCCATTGTTCGTAACAATTGAGTCAACTTTTGAATGTATTACAATAAATGTGTATCTTTTACAGTATTCACCATTGCATATATTTCATTCATCATTCAACAAATTTCTATTGTACATTTCAATATATGCTTACTTATAAACAAAATTATATAAAGATTTTAGTAATTTTTATTTGAAGATTTATTGAAATTTTTGTTCTGTATTTTATCTAATACATAAAAATTCTAATAAAATTCTAATGATGAATGCGTAGCATAACAAGCGCCAACCGCTAGTTATAAATATAAAATAATGAAATCCAATCAGGGCTTTTTAAGAAAATTAAAACAAAAAATTTGGATTGGTATGAAGTTTTGATTGGATGTGTATCCATTTGTGCTACACTAATGATGGTAAATAGTATTACCTACACTAATTGGTTTTAAAATGTTATAACTTATTATTCTTCATGAGTATTTTTACCAAAAGCATAGGTATTGATATGTTCCAAAGTTGCGGTTCTCAATGAATGTAGTTAGTAAAAATACTCATCTAGAGTAATAATTTACGTCATTTTGAAAGCAAATATTGTAGGTAACACTAAATTCCATCATTAATGGGCAATTTCATTAAAATGGCGATATTCTTTTAAAATGGTGTGAAAAAAGTTTAGAAAGGCCATTCTGAAATCTATACCTGTTCTAGATGGTGAAAATAGCACACCATCAAAGTGTCACTTGGAATACCGCCATTTTAGTGAAATTGCCCATTTAGTGTATGCTATATGCCGTTGGCACTTGCAATTTGTAAATACTTTGAAATTCAATATCTTTAATGCATGATGGAATTCAAGGGCTTTGTTGTGGTATGAAAGGTTGCATTCTTGATACAAATAGAAAATTTTATGCACAAAGGAATGCAAGGGCTTTGTTTTGTGGCGTTTGGACATGCCATGTGAAAGTTACGGTTTTTTCAAAATGAGATAATTTACTTCAATTTTTTATTTTAAAAATAATTCAAAATCCATAACTTTCACACCATAGGTCCAAATGCCATGAAACAAAGTTTTTGCGCCCCTCCTCGCAGAGAGCTTTTCAATGGTACCAACACTAGTAGAAAATTTAGTGAGCTGATTAACAAAAACTCAACAGAAAAGTGTTGATTTTTTTGTTAATTTGGACAAGTTAATTTGGGTACTTGTGAACAAAAAAGTGTTGATTTTTTTGTTGATTTGGTCAATTCAAGAATGAGAACAAATTAAAACCTTAAAGGAAACTTGACCATACATAAATTAACACGTGGCAAGTGCCACATCATCACAAAAGTGCCACCTTGGCAATTCAAACCAATGAAGAGCCTCCACCTAGACTGATCAAACCAATAGGGAGCCACCACCTAGGCAAGCAACCACCTAAGCAATGGGTGCCGATGGGGTTTGAACTTTGTACCCCTTGCTTATAGTACAAGGCCTTTACCAACACACCAAGCATCCATGTACATGTACACATGTGTGTTTCCGTTTTTATTTATTTCGTTATTGCTAGTTAAATTCAGTGGGTTCAAACTCAGCAGACTTTAGAGGCCATTTAGGCATGGTAAAACAACTTTTTTCAAAAAACTTTCAACTAACAAAAGTTTCAAAATCAAATTTACTCTTACCTCCAAAAATTCTTTTGCAATTCCAAGTCTGCAGTCAAAAGTTATGGACAAAATTCAAAGAGGGGTTGGTATGGACATTCTTTTTAACATTTTAAAACATCCTCTTTGAATTTTGTCCATAACTTTTAACTGGAGACTTGGAATTGCAAAAGAATTTTTGGAGGTAAGAGTTAACTTGATTTAACAACTTTCACTAGTTAAAAGTTGTTTGAAGAAGTTTTTTTACTATGCCTAAATGGCCTCAAAAGTCTGCTGATTTAAGAAAATACCAAATTGTGAATGATTAAGTTCTAAAAAAACAAACAAATTGTACATAGAATACTAACCATGGTGATTTAAACATTTTTCAAATGAAAAGACTTACTTGAGATTCTTGTAAGTCAAAAGGAACAAAAAAATGTTAATCTTTTTAGGCTAAATATCCGAACAACAAAAAAGTATTGATTTTTTTGTTACTTTAGAGTTGAAGTATCTGAATCAACAAAAAAAAGTGTTGATTTTGTTAATGTGTACCAAAATCAACAAAAAAGTGTTAAAATGGACGATACAGTATCCAATTCAACAAAAATTTGTTTATGATTTGTTGATTTGGATACTATTTTTCTACTAGTGCAAGAAAACAACCAGGGGACTTACAATTTTTTATATCTCAACTGCGTATTAAACAAATAAATAAACAAATTTAAAGTATAGGTTTTTTTATGAAATTCATACAAATGTGGAGATCTTATGCAAAAGCCATGGCCAAAAATCATTCATCCCAAAGGCTTGTGCATGAAAAGTATGCATGTCTTTCTTGCAATCACCCGAGCAATCACCTCACTATTTATTACACTAAGGCTAAATATGGGTTCACAATAGCACTATGACTACAATTAGGAATTGCATTTGCACATGTTGACGATTGCATAAAATCCTCTCTCTAAGTCACTTGTAGGGCTATAAGTAAAGGCGGGCCCATAAGTTGTAATTATGATGGATCACCAAGAACTACTTCTAGAAGTATTAGAATCATTTTTCTCACATGAAATAGATACAACAAGGTTTAAATCAATAATAAAAATAAAATACTCCCTTTGTTTCTCTAAAGGACCCGTGTTTGAGAATTTGTGAGGGTTTAAGGAATATTAACAAAAATTTGTAAGTGGAAGTTACTGGATATTATGCTTAAACTATTCCGAACCCAAATTTAGTTTTCTCTAGAATTAAGGGTTTTTAAAAAGGAGAGGAAATTAGTACCAAAGTTTTGAAATTTCAAGTGTTTTATTATTTTCACAGATGGATAAAAAAATGATTGATATGAATTGTGTCAATGCAATTGAAAGTAAAGAACATGTTAGCCTAGTTGCCCAATTCAAGTTGCTTTATCAATAAAAAAACCAAAATCTTAATGTTGCTACTATTGATGATTCTAGCTTAATGATAGGGACAATTTGCAAACAAAAGTCACTAAATCAAGTTTGCATTGCTAACATTAGCAATTGATGAGCATGAAATGCTCAAAAAATATCATCAAACATGGCAAGCAAATCATTTTATTTTAGAGATAAGCGTAGGTTTTATTTTTACAAAAATCAAGTCAATGAACAAATACGGGTTGTTTTTTTAAATAAAAAATAAGTCAAAACATAGGTTTGGAAGATATTACTTAGCATTCAAATTTGGAAGATATTAGCATTCAAAGTTTGGCAAAAAGTTTTTTTCAAAACATGCTTAGATTGTCCAAAAAACAAGATTGTCCATAATTTTCTCATCACTAGTCCAAATAGAATGAATCACAAATAAATAGGCAAAATGTGTATAAGGTGAATTTTCTTACACCTAGCCAATACATTATTAGATTGCTTCTAGATCAACTTAAAAAAAAATCTAAATATAGATTCAAAGCGCCAAAAAATTTGTCTAGATTTTTTTTCTATTTTTATTATATAAAAAAATATTAGAAAATAATTTCCAAACTATAAGTTGGAAAAATATTTTATTGTCCTTCAGCTATCAAGCTTATAGCACTAAATTATGAAAACAAGTTTAATTTTTAACCAAATTTAAATATTTTAATAAGTATAATAAGTCATAAAAAAACTCCATTTGTTAGGTTCCCAAATTCCAAAAAATTACCAAATCTTGGGAATATATAGAAACCATCATCTAAATAAAGAATCCAAAAAGGCATAGACATTTCATCAAAAAGAAGTGTCGAAGTTGCAAAATTGTAAAATTATCAATCAATTGCAATTGCATTTTTGGAGTACATTGCATGAAAACACCTAGTGATATATAAAAATTAATTGGTAAATATATCAAAATAAATTTAAATAATTTTTGAAAATTCTAAGGGGTAAAAGTAGCCATGAAGAATAGAATGAATTGAATTTTCCAAGTAGCTATTATATCTTTTAAACCCCAATATACTCTTGGTAATGACCTTTGGTGAAATCACTAATAGAAGCTAACTTTAGCCTTTATAAAATTGCTTGATAAAATTTTGGTAGTTTTCATATTTGAGTAAACATTTTTTCCAAAATTTAGTGGAAAAATCAAGTAATTTTGATTTTTTAAACTATAGTATGTATATAAAATTATATCAATTAGAATTGTACATTAATATAGTTTGGAACATTACCATTAAAAATTGAGGATTAGATTGATAAGCAATATTCAATAATCAATTCTATAGTTGAAATACAAATGATATTGTATTATTTGGATTTTGAAACATAAAGCTTCCAACTGCAAACAATAATTCATTGAATTTTTTAAATATCATCAAAATTTTGAAATGGAATAGAAATTTAATTCATTAGGCTTCATTTTTAAAGTTTAAATCAAAACTAAAAATGATTTTTTTTGAAAATTACAATAAAGTTTGACCAAAATGCATTCACTTTTTGGATATGTGAATCTTTGAGGGATTAATATGTGTAGGGTGAAGACTCTTTCCAAAGGAATTATCTTGAGGCACAAAGAGTTGAGAGAAATTCTCAAGCCAGGAAACAATCTTCACCCAATGTGAGGACCTTCTACAAGAATTCTCAAATTTTCATTCAAATTTTGGGTGGATTATAAAAAGTCCCCCCCGAGAAAGATTTTATCAAAATCTACAAATCTACAAAATCTATATATTATAGGAGCCAGGGAGTTTTTCACACAGAAGGTATTTACTAACGAATCAACGAAGACGGAACTCGCGCACTTCTCGTCCATATCCGAACGAACGAGAAGAGAACATCGTGGGGGAACGTCCGTCGAATGTAGATGAAGAAAAAAATAAGCGACGACATTCGTCGAGTGTAACTGAGTCTGACAGAAAATCATCCTCACTGTATGTTCAGTCGTTCAGGCTGTAAGGTCGAGTGTGTTTTGCTTTTCATGGTTTTAGGGTTTTCAATTTCATTGCATTTTGTCGAAGTTTTGAACCGAGATGGCGGACAAGTCGGATCCGCGCTTGCCAAGTGCTGTTCGATACTATGTGGCGCCTCTTGTCAACCCGAACGACCTTCCGCCGGACTACTCCAGCTTGGCGGCCATGGTTTTCGGCATTCTTGGGGTCATGATGAAGGTGAGTGTGCTTTCTCTTTTGTTGATATTGGATTTTAGTTCCGATTTTTGGGTGCTTCTTTGATTGATAAATTTCGTCGTGGGTATTGGTGGATCCCCTAAGTGAATGTGGACATTTCTTAGATCGGATGCTTTTTAGGTGCTGCTCTCATTAGGTTTTCATTTTTGGGGAATTATCTTGCCAATTTCGCAGTAGTAGTTTTAACCTGAGAAATCCTTCTAGGCAAAACCCTAGGACGAGGGAAGAATTGATGCCGGGGATCTCTGTAATTGACGCTCATAGACTGCAATGATGTGCAGGTCTTTGAATGCACCTTAATAGTTGAGCGATTAGTTACTAATGTAAAGGACGGGGTGATAGAATTGATAGTTATTTGTATTCTTTGTGTCTGTGGTTTCTAGGGTTTATGGACCAAGGTTAACGAAAATTGCGTGTGTGGTACAGTGACCTTCTACTTTATTCTTTACAGGTCTAACGAGTTCTTGTTTCGTCATGGATTACAGCAAAAGATTGCTTCATGGTTTTCGTTGGTCTTCATCGCACAATCGCTCGCTTTGATGAAGAATCCAGAGTATGATTTGAAGCAGATTGTCATGGCATTAACGTATGTCACTCACTCTTGTTGCTTTTGTTATTGCTTTGCTATTGATACTGGACTTCTCTTGAATAGTTTTTTTTATGGATTTCTTGACTGGACCATTTATATGTGTTGTTTATATGTGGCTAATATCGTGGATGGCAAAACAATGGCGCTGACTGTTAAAATTTTCTCTTCTGTAGGTTTGCGGTGATGGGTCTCGTCACAACTTACTTTGTTCCAAATCCCAAGGCTGGGAGAACTTAACTTGGTCTTACTTAAAGGCTTGACTAGATTCCATTTTTTTCCATTTTTTTCTATTTATTCAGCAGAACTAGGGAGATGAAATTTACCACCTTCATATGCTTGTTCCCATAGTTTGGATTGTACCGTTGTCACATGAAACTATTCTGGGAGGAAAATTGCCAAATTGGCTTGATCAGAGATAACAGTGGAATCGAGTATAATATCACAAACATGTTCGTAGTTGTGCATACCTGGGATGTGGGAGAGTGATGGTTGCACCGAGTGTTGCGATGAACTTATGAAGGTTCATAAGGGTATGGGGTTTTAGACTTAGTTGGAATGTCATGGTCGGAGGTTATGCTCAGCAGCATCGTGCAAAAAATGCAATGGAAGTTTTCAATCCAATTTGGCATTCCAAGAGGTGAGCAGCCGAATGAGAATACTTATTTGAGCAATCGCCCTGACTTGTGCTATGCACCAACTTTGATATATTCGTAGTGCATTTTGAGCTTCTTTGCTCATGTTTCTTGCTCTTATTTCAATTTAAATCGATTCCTTTTGAAGAATTCTGGTCCCACTCTAAGGGCCAATGAATATGAAGTATCCATTTGCTCCCAAAGCCCACATCATTTGAAAGCCATAGGATAGAAGAAGTTTAAGAACTTCACTCTTTTTTGTGAAAGCTGCTTGGATTCTATATTGAATGTTTTCCTAATACTAAAACTGAGCAGAAAACTAAGTAATGATTGGGTTTGTTTGTATTGTGTTTTGACAATAGTTGGCAATTTTCAAGCTTTCTCATGTAACATTCAATGGTGTTTATATTCCTTTATGTATTTTTTGTACTTGTTTTGGTTGTTTGAGCCTAAAGTAAACTATTCTATTACGGACAAAATGACTAGTATAGTATGATATTGCTATCTAAAAAATGTGGAAATAAATTTCAGTGGTAGACAAGCAATAAGAAACAACATTACAAGTAAAAAAAATAGTTTTGAACTTCATGTGATTTTCTTAAAATTCATAGAAGGGTGTTGCCTTGGACTTTTGATGAAAGCTTGTAGACATGTTCATTAGTGTCAAAATGAAAATAGCTACAACAAGACTTCTACAATTTCGTGTTTGATTGAATTCATGTCCAATCTAGTCCATAAGGACCTCAATCCCAAATACATATTTCTATTGCTAGAATGAATCAATTTGCATAAAGCATAGATTTTGTTCATTCTAGATACATTTCATCTTCATTTCATACAATTAACTCCCTAAAGAAAGTAATTTTTTCTTCATTTGTATTTTTTGTTTTCCAATACAAACAACCTTGGTATGGAGCTTTTTTAGATTTTTGGAAGGAAAGTGTGGACTAGAATGGTATGATCTATTTTAGTCAATGTTTGTTTATATATTGAATTTCTTATTCGAACAATGAAGATAAAAATTGGGTTGATTATATATCCTTTTTTATAGATGTCTAAATGCCTTAGATTAGGCATTGATACTTAGTTCTTACATGAAGTTTTTTTTTTGTGTTAATTTTTTATAATGAGGTTAAATATAGATTGGTTTGAGGTACATTGTTACTGGCATGATTTTTGAAACAAAGTATGTCGAGTCAAAGTTTGACTTTGTTGTAGAATCTTCTATAGTATTTGTATATATATAGGAGATGAATCATTCTAGAGTAACAAATACTTCTTATACTTTGGCTTCTTTTATAATTTCTAGCATTAATCTAGGCTTGATAGTTGAGATCAATAAGAATTTACAAATCTCATAGATGACTTTCTTATGTCAAAATGTATAAAGAACATCATTCTCCACATTAATCCCTATAAAAATAACTTTTGAAATAATCTTAGTTTGTATTCATATAGAATTACAATGGAAGAAAATTTTCATTGGGATGAAGTACACTTGTGCTTTAAAGTATAAAATATTCGCAAAAAAGATTGTTGAAAATCTATATTATATAAATGAAAAAATAACAAATACAATCAAAGAATGGCAACAATCATAAAGATGAATGAAGAAATTCAGCTAATGACTGCTAGTGAGTAGTCAGTTGAAACAGTCAGCTTTCGTCCTTTTTTTTTTAAAATATTTTTTTAAGATTAATTATTATTATTATTTTAAATTTTTTTAATTTAAAAAAAAATTAATTGATTAAATTTTATTTTTTTTAAATTATTCGCAAATTTTGGTTCCTGAGCCACTATCACAACATAAGCTGTTGTGCAGAAATAGGGCAAAAAACAATTTTTCAACCTTGAAAGACACTATTTTAGGATCCTGCGGAGGGCTGTGGAGCAGCCCTCTGGATGCCTGAAATTTTCTCTAATGATAGGTGCTTGGAATTGGATAGTAATGTCTACCTTATTGACAAATGAATCTAGATTCCACAAAGCTAGAAATTTGAATAGGCATCACAACTGATTTGTTAACAATCCAATCCTAGTATTTAGGCACTATAATTTCCCTCATAAGTCGATCTGGATATTTGTCACTGTTACTAGAAATTTGAATAGGCATCAAGATGTTGAATTCAGCCTTTCAATTTTTGGCCAATTCATTCCAAAAGGTTACCCTTGCAAAATGGATACATCAGCTTATTAGTTCTTGAGTGTTCCCGTGTGAAACTGCGGATGGAGTCCATGGACAGACCCTGATTCCAAATAGAATTCCAAATAGAACTGGCGTTAATGTACACCGATTCCCAATTGGCGTTAATTTTCTCTCTCGTTTTAGACCTTTGTCAAGATGAATGTCACAATTTTGGCGCCCACAATCACGCCCGTTAACGAAGTTGACCATTCATAAAATTCGTTGAAAGTGCAAGTACCTAGCTATATCTTTGGGTGGCTCACCGAATTGAACCGGATCCTCTCGACGATCCCAACTCGGGTCCTGCTCACAAGCATCATAACGAATCATACCACATGATCGAGACAATCATCAACTGAGGTACATATATTCACCAAGCATGGAAATCTTCATTGAAATGGCGGTTTCCCAATTGCCCAAAGTAAGATGCGCAACCAGTTCTTCATCAAGTAGACACTGCAACCAGGACACCTCTAGATCTAGATTTCAGGGTGGCACAATTTTACACAAACTTCGCCAAAACTGCCACTTGTGGGTGAATATATTGACTCCTCAATGCAAGAGTTCCCGAGGCCAGTGCTCAGCCTCGCACTGAAACAAGTTCAGACTGCTACACGTCTTAGTGCTCGATCGACATTATTAATTTTCCTCCAATTTAACGGAACTTAGTGACTCTAGTTTTACTTATTGGAAATTAACTTTTCAACATTAGCAACGACTTATTTTTCAGATGCATTGGCAGAGTGCGTGGTACTAGCTCACGAACCTAGACGACCATGTATTGACCTGTAGACAAATGAATTTAGATTCCACAAATCTAGAAATTATTCGAATCGGCATCAAGACAGATTTGTCGAAATTCCAACTCCTGTCTCCAGGTACAATCATGGAGATTTTGTTATTGTTTCTAACAATCAAGATGTTGAATTTGACAGCGATTTCAAAATTTTGGCGAACATTTGCCAAAGAGTTGCAGACGCAAAACAGGGAATATGGCAATGCGAATCATATATTTCTTGGAAATTAATGCACGTGGATGGAATCGCCGGACAAAGCAGTTCCAAGGAATATATGATTTGTCAAACTTTGGATGAAGTTTACTAATTTCAGATACTAAAACTTATAAATGAAAGTATACACGTGATGGATAGATGTCCAAAAATGGATGTTTTACATTTTTTCTCATTTGCATTTCAAAGTGGGAGTACAAGAAAATAGTCAATTTCCTTAACTTTAAGGGATTATGGGCGCTAAAATTGTGACATTAATCTACACACTCAGCTCTAAAATTTAAGAATTATATAGAATTTTGTTTCAAGGTTGCAGTAGTAGAATGCTGAATTGAATAAACTAAGCCTTTTGACCCACAATGGGTCTAATTCGTCATATACCTAAACACTAAACACTTGTGCGTGTATCATAAGGATTACTTGACAATTTTGTTAATTGTCAAATTCCAGTGGCAAAACTTGTGCCAAAAATCTACACAAATCTCAAAACACAAAGGTATGTATATACTTATATTTTAGGCTGTGCTTATTAGAAGTGCCAAAGTTGTGCAAGACTACCAATTTAATGATTTTTTTTGGAATTGAATAAGTGGAGCACATAAATCATCTTCAATTTGGTCAATTTAATCTGTAGAGAGTTCAGTATTAGGATGTTGCACATCAAATTTTGCAAATTAGATAGATTCATTTATTGCAACTAGATTTTAGCTAGCTAATTGTACAAGTAAATATAACTCCAACGTACAAGACTAGTTGTGGTATGGGTTGAATTGCAAAATCTAATTGCACTTGTAAAATATCTATCCTTCAAAATTTTGGCAAGCAATACTTTAACATTGAATACTTTGCCCATGTGAATTTTCAATTTTTAAAGATTAAAAAGGAAGATCTATGTACTATTGTATCTTCCATGTTTTTGCAATTGAATTTTGAAAAATTCATCACCAATGAATTTCAATAAATTACAACATAAAATCAAGAAATACACTTGAAAATAATCACCAACAATAGAATTTTGTTTTTTGAAAACTAATTTGGTGTGCTTGATTGAGATTGTGGTAGGAATGCAATGCTAATTACTCTTGACAAAAAAATACCAATTGTCTTTCACATAGTGAATATTTCTTCATTTCTTAGAATGATGGGCAATTTCATTAAAATGGCAATATTTTTTAAAAATGGCGTGAAAACAGTTCAGAATAGCTGTTCAAAATTTATACTTGTCCTAGATGATGAAAATGGCACACCGCAAAAGTGGCACTTGGAATACTGCCACTTTAATGAAATTGCCCATAATGGCACAATACCCAGATTCCAAATAGAATTGGCGTTATCTCTCTCTCGTTTAGTGCTTGGTGTAGATGAATGTCACAATTTTAGCTCCCACAATCACGCCAATGAAGCTAACGAAATTGACCAATCTTTAAATTCGTTGAACGTTCAGGTCCGGATCTTATTGTGGATGGCTCGGCGATTTGAACCGGATCCCCTGGACGATTCCAACTCCGGGTCATGCTCACAAGCATCATATTGAACACTACATGAGACAAATCTTCAAGGTATATACAACAAGCGTGGAGATAAATTCATTAAAAATGACTGTTTCCCGATTGCCACAACTGAGATGCACAACCAGTTCTTTCGTAAGTGGACAAGCCAGGACACGTCTAGCTAGTTTTTAGTTGGGTACAATCGCTGAAAGCTTTGCCAAAACTGCCATTTTTATAAATATACGAGTCTTCAGTTGAGCTAGCTAGCACCACCAGGGGCAGATGATTCCAGCTTCAGTTTTAATTAGAGACGGCAAGAAAAAAGGGTACCATCATCCTTGATTTACTGTATAATATACAGTATGATTATTACAACTATCTCCCAGCAGTTGATTGAGATGGTTTACTAGTGTTTCAGTGTACTAAAACATACATACTTGCTCTTGATACCAACAGATTCAATCGATAGCAGTAGAAGGAGACCGGGTTTAAGCAACAGAAACTCCTCACTCAGGCTTAAATTACTTACAAGTATGTTGCGTTTCGAGGACCCACATGTGTGGTGACGGGTGAGTACGTCCCTTGCTGTTTCTGTTGATTGGACTTGAATGTGTGCTTGTAGAGCTCGTCGTGAGTCAGACACAGAGTGAACTATTAATGAAGAACAGAGGAAGTCATGTTACCAATGAGTCTCCGAGTTTCTAGTTACTGTTGCAGTGTAACGGACTAGAAAATGTCACCATCGTCCTGTCACTACGAGCATGTCCGTGTCAATGCAACGTGCAAGACTCGAAGTTCCAGTGTAACATATCTCTTCCAGTGTAGAATCTCTCTTTTAATTAAAATTGAAGTTTTCTGCAAGGCTGATCAATCTTATCGCCTGCCAGTAACGCACAGTTGATTTGCAGTACTCACAAATCACTTGCTTGGTTTCAATGGTATATGCTGGTGAGTACCTCATCAGATACGTACACGATGGTTATGCAATTCAATCGATATTAGTACGTGTCACCTA
Organism: Neckera pumila; assembly: GCA_963969595.1. Lineage (NCBI taxonomy): Eukaryota > Viridiplantae > Streptophyta > Bryopsida > Hypnales > Neckeraceae > Neckera > Neckera pumila. Next base: position 14,333,362 of record OZ018409.1, read on the forward strand.
ATAGATTCCTTCACTGGGAACTTTTGCCACTTTATGCCGGGCCTAAAGGGGGGCCTAATGTGCATCTCTGGTTCGGGCTGAGGTTCGGAAGACCGCAGGAACCTGAGTTCCGCGCACTTTGAGCGTCAATTGAGGCCTAATGCGTACAAAAATGGGCCAAAAGGGGGAGCAAAAGTTTCGGGTTTAGCGTACAAAAATGGGCCAAAAGGGGGGCCTAACTACTAGAATTGAATTGGAAGGGTTTTGCTACGTTTTGGAGCATGCTTGAGAAAACGTCAATTTCGTTAAATTGGTGATATTCCCACAAACCAAAAATTGTGACATATATCTTCACAAAGATCTAATTGACGTTAGAAGAATTTTCCAGCAAATGTGCAAATTTTGGAACATGCTCTTAAAAGCAAGCGTGCAACACTATCCAGCAAGCATGTTCCAAACCGTTGTTTACTTTGATCCAGGATTTAGTAGAAACGTTATATGCCAGCTTTGGAGACACATTTCAGTGTTATCAACAACATTCAAACCTATTAATTCAAATCGTTGCCGAATGGGGTGAATTCTAGTAGTATTTGAAGAGAAATTGGGATTTTGCAGGTACTGTCTCGCTTCATGGCTTGGTTAATAGCTTGCCTTGAGCTTCGGGTTGTATTCAATTCAATCTTGGCCATCCTTTTGTTCTGCATGATGCTTTGATAATCTGTGTGGAATTTGACAAAGGTATGGCGCTTGTTGTAATTAATTTTCCTTCGTGGACGATACGTCTTTGCAGAGACTGTCTCGGCCTGCGAGAATTGAACCAACAAATTTTGCAAAACTAGAGCGTTGTTCGAGCATACAATGGACGCTGCCAAGTGGATGCTATCGGGGCTTCCATACGACCCCGAGAATGATTTTGCAAAGGAGTCCCCTGAGTTTTACGTCTTCCTGGTGGCGTGTTTCGTCATTCCTCTAGTGCTGCTGAAGCTGATCCTACAGCGACCCAAGTACAACCTGCCGCCTTCCCCACCCGCATACCCCATCTTCGGCCACTTGCACCTGCTCGGCAAGCTGCCGCATCAAAGCATGGCGCACCTGGCGAAGACGTACGGCGAGATTTACTCCCTAAGGCTGGGGTCAGTGCCTGCCATTGTGGTCACCACGCCGGCAATGGCCAAGGAGTTTCTGCAGACGCACGACAAGGTCTGGGCGTCTCGCACGACGCGCATCAAGTCTGCTTACTACTTCTCCTACAACTACTCTGGTACAGCATCTTTTGCACTCTAGCTAGCTCTGTCCCAAATACCTCCATTTGCATTATGTAATATTTCAATTGTGAAGAAAATGGCCAATTTTCAAAGGAGAAGAAGCGTACTTATGATGTGGAATTAATGTGAGATCATGGTACTGCATCATTCGATCTTTCGATTCTAGCTAGCTCTGTCCCAAGCACCTCCAGTTGCATTGAATAAATTTTTGTAAAGAGATTGATCGATTTTTTGAATGATAAGCAGCGTCGTACTCATGATTTGGAATATGTATGAGAGCAGGTATTGCGTTTGCTCCGTACACTCCTGTGTGGCGCAGCCTTCGCAAGATTTGTATGCTTGAACTCTTCACACAGCGGAGAATGGAAGCCTCGCAAGGCGTTCGTGACGAGGAAATGCGGTACATGATCAGGTAAGTAAGGGCTCAATTCAAGTCCTCCAGGGTGGCTGAAACCTTGAGGAGCTAGCATGATCCTGTTATGATCCCTGTATCAACAACGCTGGATTAGCCTTCAATTAGTGCAAGGGTGTTACCGTTTTTAAGCATGAATGGGCTAAATGTCTATGGCCAGTCCCCTTTCAACTGCCAAATACTGCAGCGGTCTACAATATTGAATAATCACATAATAAGACTCAAGTTAGTCATCATAAATAGAGCGAGAAAAATTTGAGTTCGGCTCTTGTACCCCATTTGATCTCCCAAAGTTAACACCCCTACCTTAAGTCATGTTTCTAGAACGGCATTGTTAAGTGCATTCATTGTATGGATCGGAAGTACTTATCAATTGAAACTCTCGGTATTGAAAATGCACGCGGTGACGGTGAGTAATGGATTTGAGAATTGAATAGAATTTGTAGCTAGGATGTACCTAAAGTGAAACCTAGCTTCTCCACAGCTAGCTTTCCATGGATTTCCCAAACTCCACACCTTTTTCTCTTTTCTTCGACATCTTTAATCTCTCTGGATCTGTGGAAATAACAAATTAAATTGGAAAATAATGCACGCTGTTGCGGTGACTGGTGGAGACTTAATAAAAATATATTGTTTTCTCTCTTGTACCCCAAGGCGAAACCTTCCCCACAGCTAGCTAGCTTTCCATGGATTTCCCAAACTTCATACTTTTATCACTTTTCTTGGACATCAACTACGTTCTCTGGATCTGTCGAAATAGCCAATGCTTGGTACGTATTTGAAATGCACTCTAGCTAGCTGGTGCAGTGCCTAGGTGGATGTGACCCTAGCCTGTGGGTGTCCACACATATATATGCAGGTCGGTTCTGCACGACGCGCAGCTTGGCCAGGTGATCGACTTCAAGCTGAAGTTAAACGCCCTCACTGCGAACGTCGTTGCCCGCATCGTACTGAACAAGCGCTTCACTGGCTGCGTGGACTCCACAGCGGCGGAGGAGGCGGAGGCGCACGAATTCAAGGAGATCATCGAGGAGCTTTTCATCTTGCAGGGCACGTTCATGATTGGCGACTACGTGCCGTGGCTGCGTCCGCTGGACCTCGGGGGCACGGAGAAGCGGATGAAGGCGCTCCGCGTGAGACTGGACCACTTCTTGGATGAGATTATTCATGAGCACGAAGCCAAGCGCGCAAAGGGAGCCATTGCGGAAGAGGACAAAGACATGATCGACGTGCTCTTGAATGAAACGGAAGGGCAGGCTCCCGAAGATGGGAATCGTATCGATCTTAACAACATCAAGAGCACCATCCTGGTAACTGTTTCTTTTATTTAAATAAATATGCATCGATTCTGCGTTCCATTCTTTCAAGAAAACTATTTACTAGAAGAATAGAAGTCAAAAAGACAAAATGGAAATATCCGCGCTTCCAGAAAGTTAGTGCTTTTCAGTTTAGACCGTGCGGTCTGAAATCTACACTAGTCCTAGGTCTACTTCAGGGCTAAAGAGGGGATCGAATGGAAAAATTAATGGCGTATTTCACATGCCATTTTAACGAAATTTCGCATACTAGCTAGTAAGGATGATTTGATGCTACAGATCGACTTCTAGATCGGATCCAAGTTGGATCCCATTAACGCTTGATTTGGACGTCGTTTCATTTCCTTGCCTGTCCAGAACATGTTCGCGGGCGGCACCGACACGTCCACCGTGACGATGGAGTGGGCGATGAGCGAGCTTCTGCGCAACCCCGGCACCCTCAAGAAGCTGCAAGCGGAGCTCGACACAGTCGTCGGCAAGGAGAGGCTAGTGCAAGAAACGGACGTCCCGCAGCTGCCTTACCTGCAAGCGGTGATCAAGGAGACGTTCCGCCTGCACCCCGTCGGCCCGCTCCTCGTCCCCCACGAATCCACACACGATTGCAAGGGTATATATAATGAAACCCTTCTCTTCGTTCAATAATTTCCCTCAGACTTAAGTACTTAGGAACTCAGAACTGGTACATTCCATTTGTAGGCAAGATAGTTGAAATTGAACCCGAGTTGAAATCAATCTTTGACGAAGCTGTAAGGAAGGTAACAAACAGTCCTCGAATGTACGTGGAGGGCTCAGCAACTTTTTATTGCTACATGCATGCCACATTTGGAGCCACATGTGGAGATACATTTGTACTCCGACTTCAAAGTCTGAACTTTCATCTCGATCTTTATTTTTGCAGTGGGCAAGTACGAAATCCCGGCGGGCACTCGCCTGTACGTCAACACGTGGGCGATCGGTCGCAATGCCTGGGACCGTCCATTGGAGTTCGACCCGGAGCGTTTCATGACGGGCCCGGACGTGAATATCGACATCCGGGGCCAGGACTTCCGGCTATTGCCATTTGGGTCCGGACGACGCGGTTGTCCCGGGATTCCGCTGGGGTTGCTCATTGTGCAGTGGATCACGGCCACACTGGTGCACGCCTTCGACTGGACCTTGCCGCCCGGGGAACAGCCCAAGGACATGGACATGACGGAGGCTTTCGGGCTTACCGTGCCGAGAGCCAATGCGCTGTATGCTGTGGCCACGCCTCGACAGGCGGCGCATTTGTACTGAATTCGAAACGAACTTGGCGCGCGGCTATGGCGAGCTGGGCGAACTGGTTGTAAAAGAAATTAATGCTTGTTGGCTGGGTGGTAAAAAAAGGAGTGCAGATGAAGAATGAACAGCCACGGCTAGATGCTGCTGTTTAGCTCTTGTTGAAAGAGACGGAATTGTGCCTTGTGTGGAGCTTGCTGGGGAAGAGGTGATGTTCCACGGTCAATGGCTCTTGGAGCCACGGTACAGTGATAGGTCCCGCGGTGATACGTCTGGGTATTAGGGAGGTATGAGAAACTGTGGGTTGTGTGGCCGCCATTGTGGCGTTGCGATTGTAGCTGTTGGTGAGGGAGATAGGATTGTGCTTTTGTGTGGAGCTTGTTGGGGGGAGTGTGGCGTTCCATGGTCAATGGATCTTGGACCCACGGTACAGTGATAGGTCCTGCGGTAATAGGTCCCGCGGTGATAGGTCTGGATATTGGAGGCTCAGTTAAGGCTTGAGAAACTGTGGGTGCTTAGGGGGAGTTGCAATTGTATTGTGAAGGAGATGTTTACCTTGAGAGCAACATTTATTTTTCTTTTTTCCTTTTTAACCCCTATAGTTCCATGACTATGTTTTCCCTGAAAACACTCAACAACTGCCACTTTTACAACAAGCACCAAATTTTTGAAAAAAAAACTTTTTTTGACACATTTAACCATAGGATCTTGTAGCACACTAGTTTGAAAAGATGTAGAAATAATTTCAGAGATCTCCACCGTGTAGATTGCAAGATATAAGCATTTGAATTGACAAAACCCCCTTTTTTTTCCCTGCAAAAAGTCGGGCAGTTGCACTTCACAAGGTCACATTTGTATGAAAAAATGTCCAAAATGGTAGTAACTCTTTGGATTAGTTACTCAAGGCAAGTTGTCTACATGCATGGAAAATTTCACATCATTTGGAATTGTGCAACATATAGGAAAAAAATAGTAAGTAGACAATAGTAGAGAATGATACAAAATACTAAATGTACAAAATACTAAATTGTTAAGAATTTAATTATGAAATTGAAAAATGCCAATCCCTATGGTTGAAATGTTGTAATAAACAATCTACATCTTCTGATTTTATTTTTTCAAAAAATATTGAAAATTGAGTAAGATAAAGGACTTCAAAGTTTATTTTAGAGTAGAAAATCCATAACTGCCCACAAACAAAAAATCCTCATAACTTTTGACTCATTGGTCAAAATGGAATGATTCAAAGTTTTGCACTAATATGTAACTTTAGAAAACAAATTTCAAATTTTTATTTTTGAAAAAAGTGATTTTTTTTTATCTATCTGGACTATCCAATTACAAAAAAAGTAGCATTTTAGGCCATAACCTTTGACTCACATTTCCAAATGTCATGAAATTTAGTGCATATAAAAGATATTCCTTGCCCCCACCATCTATTAAAATTTCAGCCAAAAGTATGGAAATCTCTAGTCATACGTACCTACCCAAAATTTCTATACAACCAAAAAAGGCATGCCGGTCCTTTAGGGGTTAAGGACGGCCTGGTTTTTACAGAAATCATCCTTTTTGATACAATGTGCATCATTTACTTTAAGAAATCCAAAAGTACTCATTTGAGGTCAAACTACTATACAAGGCTTCCCCTTTTTTTGCACAAAACTCCAAGGATGAACACTGGAATTTTTGTCCTACATGCAAAGATTCTTTGTCGTTCATCAAACACTTAGAGTCCGCGGCAGCGTTACAGGTTAAAAGGGTTCTATGTAGTCACTCATGTCCCTCCAAATGTTCTTCAACGAAGTGAGAACAGCGACTGGATTGCTGTACTACAAAAAAGCTGCTTGGGAATTTGGGTGGTTTCCCACGGTCAAAGAATCTTGGACCACGGTAGAGCAATAGATCTCAGGAAGATAGGTCCGTGGTTCACTGCAGGTTTTAGAAACTGAGGGTTGTGATCAATTTGACCAGGAACACCAGGTGTTGAGAAGTTTACACTTCTGTGCCAAGCTATGTTACAATCAAATATGTTATATAATTATCTTGAATTTCTATTGTAAGCACCATTGCCACGAAGCAAGGTCGAATATTCCAGGTTATGTTTCGCTATAACTAGTATCATGTTTTTGGCAAATGAATGCTTTTTTAGAAATATAAGCGGTATTCTCAAGCTGACATAACCTGATTGAAAAGTTCAAGTTTCTGCCGAGGTAGCTCTAGAGAAAGCAATAATCATATGCAGCCTGCAGCTCCGTGTTTGCGTGCCCCAATGTACTGTCAAATTGAATGCGTAAACAAGCTGATTTTTATAATTTCGAGATCTCAATGACGGAACATGATTCTCTAGAACTATGATTGAAGCCAACTATTATCAGATGTTGACTCAGAAGAAGTCTGATTCTTTGTGGAGCTTGGGTGAATCACGACTCTATCACCTGCAAAGAGTGTCCCAAAGTACATAAACATAGTAACTGCGTTCATGTATTTTTCTTCCCAGTATCTGAATGAGCTTTGTCTAATAAGCTATGCTGTCCTCGAAGTTTCAGACGGATTGCCCAAGATCTGGACTTCATTTAGTTGGGTCTCTAGACACTGCTTTGAAGAGTTTAGACTCGCTATCTTGCTTGAAGTCCAAGAGCTATCAAAGGTAACGTTTTCAATGCAACATGGACCGGCCTTATCAAATATCAAATTCGTTCCTCCTTCAATATCAATCGTGTATTTGCGTATCTGTGCAGTGTTGGAGTCATCTTCTACTTCATGGTCTTTACAGCACAGAAACCTCCACCCCTTGTTTTTAATGCGCAGGTTCTTGAGTGTCACCTGCATTTTGAAGTGAGTCAGTCCCCAAGTTCAGCGACGGACTGAGTGATGATATGAAAGGAGGAGGTTCTGATGGCACTGTCGACGGTAGTTTTTTGTAACAAGCAACTTCGGGAGACAGTTAAAGCAAGATACCATTCCCACACGATTCGGTCCCTAAATGAAAGAATACATCTTCAAATTCAATGATATAGAACTATTTACCCACTGACTGTATATTCTTCGCAAATGAGATATAACATGACCTAACTGTGAATATTTGAAAACATTCTAGGGGTAGTTGGGAATTATTTTCATCACCCCTCTTAGAGGAAATGCCAAGTAAGTCTAACTTGTCCTACAAGACAACATTGAGTGCAGCGGATGAGAAGTGTGATGAATGAAAAAATGTATCCTTCCGGTACTCCCGTACAGGGAATGTGGGCATGTTCTATTATGACCAGTGATTCTTTCTTAATATTTTCAACTCTCTCTAGTGGCCAAAAAAAAAATTCCATCGTGTATTTATTTTTGGATTAAAATCATTTTCATCTACATATTTTTACTCGCTCAATTTTGACGATTCCAACTATTTTTTATGATCATCATCCATTGTTTGCCAACAAAAAAATGATAATAATAAACTCGTTAAAATTTGCCTCAAACAAGATTTCTCCAGTAAAACTAACACAGACTATGGTTTCCACTGAGAAAATTTATTCGCACCTGTGCTCCAGGTTCACAATGGATGAGAAGGGTGCCATCCAATTCCAAATGGTTGATAACTACATCTGGGCCTTGAATCACAAGTAAAGATCTGTACGTGATGGAGCTCATCTCCACCTCATACAACATCTTCTGCTGCACATCCGAACATGTTAGAGCCCAACCAGGGTGCCATACAATGGGCGGCCACAACTGCACCGTCTTGCCGTGGCCACAATCTGCCTCCACACCACCTTCAATGTGCACCCCCACCTGCGACCGCATGTGAAATCGATCAACATCAATAAATAAAGTTTCTATTGAAATCTGCAGAACCATTTGAGCAACTAGCAAACGAATGCAAGAGCAAATGAAATCGCAAACTCCAAAAGTCAATATGGTGGGCAAAAGAGGACAACCATGCTCACGGAGAATTTTGACTTAGCTTGGTATATTTTAATAGGCCAAAAACAAGGGTAACTATTCTTCAATAAATCATAACCATAACGTTCTTGAGGAGCTGCCTGAAAACCTTTGGAAGAGGAATCTAAATTTATTTGCTGAACAGTCTTGAGCACATCTCAAATAAAAGCTATCAAATGCAACAAGTGGAAAGCAAGCGATGGTCACTCGTTGAGAGCCATATATACTATTTAAAGTGAATATCAGATTTTTTAAGTCTCTTTTACAGTTGCCATCTACAGAGGAAAAAAGTGAGTTCTCACAACTGCTGAAAAGCGTTATGAACAAAGAGTATTGATTAATACATTAGGTAAAACAAATTACATTTCGGAGGATGAGACAGTTGGCCCTGTAGATAGCCATCTCACTGGATGCTGGACTGTGCTGGAAACACCCTGGTATCTGACTCCACCCCCATGGCCCCACAAAACAAATATTTAAACATATACACCTCCTATTCTTGCAAAGGATTTGCAGTGAACTTGCAAGACTCCGTGATAAGAAGTTTTCTATCATATGGACTCGTATTTCAGCACTGAATTAAGTAAACTCCTTCATTAACTGAGTAAAAATCATCTTCTGTCCACTTTGAGCATGGGTGGCAGAAAATTCACCTGTGCTGCATACTCCGCGCTGTTTTTCAGTGGAGCATATGTGAGCCAGGCGTCCATGGCCTGCATTTCGAAATCGTCTCTTCAGTGGACTGTCCACCTTACTAACTATACATATCAGGTCTCTATTGAATTTTAGTCCTTTGCAATAGGTCCTTTGAAAGTAATAGAATGATAAACAAAACTAAGAAAATCAGTTGTAAATGACAATCTCAAGAACCTGTAGTATAGAGACGAAATTAATGTAGTGATTACTATTGTTACTATGCTCACAATTTTAGATGAAATGTTTGAGGTTGTTCATAGAGCAGGTTTATAATAGAGTGAAATGAGGTCAATAACGTTCCAACATGGATTCGGAAAGTTTAGGGCAAACGACTCCATCAAGTGACTTCAGGAATTGGGCCTCAAGTCTTGGCTTACACTAGTTTCGACTACATTCAATGGCTTACACTCCAGTTCACATTGTATCACTTCTGTGAGACTGACTATCATGCGTCACTCAAAATACACGGGCACGATTTCCAAGAGTTCTTCGCGTTTGCATATGTGAAAATTCTAAATCTCACAATGGGAATGGAGTTCAAATAAGAAACTGCTACTTACAGTGAACCCAACTCGAGCAGATGTTTTGAGATTCCTTGTATAGTCTTGCATCCGAGATTCCAATCTCATGGGTGCATCCAGCATCAAGTCATGGCCTCCCTCTTCTAATCTGTCACAACCAGGGCTCCGTTTAGCACACACTGGATGAGCTGATAAACAAAAATAATTTATTCACTATTTAAAAAAAGGTCTCCTTTTGATTGCAGTACGGTGTGACTTTGTGCTGATCTAAGATAGAGGTGTGTAAGATACATGAATTATCTTACAATGGCAGAACTGTAGGCGTGACTCTGCCTTTGGTTATGGTGAGCTCGTCCAAATATGTCCCCAGCTTCAAAACCATCTGCACTGAGGAAATTATAATAGAACTCTTACCAACACTGGGAGCATATGAATTGATTCACTCCGTCCATTGATTTTCGTATTGAAGAGGGCACGAAATTAGTTACTGTAACAATACAAAATATTTTCTTTGTGGAAGTTGATTCAATACTGTATGGGGATTCCATTTCGACCAACACATGTTTTCCTTGGTTCTAGTATAAATCCCCACCTGAACTATGCATTTCACAATCTGATGAACAATTGAATTGATAATTTTAAACCATAAGCCCTTACTGTTCTAGTCTGTGGTTAAAATGTTCAGAGCTAGGGTGTCTTCTCGGGTGTCTTCTTGGACGCTATTATTGCCCACCATCAAACATTTTGACCGCATAGTTGCCGACATCCAAAAATGGCAACATACAAAGATGATCAAGTGCCAAAAACTAAGAAATTCTCAGTGTCTCATGAATCAAAACACGCTACAATCACTAAATTAGGAAGTGTGTAAACAGAAGAATAATGACAAAGTAGCCGAGGGATACCTGATCCAGACCAGTAGGAAATGGCGAATGCTCAGTAGTAAAGTCATTCAAATCCATGTAGTGATAGCCCATCGACGACAACACTGAATACACGCAGTCAACATTTGCCACCATCCTAGTGCCTGGTGACAACCCCCATGCCATACATACAGAAGAATCAATCGGTGAATTGATAAAAATCAGCACGAAATTGAAGAGGGATGCATCTAGTTCTGTGTACTTGAGTGAAACTAAAATCTAGACCAGTCCTAGTTTTCTAAGGAACAACTGCTCAGTTTTGGCCAATTGCGAAACTGCCATTTTTAATGAATATCTCCATTTATGGAATTTGAAATTGGAGAGACAGAAAGTTTAAGGGACTGGAAAATCAGTTGAAATTAATTGAACCCTAAAGGCTTCCATGTCTAACCATTTGTGTTGCTGAATTGGACTATGCCAGCGCCTGGTGACTTCCCCTTTCGAGCAATTGCAAGCAGGTTGACATCCCAGTCACACAGCAGACTTGCACCCAACAATGCTGGTGTTGCCTAGGACCATCAGAAATGATTAATCGTTGTAAATATCTATTCATTTATCCATCTAAAATGTCAATTTGAATTTAATTAAAATTCCCCCCCCCCAAAGAAGGATATGGCACCTTTAATTAGGTGTAATAGAAGTCCTAGGGGAGAAATTTATTATGTTATTAGAATGTTGTGTACTTCAATCCAACATACACTGTACAAGTACAATGATACAATGATATTGAGAAAATCTTTAGTACTTGAGTTTTAATTTTGAAACAATATTGAATAGGTAAACATGGAGTCCAATCTAAAGCCAATATTTCCCCTTGAAAAATTAATATGGAGTCAAGATCTAGCTTATATTACATGGTGCAATATTGAATTTGCAATTGTAAGAAACAATTGATGCAATGAACCAGGACATAATAATAGTGAACTCACATCTCTTTAAAGATGGATTTCAATATCAAATTCAATATTGTTTCAATATTTCCTTCTGTGTTGATATCTAACCAACATTGAAATAAGATACTTTCCTAAAGGAGGTAAAGAACAGTGTCACCATGCGAATACACGCTATTTTGAAAATGAAAGGGGTTGAGCAATTAAGCACCTTGAAAGTTAGACCATTTCCTTCTTCAAAAATAACCACCCATTGCCGACCTTCCAAAGCCCTGCTTCCACCCTTGAGAAACAACATGATCACTTGCAATGCCAAATCAACAAAATTGACTGAAAGGGCATGGATCCAGTGGCCAGAAACTGGTTGTAGAGTAATAGCAGTTTGAGAAAATTTCTAACCATTTCTGAAGCAGGCCGCTAGAATAGAGCACTGCGTGCACATCACCACTGCCACCTGGCATTGTCTGCACAAACATCTTTGCTTAACTGCTTAGTGCTCAAACTAAAATTACAAAGTCCACTTTAGAAGCTCATATTCAATCCAGTAACTTCCAATACATGTAATTACCATTCGATCTGTAAGAAATGGATTCTAGTCTACTGCTGGAGACACTCATTATTGACGCTTCTAAATGACACTAATTAATTCCCACAGGTAGAAGCAAGAGCAATGTTAGCGCAGAATTTTCTGTGGTGCATACACCATTCAGACAACAGGGTTGCAGGAAATACAGCGAACTTCATGTCAAGAAGAAGATGAGCAAGTACCTTAATAAGATAGGGATCTGATGAATAAAGCAAGAGGTTGGCTGTTTTCCGATTCAAACATGGCGCAGTATTATCCTGCACAGAAGGGCCTTTAAGTATTATAAGTTTCAAAAATTCTCTTGAATGTAGTGCTGGTATTCTCACCTCCAAGAATAATGGACTCAAAATCATTGGGTCCGTCTGACCAAACACAATTCTGAATGGATCAGAGCACTGCCATGAGAAGTAAACTAGAGGATACTAGAACTGTTAAGGACCAACAGCAACTTATCTCTTCCAATTACTTGGTTGGTCTTCTATTAGCAAATTAGGTGTAAGCAAATGGTGTAAGCATGGCTTGGCTAAATGTCTATGGTCAATGACCTTTGAAAGCAAATGTTCGTTGTCCCTTTAATCGTGTTCAACAACTTTAAAATTGTACAAGAAATTCGTAAAAGTGATCAAAAATTTGATCCAAAGAAATTTGACTCTCTTACCCAAAGTGCTTCTTCCGTAGCTCTATTGTGGTCTATATGACGCCCCTACATACTGGTTAAACTGTTTAACGTGACGTAAATAGGATGAGAATCTTAGCAGGAGCATTAAGAAGGCGGCATAGTTAGGAAAAGATCCATCAACCAACCTGCTTTAAAAGATGGATTTGATCAGGGCACATGCCGAAATGGTTATGCGACGTCAGCAACTCTTGGATCCTCAAGTGGGTATAGTCGGAACTCATAATCACAAACGGGAGTTTTGTTTCTTTGGAGCCAGAGCATTCCTTTGCGCTTTCTTGAATGGCTAAAATATTCTTAATGTAAAGCTCCAAATAACAGGTTCCCGTCGTTGACTCAGTCGGCACCTCAAGCTGCCCAGTTTACACAAATCAGTAGATTCCATTAGAAACTTTGCAGACTTGGTCCCTCAGTTCTACATAACCTTTCGAACAGACTTCCCATTTACAACCAATTTCACAAATTTTCATCCAATCTACAAGTCAAAGCCCACGGGGCTGCATAAAATTCATTGTGACCTTGAATTCAACCATCTCCAGGCATCCAAGGGAGTGATATTTGCGTTGGCAATGTTTTCAAAAGGAAGCTTTCCAAGAATCTAAACTGTTCAAAAATGTTATGCATTTAAGAAGTTGACCATCCATGTATCGATAAGTCATAAACTTCTCGAGGATTCAAAGTTTGTGCTAACAAGATATTCTTTGTCATCTGTCGTCACTCAAAACCAAAGTTCTTCCTCGAGTTATGTAATGGTGAATGCAGGGAATCAAGAGTCTTGGGGACCAAATGACCACAAAATTTCTGCTCATGTTCATCCTACCCTGTTTAAATTTCCTCGATAGTTCTGTCCTTCTTATTGGGTTAGGAGCATCCACTGGATGCAGCAAGAAGTGGTGAAAAATCAACAGAAAAGTGGTAAAGAGTTTCACCTTGATATCATTCGCACAATCCAGACGTTCTGCCAAACCTCCAGCCACCAAAACGAATGCAACTCGACTGAATTCCTTCACTCCAGCCTCCTCGAACTCCACATACTTTCTGCTTCCATATTTCAAGGCCACTCCCTCTGCGACCTAGTTTACAAATCCACCCACTTCTGCGTATCCTAAGCACCAAATACCATCTATTGCCACGAAAACTTCCCAAAGAATAGAATGATGTAAAACACAGGTCACATTCGTTAACGTGGCTTGTTTCAAAGCACCTAAATTGTGCCTTTCGAGTGCACAAAGATCTAGAAACTACGATCAGAGGTTCCCAACAAACGTGCCAACTTCTTGAAATTTTGGAAGCTTAACAAATTTGGCAATGACATCGACAATTTTCATCAGTTCTCTCTGATTAAACATAAATGAAATGCTCATTGGAAATCTAACAAAGGAAAGAAATAAAATCCTGTTCTATCATGATTTTAGCACGATTCCAAAGAGCAGGTGTTTGCATGGTTCAAGATTGGGATTTAGATCAATTTGAGAATTGGACACAAAGAAGTCTCTCTAAATGTGCACATTCACTTACAGCGGGGATGCAACCTTCAAACTCTTTATGACGTTGATTCTCTTCGACATACCCCAGTAATGTCTTTGCCCTTCGAACGTAAGCAGCCAATCCACCGGGATACCAAGAACTAAACCTCTCGATCTACAAATGCCATCAGCTCAACTTAAAGTTTCACATTGCATAATCTTTGCATCAAGCACAGGGCATAACAAACTCTGCACAGAGTGGGAGAGCAGAGTCTACACAAACCCTAAACATTCGAAACATTAATAAAATATTCCTTGACCTAAAACTGAACAAGCCCTAATCCAGATAGTGACAAGTGCTACAAATGCTACAAATTTTAGGTCTCCCCATCAGTTTGCTTTCAAAGACTTAGTTCAAACAAAGTGAATTTCGTTACTTGTTCTGAGAACCGGAGCTTGTCATCATCTCTCTCACCCGGAGGTGGCCAATGCTCAAACAAATGACTCTGTCCTTCTTGTAGCAGCGTCCGCACGGAACGTCTCTGTACATAAAGACGCAAATCGCACGTACACGAAATGCTGTTACAAATAGCTTCAAACAAACGAGAAAAAAACAGTAAACAATCTACCCTCTCTAATAGCAATGCTTTAGACATAACTGGGCTTGTAAATGCACTCTCATATATGTTCACAACATGGAATGTGAATGAGTAGAAACAAACATCTATTCTTCAAGAGGCTTTGTCCTTATAGCATTGGATTTCTATTTTGAGAGAGGTTCTACTCAAACTTCCTCACATGTAGCTTTTGTTGATGCAAAGCCTCCTCCCCTTTTTGTCCAAAGCCCATAAAAAGCCCGTAACATTATGTGAAACCAGAAACTAATGCAGGGAATTAAACTGACATTCAAAGTGGTTCGTCGCCTGGGTGTGAATCTGGGAGTAATATTCAGGCCAATGCCTTCCTCTTCCTTCTTTGTTGACAAGGCTGACACCCGGCCTAAAGGCAGAGCAGGGACAACAGCAGCATTTCCAGGTTCCAAGGACATAGCTCCAGGTTTCCAAAATGTCGTCAAAGGATTCTTGCTTACAATCAATGCTAGATTCAAATTACTTCAGAAACAGCATCATTTCCATTACTTTGGGCAATTCATCTACAGAAAGCTTTTAAAAGTAGGACTAGTATGGATTTGTGTTTCAAGCCGCAGGCCCTGGAAGTGTCAAAGTTGTGGAATTCTACCAATTTCATTAAATTGACGCTGATACGGCGTGATTGCAAACACGGAGTTTGATAAGTGACCCATTCTGCCTCCGAGTGTAGAGACAGAGAGCAACATTCCAATGAAGCCTGCTTTGCAGTTGCCTGCAAAGATTAAGCAGAAATTGCAATGACTTTCTGAGCTTGCTTTGGGATTCCAAACGGTACCACCCTCTAGGATCCATTCTGAGAGCAAGTTGATTCCAGTCCTACAAAAAGAATCTTTTTTCTTCACATGGAATCTGAAGTTGAGAGTATTTTCATTTGCAGCACATTAAAAAAATCACATAAAGTAGACATAAGACAATTTTAGATTTTGATATTTGATGATCGAAACACTCCTGATTTCTTTTGTGGTAAAGGCAAATGATAACCACTTCGAACTTTGTTAAAAATTGATTGTTGACTCTACAAATCAAGCTAATAGTTCTAATACTTGGACATGACAACTTGAATGAGATTGATTTGCAATATGGGTTATTTCATCAATCACACAATGTGTCGATTCAAGTGTAAGAGACAAAACGAGAGAGGATTGTCAAACTAAGTCAGTAGGATAACAAGCTTCATATTTTAACCAAGCACAAGCTACATTGATTGCTTTTGAAAGAGAAAGTAGAAATGAATGTGCCAATGTATATATTTTGAGCAATTCTCACCAAACATAACATCGCTCACAAGAAGTGATGTAACCAATAAGCCAAAGAATAAGCTATCATATGGAGTTGAAGCCAAATATTGAGTCCCAAGTGGTGCAATATCATCAATCAGTTAGTTGCTTTACATGGGTGAAGCAACTTTACATTTGATGGAGTGGCTTACCCTACGCATCAAAATGTGATCAAAATCAGGAACAGTTTAAACCCTACGTGACTTGGACTACTTGGTTCACGGCGTATGATGCCATTTTCTCCACACAAAGTGGTGTTAAAAAATTTGTGAACTCAGACGGTGCTGGAATTTTTTGGGCACCGTGAACACAAAGTTTAGAATGTTCACCAAAAATTTTGAGTAAATTTGAGCTCCCCCAGTGCTTTTCAAGAAATAAAATGCGGCAGAGGTGTGCTTTAGAGCTATGAAGACTAGACTATTGAGTGAGGCCAAGAGAGGGGTGATCGTTGGAATGCATAATAGCGGCTTGTCAACCCATCATATTTGCGTTGGAATGCGTAGTTGCAGCAGTGCTAAGAATGATTCAGTCTACATCCTTTATTGTTTGGAAGAATTTCCAAGTGGAACGTTACAATCGCTAAAGTCAAGCGGCAAGCCTCAAGCTCAATATGCGTAACAAAAGTACATGACTAGGAAATGGCTGAAGGCATTACAGCAATACAATAATAGCATTGGATTGAACCTTGAATCCTCAACCAGTTGACATTGGCGTACCATAACACAGCAATGATCTAGCTTGTCTTCTGATGTGGACGATTGGACGATGCCAGTTTCAGGTGAATAGCGGCGCTACCTGTGCAAAGCCAAGTAGGAGACAATTGCATTTGGTAGGCAGAAGAAGGATCGCTGTTGTGCATCCAGAGCGTGAGCTAGCTTTGGCTCCATTTGTCAAACTCTATCAATTACTAGTGAAACATACATTGAAGCCAAATTTTAGTATTGCAAAATTCGTTTTTCTAATTATCTCGTTTTGCGAAGCTCACGTTTACATGAATCCTATCACGGGACATGCTGAAAAATACATTAGATGACTAGGTTTCAAGCTACCTCTTTGCGGTGGATTGGACACAAATAAGGTGTCATACATGCAAAATGGATTGTAAGCTTGTTATCTAACCCCTAGTTAGTCAGACGACAGTTATCTGACCCCTAGTTGCACATGATGTAGATTCAAATTTAAGCCTGTCAACTCAAGCTCGTTGCTTCGACCTGTGCAATAGAAAGCGTTAAAATTGGCCCTAAAAGTGTGTGTTCATCCTATCAGAGTTACTGAGTTATCAATCATCTAACATGACCCATCAAAAGCAATGGTCAAAACCGATTCCTAACCCAGCATTTGACGCGTTAAATACCTCTGCAAGTAGCGAAATGCGAGTTCGTTGAACGACAACGCTTTGAGGGATTTACGTGACCGCAACTCAATCACGAAAGTAGACACTAAATTGTTATTTCCACAAACGAGTGAGCTGCCAAAGTGGAACTTTCCGCATCGTGGCACTTACACATATGTGAAGCCAGTCCGCAACGGTGACTCCGTTCAAGCTCCAGCAACAAGTACCGCTACTTTTCTTTACTTTTCTCAACGTCAATAATCTTTTCCCTGTCCGCCCTAAGTTGATCTGCAAAATAAGCAACGTCTTCTAAAATGGAAAAATATGCTTACAATACCTTTTAGTACACATTAATTTATAGTACATTGGTTAAATGGCAAGATGCTAAGTGTAGGATAAGCCACTCCATCAAGTGGCTAACCCTGTGTATTGAAACGAACTGAAAAAATGCACCACTTGCACTCACGTCTACTTCGCTTACACCACTTGCAACTGCATGAGGTGACATATGCTCCAGCTTACATTTTTTCAGTCACTCCAGTGAGTGAAGTAACGCCACATAAGCTTCACTTTCGAATACATCGGCTCAACCTTAGATCCAAAGTTCTAAGTTAAATTTGCCAAAGGAATGAAGAAAAATAGTGTAATCACTGAAAAACATTTCAAACCTGTTCGTCTTGGAGATGCAGCTGGCTCTGCGTGAGGGACGGCGGCGACTGGCGAAACAGGACTGGCTGCCACTAGAGGAAATAGAACTGGAAACGGAGCTGGGAATGGAGAAGACGACTCTCTGGACATGGAGACTCTGGAGGATGGGATTGGCCATGGTGATGGACCGGCTGTTGCTGCAGCATGGTTTGCAGGCGCCATTGGAACCTCTCCGTGTCGCAGAGTCGTCTCCAGCTGCTGCAACATTGGTACTGCCATGCACAGTCACATCATTCCCCACATCGTGACCATAACTTTCTCTTAATCGGCATTGCAAGCTGTGAAATTGTTCTACTTTTTTACAGTATGCTGGTTCATTCTACAATGCAACTGCACTGTCTCGTAAAACATGATTCATATGTCCTTTCAGGATAATTTTCAGAATGAAAAAGAGTTCTTTTCACTCATGAAATCGATTTGAAAAAAAATTAAAACAAGGTATGGGTATTCAAAAATGGCGTTTCTCACTTTTTTGTAACTACTTTTCATACACCCACACCGTGTAACTTAACTCAGAGCCTCTCGTCGCTTTGTGTCCGGTTGTTGTCTCTACACAAGAACGAAGAAGGTTTAGGTTAGGAAAACTTACACATGAGAGCTCCCAAGGGATGATTCAAAGCCACATCCGCCTGTCTCAGAATGTGGTGGGGGATTCCTGATCCAACCAAAAACTGCGCAGCTTCATCGGTGAAGTTGTTGCAGTTGTGATTCAGAAGACTGTAAGTCGCCATGGTGTAGCGAGGCCCATTTTCTTGCACAAACTCTTCAAAGATATCCTTGGGAATGTGGGTGAAGCCCAACTCAAGAACATCCACGGGAACCCCGAAGGGACTTTGCCCAATTGGTACGCATTGAATGCCTGCCCCATAATAGTATTCCTTTCCATACAGTCCTATGCCAGAGTGCCTGCCACATATCACAGAAATCACTGCCCTTTGTCATCTATGCTACTCAACTGATCCCCCCTTGCACATAATAATTATTGTCAAGTTTCTTCATGCAGTTGAATTTCAATCCCAACTCAAGAACATGAAACCAAATCAAAGAGCAAAACTGGCTTGTGCAAAACCCCTGTTGAATAAACCGAAATAAACAATATAACATCCTTTAACAGCTCCTATATATTGCTCCCTTTGAGAAGAATATTTAGATTTAGGGTTTCGGGAGCTGATTTGTATTCAAAAATATTGAGTAGATTGGTCAAAAGGAAAGCATTCTAGGTATGGAGGCTTGTCTCCTTGCATTCAGAGGTATCTCACTTCATCTGCTCCACAGGGAACCCGATTGCAGACTTTGTTTCAACGTACCGGTAGGTTGTCCAAAACAGCGTCCCAATTAGGTTTCTTAATGGTGTTTCAACAGGGATTTTGTACCAGTGTTCTACTGGTTAGCTTACGCATCTCACAAAGAATCTCATTACTGGTGGCAATCTTCTGACAGTGCTTCCAACCCTAAACCTAAGTTACAAACCGTGTGTGCAGTATTTTCTTGTGACCAAAGAGGGAACATTCAAAAGATTGAATCGACTGATTGAATGAGCTTCAGGTCGAACACTCGTACCATATGCCTTCAATTGTATTCCCAAGGAATGTCGCCGACAATTGACGAGCCATCCCCTGGCTGAGATCATAGATGTAAAGAAACACCTTCTCTCCATCCTACAGCGGGAATTCAAACAGGAAGAAATTATGCTTAATTCCGTAAAACAGTCACAGTACGTGCACGTCAGAAACTAATAAAATGAAAAAACCCTATTTTCAAGGAGTTGAACTATCTTGACACAGAAGTGTCAAAATATGGAGCAGAGAGAATACCGATTCCATTATATGATGTTCCGATGCCCAACAGAACACTGATCCTGCAAGGTGAAAGTCAGATTTGCACATCAAGACCAGCAGACAGTCAGATCATCGCCCTCGGTTGCAAACGAGCATAATTTTCAGTGCGAAATTTTCAAGCACGGGAGCAAGATTACAAAGGAACAACACGACATATACCTAACTGATTATGAAAGCACCCCGTCTCAACTTCAAACCACCATTCCACCAATTCAAGTGGCCATGTTTCAGTTGTACGAAGTACCCGCAAGCAGCTTCATAACCGGAAAAAAAGGAAAACTAATTGCTTAGGATGCAAAATGATCATTGACTGGATCAGGCGGTTGAAGGTGGATACCAGGTGACGATAGAGATCCCGGGCTCTATAGCAAATACCTGTCCTTCGGTTCTTCAGACGTCCATTGGCATTGTACTCCAGGGAGTTCCCATGTCTCCTGTTTTACCTGAATAATTATTCTCATTCTCACCATTTTTGCAATGGCGCTTCTGCTTGTCATAGATTGCATTTTCTATTTATTAAAGTCCCTGTACTATACATATACAAGATATAAAAACAGTAGAAGAAGCGTTGAAGTCAATACCGAGACAGAAATCATATATCGGTTTTGTTCCGTCTTCTGTAACCCTGCATTGCTCTGCAAGCAGAAAAGGGGGATACAAAAACAGTAGAGTACAGAAGTCGTAAATTTGATTTCTGGAAAGAGTTGAGGGAAATATTCAAGAGTCAAAACCCCAGAAAAATACAACTTTGGAACTTCAAGCCCTGCTGACCGTCTTCAAATGTTCTTCAAGCAGCATCTGAGGTAATCTCCAATGGCATCAAGAGAGAGCATGACCCGGGAGCAGGAATTTGGTATCAAAGCATCAAGTCATGCAAGAAGAGTTGCATTAAATCCGCTGGATGAACTAGCTAGATGTGGGTCAACAAATACAATGGTAGGACGGGCTGCTCGATTAATGCGGCATCGACATTGTTGAATCAGTGAACAATATGGACCGTACGCGGGCTGGACTCAAACTTCCCCACATCTTTTCTTTCACGAATTGCAAGGCCTCCAAATCCATAGCCACGCCTTGCTTTGATACCCCACGTTCAATTTTTATTTCACTTCCATTTCCTCATGCTTTCTAAGATTCTCAGGGATCCCTGTCATATTGTGTTTGCTTCTCGTGACCGATTTCCGTCCTTGGCCCAGAAGTCCTGTTGAATCTTCCCATGGACGAAGGCCCGTCCTTACAAGGATATACAGAAAGCATTCCGCATCACACGGCTTTCAAGAGGACTAACTTGGTCAAAAAACAGTTCTTCTAATATTCATAAATATACAAATCTTTGAAGTATCTGGGAGAGACTTGGAAGGTATCAAGGCACATCATTATATTTACAACATGGAATTCCAATGTTGAAATCCCAAAAGTCAAACATCAGCTAAAAGCTGCAACCTATATCCACAGCCATTTGGTCATCCATGAAAATAAGCACTACGCAAATAGCGGCCTTTGCATTGGTGTTTGTCATCCACAACCAAGTACGCTGTGCTACATAGCAACCCTGTGGGAGGATGAACTTGCAGCGTGCAAGTCTTCACCTCTCACAGAGACAGTCATTAGTATGTAATCTACAAGAGAAAAAAGTCCCAGTCGGAGTCGGAGTCGTCGTCATCGTCATCATCTTCCATCATGAACTCGTTCAAAGACGATCCATTAGCATAGGCATTAAGATAAAATGAAGCGTCGGACTCCTCCGAATCAGAAGGATCTGATGAAGCATCGGAATCTTCACTGATCGCGACGGTTCCAGTGGCAATGTTCAACTTCTGCCAATTCTTAGTGGCCATGTTGAACAAACAAAACCTCCCGGCCGAACCATTACTGAAGTCCCATGAATACACAAGTATGAAATCTCCACAAAAACTTGCCTGGAGGGAAATGTCCCCAGCCTTGGTACAGAGAGGACGAAAGCCTCTGGTGGATCGAAGCCACGAGCACAAACCTTTGGGCATGCAGTCGTATACTTTCCACTTGTGCAACGATTCATCAACCAGCTCCCACACCTGAAGTGACCACTCCTTCTTTCTGCGTTCAGATTGAAAATCATAGGTTACATCGAAAACGCGCCTATTCCATGCTCCCAACGTATCGAGGCAGTAGTGCTGTGGTTGTAGCTTGGAAACCCAATCACAGGGACTGAGAAGAGAGCTCCACCTGGCTTTTTCAAAATCGTACACGAAAATCTCCCTAGTGTGTTCTGTGGTGATATAAACTCGTCCATTGCAGTCGACACACCCGGTGCTCGCCCGCAAAGGGCCACCCGTTTCACGCTTCGGAATTCGACATGGCTTCCTCTGCCACACCCCTGATTCGTACACTTGGGTGTCAGAATCCTGGCTACCACGAACAACCCTAAACGAGCTGAAAGCGCCTTGTTTCTCAACTACGCTCATCCCAAAAATCATCTTTTCGGAAGTGTTTGGCCGAGTGGGAGGCGGACGCAGGTTCTGGTACAGCTTGGACTGCCAGTAAAATGCACCGGCTGAATTAACCAATGACTTGTCATGGGCAGAATAAACCACGCCTTTGCTCGCAACAAAGTCAACTGTTTCAGTATGAGTCCAACTCGGCCTCCAATCCCAAGACCGGGACAAGGCGTTGTAAATTAGGATTCCATCGAGTTGGCCACCCCAACCTTTCGTGAACAAGCAGAAAAATGGCTTATGTATCGGCTCCTTCAGACCCAAACGCTTGCACGCAATAACATACCAGTCTTTGCAGACTGTGCGAAGGTGGAAGAACTCTTCAAAGGGGAGCTTGGAATACACGTTTTCCGCCAAGTCGATGTGGTGCTGCAAGGTACCCCAGAGATTCTCGTCAAGGCTGGTCGATGTACTTGATTCGCCACGGTCACTCTGAAAGTTTTTCTTCATTTTTGCTGATCTCGTTTTCATGTTCTCTATCAGAAGCAAAAAACTGTCTCTGCAAGAACGTGGTCCTATCAGCAAGGTAATCAGCCAAAAGATAATCAGATTCCAGGATGAATAGGTACATTCTTCGTTTCTTACTACAGTTCCCTGATAGGCAGTCATTGGACACTTTTAGTCCTCAGCGTCGATACGGGTTAAAATATGAGACTTCTTCCGTAATCCCTTCCAAAGTCTTACTGGTGAAACGTAAGTTACATAGAAATTGCAGGCCTCCATAGATCAACAAAAAGAATCTGGTTCAGCAACACTCTACTAGTACTAGACTAACGAAGACAGTGAACGTCAATGCGAAGGAGCGAGCGTCTGAGTGCATGCACGCAAATTAAAAGAAGAGGGCATAGTATACCTCCAAGCCGGATATTACAAACAGCCCCGCTGCTTCACAAGAAGCTACAGCCCCATCCATACAAGTCCCTAAGACCATTCAAATTTCTATGTAACTTACGTTTCACCAGCAATCCTAGTAATCCGAGTAGAAAGTACATTTACCACCGAGAAATTGAGAGCCCACAATCACAATCACAATCCTGCACCTCGCACATTTGCATGCATTGTACTCTTTGACCATCGTTTGGAACAACTCTACAATGACCTAAAAAACAAACCAGTCTCGAATTAGCTAAACCACTACACGCAGGCGCTGCTCAATTATCATAACGGTCATACAATCAAAGAAACAAAGTAAATCACACTCGGAACACTTCAAATACACTCAATACAAGTACAAACACAGATTAAACTTCACAAGAAGTTCCAATTTTTCATACAAGCGACCTAACATACGTTGTCCATCCCCTGCACAACGAAGTCATCTAAGAGAGAACACCGTCGCCAATCTCAACCACAGGTGCAAGCATCTAAGGTTCGAATTTGAAGACCCAACCCTCTCCTCGCGTCTAAACACTTCTGCTGCATACAACTTGAACGCATCCACAGACAAATCAAGAAGCGCAAGCTAAACTCTTCCGTTTCCGCGATCAAGTCTACCCAATATCCAAAAACTGCCCAATATCCAAAGACTACCAACTTTTCCACACCTGACTTAGAGTTGAAGAACACTTCCATAACAACAAAACGAGAGAAATACAAATGCAATGGCACAGTACCTGTATTCTGGACGGTGTGCGATGCGCAAACTCTGAAATGAAATCGAGTGTAAAGAGAGAGCAAAGTATAGAATACTAACTATTGAATTCCTAACTCCGAATTAGGAATTCAAAGATGAAGAGAGCTATGCGGCATGCGATGCAAAGTGAAGGAATTGAACTCGGGAGCGCGCAAGACGGAAGAGCTCGAGAATTGTGTTGTGGCCATGGCTCTGTTGCCGCACTTTCCAAATTAAGGTTTTTGGCGGCTTCTAATTTGGTACAGTCGGCATTGCTTCCCAAGTGGCACACCCTCGCAGTCCTCCATGCTACCTTCTGTTCCGGAAGAACTGGCGGCTAGTTTAAAGTTAGCCGGTGGAATTAGGAAAAAACTGGTTGCGCTTTGAAAACATCAGCCAAAAGATAACATTCAGTACACTAAATTGTGCAATTGAGTTGCCTTGACAATTAGGTTGCCTTACCCAACAGAAGTTACCTCATGTTACATCATGACTCATGGCTTGTCCAGATGGAGGCACAAGCCATTCTCTGATCCCGAGCCATGAATCAGTGCACCAACCCATATAGCACACTTGTTTCTCCACATCTCTGCATCCTTCTACAATAATTCGGATATTGATATAAAGTAGTAGGCTCTAAAAGCGACCCTTTAAGGGCTGATTTGCCTTTTTCATAGGTTTGCATTATCAAAATTATTTCTAGCTCATTTTTTAGAGAAAGCCAAACAAATGCCGAATGTAACACAAGTGGTTTCATACTTTTTGAAGCATTTTTGAATTAGTTATGAATTTTCAAAGATTTCTGTTGTAGGTACCTATTTGTGACCCCTAGGTCTCCCAAAATCCGTCCCCTTGCAACTTCTAAAGTGATTTGAGGAAATCCAAGTCAATGATTGGCTTTTGTAATAGAAAAACAATTTTTCCTTGATGCATTCAATAGCTAAAGTGGTCCATTTAAGGATCACCTCCAATCCATTCTACAACTAATTTTAGGGTCGGTTTGAAGGAGAGGGTAGCTTTTACAGCACACTACCTTAGTGTAGAATGTCGAGATATTAGTCTGAGGCAACCTAATTGCACTATTCAGTGTAGCTTCAAAGAGGTTGCCTCTCCTCTCTGGAGTCCTCATCCACGAAATTCATCCTCACATAATTAATGTAAGTTTGATACCATAATACAATAGAACCTCTTTTAGCGTATAGTGTGGGGACTATACATTAAGAGAGGTTCTATATTGAACTCTGGCTAATGTGGTTGCTCACTATGGGGCCTCCGATTACTATTTACAAATAAATGCTTCAAAGTACGACCTCTCTTCCTGCATATTATGCATTAAGAGAGTATGCACTAAGAGAGGTTCTACTATAGTGGCAATACATTATGGTATGTCATTTTCTTTTGTTAATTTTAGGACCAGACATACAAATCAACAAATATTTGTAGCCAAAGATGTTGGTGAAGAATCCAATGAATAATCAATTACAATCATTTGTCATCAATAACATATTTTGGATTTTCAAGTGAAAAGACAACTCTATACATACACATGGGGTGGTAGGAGGTAGAACAATCCATGTGGAATAAATAAATTAGAATTCATAGTTCTTCAAGCACTCATAGTTAAATCAAAAACAAAGAATTGTATTAAGCCCTAAAGGACTGAGGCCCTTGTTTTGCCAAAAAACACTCAAAACTGCCATTTCTATAGCAAAAAGTAAAAAAAATTGAAAAATGTTTTTTTTCCACATCTAACCATAGGATCTTACACCTAACTAATATGAAAGTGTGTGCAAAAAACTTCAGAATTTTTGACCACACAGATTGCAAGATATCTGCGTTTAAAGTGAAAAAAACAAGTTTTTCAACACATTGTGGGACTAGATTTTTTGACTTTAAACATTTTTAACTTTTTTTTTTGCACTACAGAGTTTTGGGCTTTTAAAGTTTATATTGGAAAATTAAGTTGAAAATCTAGCCAAAAAAGAACAATTCAAAAAAACTTAATTTTCATTATTAGAAAAATTGTTAAGTAGAAGTAGGTACAAGATAGAAGGAAACTCTAAAATATTTATATATTTTAGGTGGGATTAAAATGCACTAATCCCAATGGTGCGATTGTTCTAGAAAGTAAACTTAACCATGCAAAAAAAAAATTGAAAAATTTGAAAAATTGCATTCAGAAATGAATCCTACAAGTTATTTTTTTCAAAAAGATGCTCTAAATGCCCGAAAAACAAGAATGTCCATAACTTTCTCATACAAAATCGAAATGAAATGAATCAAAGCTTTCTAGATAAACAAAAATATAATCTATGAGAAAAAAAATACTTAAGAAAAAAAAAAAAAAAATTGCAAATTTTTTTTGCTGCCCGCCGTCCCTTGTTTTGAGCTTGTTTGGTCATAACTTTTGTTCCCAAGCACCAATTGTGAAAAAAATTATATTCCCATGAAGCTAATCAGCTTCTCTACCTCCAAAAAAAGTTTCAAAAAATCAAAAGAAAATTTCAGCCCGTAGGTACCTGCCCGAAAACGCATTTGTCCCCCAAAGGGACAATGGTCCTTTAGAGGTTAAAAATAGAATTTCAGACCTCATTTAGACATAGTAAAATAACTTTTCTCAAACAACTTTAAATTAGAACACGTTGGTGAATGAAAACAAGTTTCACCTCCGAAAATTCGTTTGGCATTTTGAATCTCCACTCAAAAGTTATGGACAAATTTGAGAGAGGATTTTTAAAAATGTTAAAGAAAATGTCCATTCCAACCCCTATCTCAAATTTGTCCTTAACTTTTGATTGGAGATTCAAAATGCCAAACAAATTTTTGAAGGTGAAACCTATCTTCATTCACCAATGTTTTATAATTCAAAGTTTTTGGGAAAGTTATTCTACTATGCCTAAATGAGGTCTGAAATTCTATTTTTAACACAATTCTTTGTTTTTGACTTACTATGAGTGCTTGAAGAACTACAAATTCTAATTTATTTATCCCACATGGATTGCTCTACCTCCTACCCCCCACCCCCACCCCCACCCCATGTGTAAACATATAGCTTTTATTTTCCCTTGAAAACTCAAAATACAATTGGTTTTGTATAGATGCAAGTTAAATGTTTGGTTCATTGTATTTTCATTCTTACATCAAAATACACAAAAAAACAATGAACCCAACATTGAGCTTGCATTTATACAAAACCAATAATATTTTGAGTTTTCAAAACACACAATGTATGGGTGTAGAACGCTAGTTATTGTGCATTTGGTTTAAATAGGTATATGAACTTTGGTTTTGTTTTGTTTTCAATGCACCTTGTACAATTGCGACCAGCTGATTTACTCTCTGACAAAATTGACTCATGTATTTTAACTACTGATGGTGTGGTATATTCTACAAAATTTCATCCAACGGATGAAATGGTGTAGAAGGCACACCATTCTGTTGGGGGGAAGGCAGCCCACCACTCTGCTACTGAATGTTATAACTTATAAAAGACTAGTGAAAAAATTTGTAAAATACTATCAATTTGTAAAATCTATGTTGGTACCGTAAGTGAGGCTAGTTTGTTTGTTTGATATGATGAGATCTCCAAAAGTGTGTGTCATTTGGTCAAAAAACTCTCATTGAGGGGGATGTATGGACTTTGTTTCGTGGGATTTGCACCTACGATGTGAAAATGATTGGATTTCAAAGTTTTTATAAAACATGGAAGGATGTTTGGAACAAAGTCCGATCAACAAAGCAATAGGCATTTATCTAGTTGATTTGGCATAATGTAATTGCTATAAACTCTTGGCGAGCAAGAATTGCTCCTGGCATTGACAATAGATGTATATGTTGTGACTTTGGACTCAAAGAGACTCTCATCCGTAGATTCTACTCTTGCCCAAGAGTCAGAGATGTTTGGGAGTATCTATAGTTTATACTTCACCATGTCCAAGGATCCTTACCAATTACAGAACCTCATCGTAGATTCACCCCAACTCAGTGCATCTTTGCCTCATCAATTCTTGTTTCTATTACTCAGGATTATTTGGTCACTTTTGCAAGGTTTAGCTCTTTGGTTAATATGGACTACTAGGAATAGTTTTGTTTTTGCCCAAGATCGTTGGCCCATCTAATAGAATTTGGGCTAAATTTGATAGAGTTTGGCTTCAGTCCCCAATCTTTGCTAGTAGGATTGGAGATAGTATTATTTGAAACTAGATTAAATTAGCTTGGATTTTCTATTATATTTAGGTAACCCTATACTTTGTTTGTTTTATTTTGTGTGATACATTGAGATGTAACAAACCACAAGTTGTTGGCAGAGCTCTTGGTATCATTTGAAAGTTTTTGACAAAGAGGGGTGCATGGACTTTATTTCATGGCGTTTGGACCTTTGGTGTGCAAGTTATTGAATTTCAAAGTTTTATATGGATTAGAAAATTGA
Source organism: Neckera pumila (assembly GCA_963969595.1). Classification (NCBI taxonomy): domain Eukaryota; kingdom Viridiplantae; phylum Streptophyta; class Bryopsida; order Hypnales; family Neckeraceae; genus Neckera; species Neckera pumila. The sequence continues at coordinate 14,361,600 of OZ018409.1, forward strand.
ATTAATTTCACCTTTTATTTTGGAAAAATTGTAACTTTTGCACATATTGCGTATCCAGATGCCGCAAAACCACAAGGCCCTTGCACTCCTTTGTGCATAGAGCTTTGTATTTGTGTCGAGAATTCAACTTCTCCCACAACAACAAAGCCCTTTGCACTCTTTTGTATACAAAAAAATTCTTTTGCTTTTATTTTTACTACGGCAACTACTCAAGGGCACACTAGTCTCCATACCATAAGTTAGATTGTTTGTTTGTTTTGTTTGTTACATTGAAATTTACAAAACCATGTGTCTCCCCGTCGTGTTCTTGGTACCATTGGAAAGCCTCAACGAGGAGGGTTGCATGGGCTTTCTCTGTGGTTTTCAAACTCAGAATGTAAAAGTTATTGAATTGCAAAGGTTCTATGAAAATTACTTTTACTTTTATTTTGGCTATGGCAATAGCATACGGCACACTAGTATACCTTAAATTAGGTTGTCTTTTTATTTGTTTGATACGTTGAGAACTAAAATTGTGAGTCCTTCGGCTACATTCTTTGTACCATTGGAATTTTTTTTACAAGGAAGGGTACACTGCACAAATTTTGTTTTGTGGCATTTAAACCTATGTGCAATGTAAAAGTTATGTATTTTTGAATTATTTTTAAATTTAAAAATTGAATTAAATTATTTTTTATTTTGAAAAAAACACAACTTTTACATGGCATGTCTAAATGCTACAAAACAAAGCCTTTGCATTCCTTTGTGCATAAAATATATTGAATTTCATAAAAACTATAAATAAAAATATTAGAAAATTATTTTTACTTTTATTTTGGTTGTGGCAACGACATAGGGCACATTAGTATTTATTATAAGTGAAAAATAGAGAAAACAATTGAGCTTTGTACTTGGAAAAACAATTCATTTTGGAAATGAAAAGAAAATAGCCAATAAAACTCAGAAAACTTCGTGAATTTTACCTCCGCAAAGTTGAGAAGATGCCGGGATGGAAAAATAAATTTGTATTCTGGGTCAATCCTCTAAGTTCAATCGTAGGTACTCAAATATTGCCACTTTGTCTCTTTTAGGAGGCAAGGCAACTTGATTTTCAATCTTTATAGACCCGCTTCCCTATTGCATCTTCATTTATGTCTATTCTACATTTCCACCCTAAAATGTAAATAATAAATAAATAAATAAAGAGATGCAATTGGGAAGAGAGTCTATGATATGAATGCCTACCTTATATGCATTCATAAATATGTAGATTATAGATGAAGCATCAATAATTCATTCAAATGTGGTGATATATGGAATAATTATTCTTTGAAAAAAATGAAGGGCATTGTGATGATTTCATCCATTCAAAAATGAAAAATACTTTATAAAGTATTCTAGTAGTTTTTCCAACATTGTAAATTATAGAAAAATCCACAAATAAAATCCTTAGACTATGACACATCAATACTTGAACTCCTATGAATCCTTTTTTCTTCCTAAATGCTGGAAAGGTTGAGGATTACCATCACCATACGAGCTAGATCTCGGCTATTATATTCTTGCAAAAGCATGATTTGGTAGTTGTAACAAAATTTAAAAACAAAATTGACCATGAGGTACAAGCATCCATGATCAACTTTGTATATTTTTAATGCCTAAAACACATTGTGAATGGTTAAAAAATGCACTATAAAGTGTTTATGACTGGTTTAGGAAGCCATTGAGAAAAGTCAAATCATTCAATAATTGTCTTTATGTGAATTCACTATGTTGTTGTTCATTGTATTCTTTTCAAAATGTTGTTGTGCTTGATTTATAAATGATACTACTATCAATTATTGGTACTCTTCTGACATGAACCTTGGAAGACTAGTATTAAATTTTTATATTGGATACATGGGCTTTAGTAAAAATATTTTAATAATGAACACGGAATTATCAAATGATAAAAATATGTCCATAAATCAATTCTTTGCAGTTCATGTCAAAATGACCCAAAGCCACTGACTTGAATTGCTAGGATGCTTGTTTTTGAAGTGGTTGATATATTTGATGAGATTATCTTCATTTTCTCCTATTTGATTTTAATGTTAATTTTATCAACCAATAATAGCCTTATTACAGATCTTGAAATTTTTCTTACCCTTGGGAAAAGTAAGGCATCAATTGTCAAGAGAGACTTTGTTGCCCCTTTGAGTTGTGGTTGAATTCATTTCCTTGGGATCAATATGTGAAAAATTCAAAATTCAAAATAGGTGGTGTAAGTAAACGTAGTTGAAAGAATCAAAGTCTTATAATCTAGTCACCTTAGGCGCAAAAACACTTATTTTTTCCACTTTAACCTCTAAAGGTTTTTGACTATGTTTTCACCAAAAATGCTCCAAAACTACCATTTTTTTATACAAGTACCAAGATTTTTAACCACTTATTTAAGGAATTGAAAAATGACAATCCCAATGGTTGTAATGTTGTAATAAACAATATACACCTAATGGCTTTAATTTTTTCCAAAAATATAAAAATTTGAGTTAAATAAAGGACTTCAAAGTTTGTTTTAGAGTAGAGATTTCATAACTACCCATAAACTACCCTAAACTGAGTATCCTCATAACTTTTGACTCATTAATTGAAATGGAATGATGAAAAGCTTCCAGCGTTTATACTAATCTAAAGAACCAATTCAAAATTTTTTTTTTTAAAGGGTGATTTTTAAAGAGTTTTTTTGGGGTTGCCCAAGCTCCTTACCAAATGTTGAAAATTGCATATTATGCAGTAACTTTTTAACCGTATAGTCAAAAGTTATAAAAATTGTTGGGCCTTAAAGCTACTCCTTGGAAAAATGTTGTGTTAAATTTTCAAAGAAAAAAAACAAAAAACTCCATTTGTAGTGAGCTGCCCAAAATTGCTATGTTGTCAATCCGAGGCTGCCAAAAAACGCAGTTTGGTCCTTTAAGGGTTAAATTTGCATTTAAAGGATAGATTTTGGTCACAAAAGGTAACTACAAATTTGATAGCAGACTAACTTGTTGGATAGGAGTTATCTCAAAAGCAAGAACCTAAGTAGTTTTCAATATTGACAATTCATTCTTTTATAATTTTTCTACAATAAATTTTCTTTCAACTATATGTACATCAATACCTTAAATGAGTTTGTTTGTTTGTTTGTTTGTTTGTTTGTTTGTTTGTTTGTTTGTTTGTTTGTTTGTTTGTTTGTTTGTTTGTTTGTTTGTTTGTTTGTTTGTTTGTTTGTTTGTTTGTTTGTTTGTTTGTTTGTTTGTTTGTTTGTTTGTTTGTTTGTTTGTTTGTTTGTTTGTTTGTTTGTTTGTTTTGTTTTGTTTTGTTTTGTTTTGTTTTGTTTTGTTTTGTTTTGTTTGTAGCATGGACAACTTCCTGACCGTGCGTCCCCCGGCCGCGTGCTTGATACCATCGGAAAGCTCTCGCCAAGGAGGGGTGCACCGGGTTGGTTTTGTGGCGTTTGGAGTGGTGGTGCATAATTTAATAAATTTCAAAGTATTTATTGATTAAAAAATTAGAAAATTACTTTTACTTTGATTTTGGTGGCGTTCTTGGTACTGGGAGTGGAACCGGGAGTAGAACTGGGAGTAGAATCAAAAGTAGAACCAGGAGTGGAATCGGGAGTAGATGAAAATTGGGCCAACGGCATAGGGTCACACTAGTCTACACTAAAGATACATGTAAATATCATTTGTATAGACTTATATAGAAGACACGTTAGTGAACATCTACATATCCTTGTAACAACATTGTAGACGCAAAGTGCTTGAAGGATGATTTTGCGCCCCCAAAACACAAGCAAAAAATTATTTATTTATCCATTTAATATTTTATGGCTCTTTGATGGGCTTTGAAAAATGTGCAAAGTTAAATTACGGTTCAACAAAGACATTAATCATTTTCCATGATGAGAGATTTTTAAAAAGTGGCAAGAAGACACCTCCAGCATTAAAGTAGGGCAAATGTACCCAATCACAAATTTGTTAGTATAGGCAAGTCCGCCATTGAGGCCTTTTGTTATTACAATTGCGCTAAATATAGAAAAAGATTGGATCATCGTCGATAAGTTAATAAGGGGTCATTTCTTTGAGAGAAGAAATTAGTAGGGGCAATTAGTAATAGTAATTGCATTGAAGGCTGAATTTAGGCTCCACCATTGGTAAAGTACTTGTAGCTGCCAAGTATAGGCGAGAGCATAGGCCAAAATTGTTGTTGTACTAGAAATGATGGCTAGGATCATTGTAAGAAATACCTGTTGTTTTTGCCTACTTCAATGAATACTAGGATTTTTGGAATAAGATTTTTAAAAATAAAATAAAATATGAATAATTTGTAAGTCATTTAAAATAATATATGTGTGTGAAAATTTAGGTCTTGAAAAATTTATTACTAAAATTTATGCACAAAAAAGAGCAATGGAAAATGCTAAAAAATAGATTTTTGATTTATAGAAAATAATTTTAAAAAATTAAAAAAAAAACCCTAAAATTGGCCATTTTTTCTTAGTTGAAGATGCTCATTTGCAACCATGTGCACTTTTGGGAAAAAAATTGTGTTTTTTGGACTTGCGTAAATGTAGTGCATTTTGAGCACATATGGAAGGTGCACACTTTACAAAATAAATCTCTTTATAGGCTTTTACAACTTTAGTAGAAGTCCATGTCTTCCAATTTTGGCCTTTGAATTTGCATTTTGGATCAAAAATAGTACTAAAACCATTTAGAATGGCAAGAATTTGACACCCAATTGGAAGCTATTTAAAAATAGTAACTAATTTTTAAAAAGTGGAAAAAAAAATTCAATGTCTAAAACTACCACATGTACCTTCATTTCACATTTTATACAAAATTGACATGTGTCACAAAAGTTATGAGCAAAAAAACACTTGTTCAAGGCTAAAGGGACAAACAAAAAGACAAGTGTTTCTTGCAATCACTTGATACAACGATTGAAACCTTCTTTATTAAAAGAATTTAGATACAACCAGAACATAATTATTCAAAGTTTTGGAAGTATCTCACATTAGAAACTAATTAATTTCCAATGCCTCGCCACAAGAAAGCATATCTGAATCTTCTTCCACCTCCTTGCATACCGTCTTACGGTAATGTGTGTTTTATGCCTCACACCTTCTTAGCAACTTGAAATTTATACACCACGCTAAGCTTGGGTAGATTGACTACAACTATGGATGCTTAATAGAGAGTTATCTCTTAAATTTGCCTAGGCTCAAGGGTGACAAGGGTGACCCTTTTGATAAAAGCTCTAAGAGACTAAAATGACTCTTCTACACTTGGAATACAAAATTTTTGAAATGGACAAAGCAAAGGCTATAAGCTCGTGAGAAAGGATTCTCAAAGTAGTTCCACCATTTTATGAGGGAAGTAGTGTACTCCTTTTCCAAGATTGTAAATATTGTAGCTTGTGCTTCTAATAGTTGGGTGCTAAACTTCACTACCATGTCACTACTTGAGCTTGTACTATCACATTCTAGAATGCCAAATTTATGCTAGATGCCATGTCAATGTCATACATACCACCACTACTTTGAGATGTACGGATATGTTCTTTGAAATGTATGGATATGTCCTTGGTGCCAACTATGCCTTGTCAAACCCAATTGTTACTCGTTCATATATTTTACTTCCAAGAAATGCCATCTTTCTATTCATTTCTTTCTTTTCTCATTCTCCTTATGCGCCATTTTAATGAAATACCACCATTTTAATGGAATATGCATTACGTACATGGACTTGCATACCAATTTGGGTGCCAACTTCTTCAATTTGCAAATGAATGTATTGACATGTCAATTGAATTGACGATCAATGTTTGCTGTATAATGCGTGGTTAAGGGAGTGGTTGAGGCACAGAAATCACCAAATCAAGCGTAAAATGCAAGAGGGCAATTACTTCAAAGATCATGCCCATCCAATGGCGCCATTAAATGATTGGATTGAACTCCTATTACATTAGTAGTGGAGCAATCCTTGATTGCAGGCTTCCATGTAGAGAAATCATCCAAACTTTGCACAAAATGCAAAAGATTTTCCAAAATTCAACACACGGTACAAGAAGTTTGAGGCCTTGAAAGGGCCGTTTAAAAGAGGTTTCCCAAATTGCAAACCAGCATACTACAAACTTTGCACTAAATGCAAAAGATTTTCCAAAATTCTACACACGGTACGAGAAGTTTGAGGTCTTCAAAGGGCTGTTTAAAGGAGGTTCCCAAAGTTGCAATTAGTTTTAAATAAAAATTTAAAAATAAAAATTGTGCCATAAGTTGTACCACTCTGTAATTGTAGATTTAATTTAAAAGTATTATTTAGTTTCCATCTTTCTACTTTTTGAAATTATTTATTAATTTTCTTTTGTGTAATTCAAGCCTTGTAGTTTATTAATTTTTTTAAATTTCATTTCATTTTTATTCATTTTCTTGGCAAACATTGCCTGCTATCCAAAAACTAAAGGCCTTTTTCAGGCTTCAAACTTCTTGTAATGGAAGGGGGAAATATCTGTAAGGGAAGAATTGGAATAGTTGGCCCACAAAATTGCAAAGAGATGGGGGATAATTGAATAAGTATAGGAGGCAAGCAACTGACTTCTGAAAAAAGAATTTTAACATGGGATTTGAATTTTCTGTTTGTTTCTAGTTTGAATGCAAGACAAAGATACTCTTGAAAGGTAACTTCTCCCTACACCATAAAAGTAGGCAAAATTGCAAAAGCAATTTTGATTCTAGAAACTTCAAAATTATTTTCCAATTTGGCTCTTTATAGAAATTTGCCATAATAAATACTATAATCCAAATTTGAGTAGGATTAAGGACCCACTTCTATATTATATCACAATTAGAAAAAGATTTATTTAGTTTTTTAGTGTTAGAATTGTCGTTGCTAAGTTTTATAATGCTTTTAGAAACTTTTCTCTAAAATTTTGCTGGCCAATTATTCCAATTTCTTCTTACAATAATTGCCATTATAAGAGAATTGAGGCCTAGAGAGCCACAAAACTGAAATAGTAATGACATCACCTTCTGAATTTAAAAAAAAAAACCTTCCATATAGAATTATAGGATTTGCTTTGTCTTCTTTGTGAAGTTTGGCCAATTTTTGTATATGGAAGTCTGTCCTTATGGAGCATGTCTTGCTATATTTTTGCATATATATTCAAGGAGTTGAATAAGGTACCTCATAACATCCATACTTTGTCCAAAAAATAACATCCATACTCTATCCTTGTAGTACCAACTCATATTTTGAGTAATATAGCTTCTCAAACCTCTTCAAGGTAGCTTTTGTCAATGCAAAGAATCTTCCGCTACAGTCCAAAGCCAATAGATATCAACAAATTGAAGAAAAAAAATTGCCACTTCAATTCTATTGTAAATAATAAGCAAGTTTGTACATTAAGTTGCACTTGGGATATAAAATGAAGGGAAACTTTAATATATGCCAACCAAATTACCCCTTTGGGCTCCTTTGTAGGATTGTAGATGTAGATTTAGAGCTTTTCCAAGATAAAATAAATTATGGCTTGAGGAGAATCTAGACATCAAATCTTCTTTTTTGGAAGGTACTCTTTTTTTTTATGTTCCTACATTAACTCATTCAGAACCTTCAACAATAATTATGAATCACCGTGTGACCAGGCTGATTACATCTACAAAGTCACAAACTACGCATTTTTCAACATACTTGGATATATTTTATCTACTTTATAGCGTAAGCTCTGGAAAACATTTATAACTCATGCCAGCTATCTTACATAGGGAAAAAGGAATGAGTCTATTGTAGTGCAACGAGCCTCTTGTAGAGGTAAAACAAAGAGTGAATGCAAAAAAAGACCTACTATTTTGTGCCGTGTTTATTCAACTATTTATCACCTCTCCTAGCTAATTTGGGGCCTCTGATTGCAAATAGGAACTCAAAACTTGCAAATTTTATCATATAACATTATTAACCAAGCCTGGAGGGGGTCCCTTTTGCTTTTATAGAAAGGGAGAGCCCCCCAATGCTTAATTCCTAAAGTTCCATGACTATGTTTTCACCGAAAACACTTGAAAATTTCCATTTGTAGAACAAGTACCAAATTTTTGAAAAAAAAATCTTTTTGACACATTTAACCATAGAACCTTATAGTATATTGACTTGAGAACATGTGGTAAAAATTTCAAATATTTCCACCACGTGGATTGCAAGATATAAGCATTTAATTTCACTGAAATCATATATTGGCCATGTAAAAAACAAGGCAATTGCACTTCACAAGCTCACTTTTCTATAAAAAAATGTCCAAAATGGTTGTGCTTCTTTGAATTATTTTTCCTAGACAAGTTGGTCACATACTTAAAAACATTCAAATCATTTGGAATTACACAACATATAGGAAAAAAATAGTAAGTAGAAGTAGTAGAAAATGATTCAAAATATGAAATTGTTAAGAATTTAATTATGGAATTGAAAAATGCCAATTCCAATGATTGCAATGTTCTAATAGACAATCTACATCCTATGATTTAATCTTCTTAAGAAAATATTGACAATGGAGTAAGATAAAGGACTTCAAAGTTTATTTTTGAGTAGAGAATCTATAATTGCTCGCAAACAAAAAAAACTCGTAACTTTTGACTCATTGATCAAAATGGAATGATTTAGAGCTTTCCACCTACATATTAATCTAGAAACTAGTTTCAGATTTTGTTTTTGAAAAAAACATTTTTTATTTATTTGCCCGAATTGCCCATTTACAAAAAAAAAGTAATATGTTGGGCCATAACTTTTGATTCCTGTTTCCAAATGTCATGAAATTTAGTGCATATGAAAGATATTCCTTGTCCCCACATTCTATTAAAATTTTGACAAAAAAGATAGAAATCTCTAGTCACATGTTCCTATGCAAAATCATTATGTAGCCTAAAAATGCATATACGTTGGTCCTTTAGGGATTAAAGTTTTTGACACTCACCATTCAAATCGACGTGGGGGAGGGGAAGGGCCAAGGATGGGCCAGCACAACCAAGCCAATCTAACTAGTAAGCCCAGTCTGAAAACTTAAAAAAGCACAGCCAATGAAAGTGGCCACATTATAACTACATTCCCCTAGGTATCTTGGAAGAATAATACCTCTAGCTAGAGGGCCGCGGTGAACTGACCCCCCCTTGCTCGACCACTCAAGAAAGCATCGAAATATTTTATTTTCTACACATGATAAAATTTGCAAATTTTGAATTCATATTTGCAATCACAAGCCCCAAATCAGCAAGGAGAGGTGAATAAGGTAAATTAAGTGGGCACAAATAGGGGGATTTTTAATTTTCTTACACCCTTGAAATGACTTGGAGTGGCCAAGCAAGGAGGCCAGTTCACCTCGACCAGCTACATAACATTGTTAACCCATAAACGTCGCCGCGACCATTTTTTGGTCAATGAATGAAAGAGAATCCTTTGGTGTAGGACAGAACAACAATTATTCATTCTCGGAATTTTGTGTGGAAAGGGGAGATCTTCTACAATAGCTTGACTTCCAATAGATACTTTTGCATTTTTTAATGTAGATGATGTCACACGGTAATGAAAAAGAATGATTTTCAGGGTCACCCTTGCGTCCTTTAAGGGTTAATTGGGCTAGCTCTTATGTTCCCTGTCAAAGGAGGGTTAATTCCTCCAAGATCCTTGGCAAACAATTTAGTGATAATATGAACAATTTTATTGACCAGGGGGGTGGTATTTCGTATATTATGTAGTGATTGATGCAAAGTTTGACAGAGCCAGACCGTTCCAGATTGGTTACATTGAGTACTGGTTACAGTAACTAGACAAGTTGCAACGTTGGGGGGCTTTCGTTTTTTTTTTTTTTTTTTAAACACACGGACAAATTCCATTGCAAAGGAAAGAATACATCGAACCAAAGGCAAGAGCCCCAGCGGAAGGGGCTTTTGCTTTTGAGGGAAGGAAAAGGTACCCCCTAGCATTGGTAAACAATGTTATATAGGAAGGAGTGCAAGTGTTTAATAGCGCTATGCATGTGGATCCAATGAATCGTTCTTGTGTTTTCCCTGGGATAAAACGAGGGGCAAAATGGCCTCCGCAAGAGGCTCGTTGAACTACTATATGGTAAACCTGCCTATGCCAGGTAGACCAATTAATGCAGATATCTACAAAACCATCCATTAGAGGTTTATATTGACCCATTTCAGATTTTTGTCAATAAATGAGATTATGACTTGATTAGGTTGGTTAGTGGCCAAAATCAATGCCTTGGGAGATGACCATGGAGTTATTAGTGACTGTCATATGACACTTATACCTTTCTAGTGTAAACTTGTCATAGAAAGTTATTTTTTCATTCCTTCATGTCATAGCCCATGTTAGGAAATCTTGTAACCACATAACATTTAGTAGCTCTACAGTGATGGTGTGGTATATTCTACACCCCAACAGTGTTTCATCAGTAGCTACTGATGAATTAGACAACTGGAGGATGTAGAGGCACACCATCATTGTAGAACCAAGGCAACATCAGCACATGCTACTGAATGTTATGCATGTTAAAAAATTTGGTGATTGCTTTAGGTGGAAAGATGACCATTATGGAAAAACTTTTTGCTGATTTGGGGTAGTCTACAGACTCTTTTAAACTAATTGGGCAGAAGACTTTGAAAATTCATAACTAATTCATACTTTGTCCAAAAAATTAAATTTCAACTCTCACATTTATCTTTGTATGGAAATAAGATTGATTTTTTTTCCTAATGACAATTGCCCAAACCACTCATCCTGCCTGTCATAGGCAGGTTTACCTTAGACTCGTCCCGGGAAAAGGGTGGGAGCAACAGTCTCTTCAACAAGTCGCCAACAAGGAGACAGCTAGCCAGGTCAGTCCCCAGCATGTCCTCGGTTGATACCCGGATACTAGAGTTGAAACCCGAAACCTTGGGTTGAAACCCGGAACGTTTCAGAATGGGCTCCGAGCCGGCTCTCCGGCGTTCTGGCTCCCACCGTTCGACGCCGACGACGCAGAAGCCTGGCTGCCATGAAGACGAGGACGACAAGATCTGGTCGAGCCTCTTTTGCATGATTGCCAATCCCAGATGCCGCCCTGCTCTCCATCTCCATCGCCGTGATTGCACAACTGGGACTCACTTTACTGACTCCCGGGAATCATCCAGCTAGTGCAATCAAACACACACACACACGCAGCGTCTCGGGGTCTCCCTTCCTTTCTGGGTTTACTCCCAAGTCCCAACGTACCTAGTCTAGTGTCCCGAGCGCCCCGCATCAGCAGTGGTGACCCTTGTTTCCAGGGTAGCCAGCGTCTGCTCGGAGCTTGATCTGGTTCCGAACTTCCTGTTGGTGTTCCGTTGTACTGCGTTGTGGATTCGACTTGGTTGAGTTCGGGAGTCGGTGCACTAGTGCAACTATAGTACAAAAACCGAGCGTAGCTGCTTGTTAATATCACGTTTTGTTGGGTAGAATCCTGTGTGTGATATTATGGAGGTTCTGCACCCCAGCTGCCTTTGGCTTCCCCCTGCTTTTCCACTTCGGGTTTCCAAGGAATTCATTCAAGGGTGAAAGATTGCAGCTGTTGGGAATGAATTGCTTGCTCACATGTAAGAATTCATGAGGACGATTCGGGGGATGCTTCGGTGTTTGTGGAGGGGCGGTTTCGGCGGTTGCAGAGCGGCTTTGGCAGCAATCGACTGAGTGAGCTCGGGGAGATGTCGATCCTGAAGTACATGGTGCTCCTCCACAAGGATGTGCCGCGCGCTGCTCAATTTTACGCGCACGGGCTGGGGCTGGCCGTGAATGTTTGCACCACTCGCTGGGCGGAGCTGCAGTCCGGACCTTGCAAGATCGCCCTCATGGAAGCTCCCAGGTGCTTGGTCTGCCTTTGGTTACCATTTATGTCGAATTAGGGTTTTGTCTCTGTCTTTAGGGTTTGGAGTCGGCGAAGTATCGAATAAGTAAATAGACCAAAGATGAAAGAAGTTGCGTTTGACTTGCAAGATCGCCCTCATGGAAGCTCCCTGGTGCATGACCGGCCTCTGAGCTCTTCATTGCCATTTATGTTTGAGTAAGGTTTCGTCTCGGTCTTTAGGGTTTGGAGTCAACGAAGTATCAAATGAGTAAATTAGAACAAAGATGAAAGCAGGTACGATTGAATTGCAAGATCGCCCTCATGGAAGCTCCCAGGTACTTGACCTGCCTCTGATCTCTTTCATTGCCATTTATGGTGAATTAGGATTTCGTCTTTGCCTTTGGGGTTTGGATTCGACGAAGTAACGAATGAGTAAACAGAGCAAAATGGAAGAAGGTGCGATTGACTAGATCGAGATTGTGTAGTCAGGGTTTAGAGGGGTTTGAGTTTAGGATTCAGTTAGCTCGAAATTGGTTTCGGTCTTCTGCCTTCGTAGTAAATGAGCCATTAGACATATACGTGCACATTCCAGGATTGTGTTCGCCCTTAAACGTCATGCAAGTTTTGTGATCACTCTACCGAAATGTTGTCAATTCTATTATTCTTCTGGTCAATTGGCTTTGTTATTGAATTTTGCTATTGCTTCAAAGTAGGACAGTAAAAATTGAAATTCAAACTAATATCTACAGTAGTTTTTCTTGTATTGAATGATATGCTGAATGTAAGATTAGACTTTGAATAACAGATATAGAAAAATGCATTTGACATGCTGAGAATGAAGAACCATCATAATCGAACAATGCCTGATGGATTTATTGACAGTCAAAGACCGGTGAAAGCTGCATTTTTCAAACGCTCATATCTCTCTGGATCTTATTCATTTCTGTGATTGGAATACTCCAGAAAATGACTCAAAAAGTTTTGATACGGGTCCTAGTTCTATGCATTGAGTATAATTTTCATTATGTGGCTCTAAATTTGAAATTCTGATGGCCATGGCGAGGATTCAGCCATCCATTTCTAGAGTGCTTCTCGTGGTGCTAACGAGTGAGGAATTCGGCTTGGCAGCAACGTGGAGTTGTCGAAGGGCTACTCGCCGTTTCTGTCGTTCAACGTGACGGACATGGACGGCACTGTGTTGAGGCTGCTGTCTATGGGCGCAGAGCTCGATGGTCCAATCAAGCACCCTCCTCAGGGCAAGGTGAGCCGCTGCTCTTCTTTCTTACTCATGAACCAGGCTTGTGATCGTTAGAAAAGTCATTTGGTGCTAATTGCAACTTGCAATGTGTAGGTGGCGGCAATACGAGTCTTGGATGGTCACTTGTTAGGCCTGTTTGAGCCGAACCAGCCTGAGTAAGCAGCTACAGTGAGAGCGTCCTTATTCCAACATTTTGAGAGCATTGGAGTATCAGTGGCTTTCATTTTAAGGTTTCTTAAGTGGAAGACCTGCACAGCCTTGCGGCCATTCCGGTCGTATCGCAAATCCTACTGGCTGCTCCCTGTAGAGTTTGTGATGTATGAGTTTTTGAAGAATATCTGGAAGATAGGATTTTGGGGTCAAATCCTAGTGGCTAATCTTTGTAAAGTTTGTGATTTCTGAGAGGCTTTGAAGAATACCTTGACGTTAGGAATAGGGGTCTACATTTGCGGGTTTGTACCATGGAGCCTTGAGGAAAAAACCCTATAATATGTTGACTTTCCTCCAAGTTCATTAGAATACAAACTAGCCATGCAGGGAGTTCAACTGACAATGATGAGAATTATTTCTCAGTTGCATCTACTCTCTCTTCCTTGTCTTTCCACATATAGTGCCACATTGAGCAGACGGCTTCGCTACCAGAAAGATGAGTTACTGTACTAAATGGCAACGTTTGAAGTTATGAATTGGAAGGCATGACCTCTCCGGAGCATGAAGCCTGCGTTAGCAATCAAACTGATGTTGATGTGGCTCACAAGACGGACAACAGATAACATTGATTACAGCATTCTCATGGATAGTCAGAAAAGTATCTGGACCGTAGCTGAAGGAAGACCAACCGAAAATGATGGCGACCGAATGTTTCATTGATAGTTTGCCTTCAAATCTGAACGGAAACTGACCTCCCTGGTCGTATGGGAGTGTCTTCATCATTCACTGCCACTGGCTAAGCCAACCCGTTTTCTCCCCATTTCCTCCCAATTGTCCAATCATATAGCACCGTCAACTGATTCATCAATGTAAGAAGCAAGAGGGTGCTCGAGACGAAGAACCACCGGGACTGAGCTCAAACTGGTCCAGTGAACAACGGACACCCCAAGTTCATCGAACCGCTGTGAAGAAAGCCAGCGAAAGATCTGAGTCCACAAGGATCGATTAAAACACACTAAAATCCCAAAATTCGAACCAGCATCTCGTCCTCGAGGGTCGAGTGCAGGTTGCACCAGAAACTAGTACTGCACCCAGCTTCCAACTACAGTACTCCCAGGCAGCCAGGTCAGCCGCCTCCCCCACCGTAAGCCTTGCCGAAGAAGATGATCTGAAGTTGGTCGTAGCCCGACAGCACGCCCGCCCCCGCCACGGCCCGCAGGATGTTGGCGCCGGCTCCTTTGAACAACGACTTGTACCCTTCCTTGGCCACGATCTGCTGGTAGGCATCGAAGCTGGACTTGTACTTCACCGCCGATCCCGAAGTCATCATCATGCGCCGCCTCACGGTGTCCAGCGGGTAAGAGGTTAAACCCGCCCCGATGGTGATGCTCCACCCCAACATGAAGCTCGCCAAGAAGTTGCCCTGCACGTACCCACGCACAAACGCAAATTCCATTCATTCATGCAAGTCACGTGAAGATCAGAACGTCTTGCAAACATACATTCGATCTCTCACAAACCAAGTCAAATCCCGACTGCAAGCCAGATGTCTAGCTGCGAAACGGCGCGCTTGCTCGGTAGATTGCAATTCATCGATCGAATGCTACACCAGCTACCTAATTGAGTGCATGGAGTGTTGAATCTGGAGCCTAATTCCATGTACTAAGAAGTGGCCACGGACGTACCTCCAGGTCCCCGACCAAGAGGACCGGCTTCAAAGAGTCGTACATGCCGAAGTAGAGACCGCGGTACACCACAATGCCCACGCACGAGATGACGAAACCTCGGTACAGTCCCGCGATGCCATCCGAGGCGATCGTCTTCTTGTACACGTCGAACAGCCCGTTGAATTGCCGTTCGCCGCCGCCCTTCTTCGTCGACTTGGCGTCGTTCGCCAAGCGGGTCCGCGCGTAATCCAACGAGTACACGAAGAGCAACGAAGCCGCTCCCGCTGCCCCGCCCGAGGCCAGGTTACCCGCAAACCACCACCAGTACCCGTCCTTGTCCTTCTGCATGCCGAACATCTTCTTGAAGTGGTCCTTGAACGCGAAGTTCAGAGCCTGCATACCACCAACACCATTATTTATATTCGGCGATAATGTCGGTTCGCAGAAGAGGGATCAAGGGACAGATGAGAACAGCACGATTGGTTACGTTGAAGAGCAGTCAGTGCTGCATCGGCTTTGTTAGAAGGTGAATTATCAGCGTGAATCACCATAATTGACCTCAAAATGTCATGTTTCACAACCAAGTCTCCCCACATTAATTGTTCCGTATGAAGTCGGATTGTGTCCCAGATGGTTCAGCTGATGAGTCGGGATCATTGACTCGGCAATTAATGAGTGAGTATTCACCTGCGTGGGGAAGTAACGGATGACGTTGGCCAAGTTCCCTCGCCACAGCGCTACGACGCCCTCGTCGGCCACGGTGCGCCGGAAGCAGTCGCCCACGCCTTTGTAGGGCTCCGACAGCCGGCCCTGCTTGATCATCTCGTCCTGGTTCTGGATGAGGAGCTTGATGCGCTCGATAGGCGCAGCCGACGTCTTGGACACGGCCGCGGACACGCCTCCCAGCATGAAATCGACGAGGAAGTTCTTCTCTTGGGCGGCATGGGCCACCACCCCGGACGACGTGGGCCGGGCTATGGCGGCAACGGAGCTGCTCATTGTGAGACCGCCGCAGAGAAACCGAGCGGGGCACTTCAAGACTCCAGAGTTAGCTACCTTGCGAACCTGAATGGCAGTGGGGGGCTGCAACATGAACGGAGTTGCTGCCGTCGCGGTGCCTGCCAAGGCTGACGGCGTCATTCTTGAAGATGGTGAAAGCAAATTGGAGAGATACGATGATCCCACAAGAGAGTGAAGCCTTGCAGCCTTGCCGTTCTGCCTCTCGGTTCCCATCAGGAATAAACCCTGAGCTTGGAATACCGTTGCAGTTGAAATGAGCTGCAATGTTTCTGCACAATGGAATGAAAAATTCAAGTCATGGATTGTACAAACTCGAGACAACCTCGAGCGTCTGTTGCCGTGTTCAACACTGACTTCCTACAGCAGCATTATTGAGATTTTTACTATAATCAATGGTTGAAATAGGTTATTAGTTCAGGGCGCCTTTACTTCGTACGTCGTTGACATCATTTCAAATACCATGCTTTCAGTAAAAAGCTTTAAGTAAAAGATCACTTTCTTAAACTAATACAGGACGTATTTAATGTCCCATGCGCTCTTATGAAAAAGTCCCGTCGACCGATATCAATCCTTTGGCATGATGGGCGCCTTAGACAACCACCCAATCAACCGAAACAGACGCATGTTCAGGACTGTCCGCTCGAGGAAACCCCTGTTGTTAGATGTTATGGAAAAATTATCAATATCAAAAAATGATATTGGGTGTTATTTCAACCTCCCGGTTGGTTCAAACGATATCCCACTAAGTTATCTCAACCGGGATCGATCCTCAATATCTTGACAACCTTAAGCACTAAGGGAACCGGTACAGCACATCTCATTGACAAGTAATGAATCAACTGGTAGCGCGCGAAAATGTCTTAAAGGTGAACACGCCTCGATGTGGAAAACCCTACAAGAAGACAAGAAATGCTTTTTAAGCGACAGGCACACTCGAATGCGGCATCGACAGTGTTCTGACAACGAACTATAGGACATACAACGTTTCAAAATTGGTTGCAATACTACAGACCTGATCCAGACTCCCGTTTCCTGGAGCGGTCCCACTGGTGAGAATGCTTCGCCAACCTCCGCCCTGAAATACGCACACGACGTTGATTCTGTGCGTATGACCTCTGCAACTGACCAAGGGCGATGGTGAGAAGGTCCGCTGATCCTGGCAAAGAATCAGGCCGGCGGGCGGGCGGGCGGGCGAGAAAGAAAGGGACGGTAGGCACAAGATTGTGGAGGCCGACGAGCTGATGCGTTGCGCAATGGACGGCTGAGATGTGTCGATCGGGCGGCCATGCAGATGAGCTACCCTAATATCCACTTCGTCTTTCACACTGATGTCAGCCTCTTTCCCGCTTATTTTTGCTGTTCCTCATTTACGTTCACACTGTCTGACTCATCCACAGAATACCAAGCCAGTCAGGACCTGCCCACACTATTCCACACGCCAACACGTGCAGTACCTACACTCAACCCTCTGTAATTCCACACTCTGTAATTATACATTCCATATATTCCCAGAAACTCTCAAATCCACAACTTTCAAATTGCGAATACAATATGCGAGTGCAATTTAGAAGCCCATTTGTTCCACCCGAGGCAGTGCAATTAGAGAGGGTTGAGTGTACAGGTAAGTCACGCCTCAGGCGTTCCTCACGCACTCACCTCAGTTGGCTCGAGGTTGTTCTGAACTCAAGGGTGCAGGTGGCGCAGAATCACCACGACAGCGTCCTCGAGAGCGTTACTTTGCACTGGGGCGCCTCTTTGACTGTACCGGTATCAGTCAGGGTGTACACGATTTCAACTAAAATGGTTGCTGAGCTAGAGGATTGCTTTTAGTTGGAAATCTGATGACCATGCTGTCAACATCAGAAATCAGAATATCTGTGATGAAAATTATAATTATAGTGATGAAAAACTGATAATATACGATACTTAAGGACCTCAATTAACTCACATGCAAGTCGAAGCACTCGGACACTCCAGCCGTCAGCCCAACTCTATACAAAATTCCCAGATTCGCACCATATGTTAGTCCAAACATTCTTAGGTCACCCCAGTACCTACAACTATTCTTTCGTAGGCTCTATGGTCGGCGAAGTCAGAAATTATCAGTTGCACAAACGAGCAGGTTAGATGCGACACCGATACAACGAAAAGAGTAAAACAATTTGAAACAATCCAAGTCTTACACATGCTCCCGGCCTCGCTCACAACCTCCTACGAAAGGCCACAATAGAGAAATGGAGATAATCAGTTAGTGACATTTGAGATGTCAAGTCCGACAAAAAGGAGCAGAAACAATGACTGTAATCTTATGTGCTGCTTGCGGCAATCAACGCTCAAATAACGTGTTTTCCAAGATCCTGATCCTAAGAAGCAGACAACAGAAGATATTCAGCCATGCGGCTCAATGCTTTCTGAGCTTGTAGCTCTTTCATTAATATATCTATATCTGGCAGCAAACTCATTACCTCTGTCTCTTGGTCCCACAGAACCCAGCTCATCTAATGTGAGAGACACTTAAAACTAGTTCAACACTACAATTTACCGAATCTATGTGCAGTCAATGCGATGCACTCGCGCACTCATGAGCACTCCACATCAGCGCAATATCTCCTCAGCAAGGACTTAAATCAGTGTTTCCCTTCCAAACCTCCTTGACGGAGTTTCAAAATAGTACGAGAAACCTCTTGAAAAGTGAACCAACCAAAACTATGTGCAGATTATGAGAGAGCGCGTCTATTCGTTTTCTCAATCCCATTAACATGCACAGCCTCCTGCTTTACCCTCCGTCTGTGGATTTAATGTTGGCTTCAGATTAACATCAACAAGGTCATCCTTGTGAGAAGACAAAGCCTCCATTCCAGGCAAGGCGGCAGCAATCTTTCGGAACAATGCCTGCACAAAATGGTGTGAAATGAGCAAATTTAGTAGAATGTCACTGGGCAAGCGCGCTCTTTTTCTGAGCAATGAGAAAGTTCAACTGGCCAGGACAAGGAAATCAACCTGTACCAAAAATGCGACTTGGCTCACTGAAAATCTGTTAATAGTTTCCTCAGTGTATCAAGTAGATAGAAAGAAATTACCGAGAGAATCAGAAACGAGGTAGGCAATGCAATGGTCATACCTTAATGTTGAAACCTGCTTTTGAACTTGTCTCAATGAACATGACTCCAAATTCCTTAGCTTTAGCGTCACCCTCTTCAATTGATACTTGACTGAAACAAACATGAACACATATAAGTTTCTTAACTACAAAGCTCCCTGCAGCGGACGCAAGCATTTGCTTGCAGCAGACAAGCGAACTGCATTAACAAAAATGATAAGTAATGTTCCTACAACGAAGAGTCACATTCAGCGCCAAGAGGCTTAAAGCGTGTACTAAGTTCTCACCGTTTGTCAACAAGATCGGTCTTATTGCCAACAAGCATTATGATAACATCACTTCCACGCTCTGTTCGAACTTCTTCAACCCACCGGGCTGTGTTCAGGAATGACTGCCGATCTGTCCAGAACATATAACATCAGTACCAAGCTGCATTATGATATCAAATTACGGAAACGTGCGAGGCATTAGCTCAAATTCTTGTCCTTGCTCATTCTTACTAGGGTCAGAGAAATTTCAAATATACCAAAAGAGAGAATCGCTCTGTACACCCCCCAATACAACTTAGACTGTTCTCTGCTTAATGTGGGTCAAGAAAATACTTACTTGACACATCGTAGACAACCACTGCTACAGACGAGTCCCGAATGTAGCTAGGAATCAAGCTCCTGAACCTCTCTTGTCCAGCTGTGTCCCTACGATCGCAAAAGTCCCAAATTCAGATGAAATAGAGTGTGGAAAAAACACTAAATTTGGAAGAACAGGAACACTATCACATCAACTCGAGAAAAAAAGTTCACTACACCTACGCAAGGAATTGGCAGGGAGCAACAATTAGAGTCTTTGCTTACCAGAGCTGTAGGCGTACAGTGCGGTCCTCAAGATACATGGTCTTGGAGAGAAAATCAATACCAATAGTAGCCTGCAAATATACAATAATGTATGAAAAATTGAACTACACCAAGTTTCCAGCAAATAAAACTGCCACACAAAAATTTCGGCACTCAATGCAAAGCACAATGTGTGCATCAACAAAGCCTACTCACATGAGAGGGAGAAAATTAGAAACAGAGACTCACCTGATAAGTGTTGTCAAATTTATCATACATGAATCGCGTGATGATACTCGTTTTACCTAGAAAACGATCAGAAAATGTAACGTCACATTTTTCAAAAGAAAAAGTCGCCTACATTTTAGATCAACACATAAAACACACCGAATCCACATTTTGAAGATGTCACGATATGACCTTCGATACATTCTGAAATGCAATCATCCACTTCAGATTATACCAATTGAAAGGAAAATCGAACTCACCAACCGACTGATCACCAAGAAACACTAGCTTGTACTTCGCCAGTGGTGACACCGTCGCGCTTTGCGACCCCATCCCCGTGGAACCCATCCAGTCTTGTCCCCTTCTTCTAAAGCCTCACCCTTCCAGATCTCAAACCTTCTCTTCTCCCCCTGCTTCCTAAAAGAAGCGATCTCAGACTTCCGTCCGCCACATGCTCCGACAAGGATCTACACTTCGAATCAAATCACAAAACCCAAGGCTCCACAACCCCGCGCACTTAGGGTTAGCAACTCCACTTCCCACACACACTCCCCCCTGCAATTCGCCCTGCAACTCAAACCCTCTCCTCGTAAAATCCCCGAATCCCAGCACCAACTACCGACCTCCACCAAGTCGAATCCGAACGACCACCAACCGTCTTCGGACCTGGATCCTAGCGAGGCTTCAAACCCTCCGTCAGACTCCTCGAAACCACGAGGCTCCGATCCACAACGTAGTACAACGGAACACCAACAGGAAGTTAGGAACCCGACCCAGCACCGAGGAGAAGCTACCCACCCTGGAAACAAGGGTCACCACTACTACTGATGCGGGGCGCTCGGGCCACTAGACTAAGTTAGCTACGTCGGAAGTAAACCCAGAAAGGAAGGGAGACCCAGAGACGCTGCGTGTGTGTGTGTTTGATTGCACTAGCTCATGATTCCCGGCAGTCAGTCAGTGAGTCCCAGTTGTGCAATCACGGCGATGGAGATGGAGAGCAGGGGATTGGCAATCATGCAAGAGAGGCTCTGCCAGATCTCGTCGCCTCTGCTCTGCGGACCTTCATGGCAGCACGCTTCTAGAGCTTCGTCGGCGTCGAACTCTGGGAGCCAGAGCGCCGGAGGGGAGCGGGCTCGGAGCCCATTCTGAAACGTTCCGGGTCTCAATTCAAGGTTCCGGGTTTAAACCAAAAGGTTCGTGTTTCAACTCAAGGATCCGGGTATCAAACAAGGACTTGCTAGATAGATAGAAACTCCGGTCTTTGAAGAAGGCCGCCGTGAATAAATTGTCTGTTTGTAATGAAAATGAGCCAATGTCCACTGGATCAAGGGCCATTGATGCAAAACTACTCTCCTCTTTTGAGAATAGACACTTTAATATCAGTAACCAGATAAAGTAACTAAGATTAAGGTTTGGGATGAAATATGGATTATAAATGTAAGGTGTAGTGGTGGAAGGTCACCAAGTCATGCATTCAGAGGTTGGTTGAAGAAGTTCTAAATATCATGACTATGTGGTTCGGATTCGATACCCGTCATGCTCGTTTGAACAATAGTGTGATAGACATGGCTTGGTGCTGTTAGTGAGTGATCATTAGACAGGAAAGTAGTTCCAACCAATGGGCCCCATTCCCCTACTTGAGACAAATGCTTGCACCTAGTTGTAACACAAATAAATAGTGATTTTCATCACGACTTCCTTTGTTTTGTTTGTTTTGTTTTGTTTTTGTTTTTGTTTTGTTGTGTTTTGTATACTTCTTATTCTATTGGAAGTGGTTGGTTGTTTTCTATTTTTCTTTTATATAAAATGATTGAACCAGTATATTGGATGGCAATGGTGTTGATTGCTTTGAAAGTGAGTTTCAGAGCGGTTTTGAATAGTTTGAGTTTGGTTTCAAGGAGTTTCATTGATGGAGTATGGATTGTTCCTCTAGCTCCTGTTGTAATGATAATTAGCATTAGGAAAAATTTCAGCCCTCTAGAAGGCCGCTAAAGAATTGATTTACGAGATTCCTTTGGTGCAATTTCAGAATGAATAAAAAAATATATTTTCTTAAAAAAATATAAAAATATAAAAATCTGATGTGGCCGTGCCGCACCCAATTTTTAAATATTAAAAAATAATTTTTTATTTTGGTTTTTTTCTATAATTGCACCGGGCGGGTGCCAAACTCGCGGCCTTCTAGAGGGTTGAAATTTTTCCTAATGTGGTTCTACTTTCCTTCCTTGGGCAATGATACCATTTATTAGTGGTTGGTATTTTTGAATTTTGTTATCTATTGTTATTTGCGAGAATCTGTCATTAGAGTATGTGAATTTGATGAATTGTATTGTGAGGTTGTTGTCTAGGTTAGTTGGTGGGTTGTTTTTGTAGGGGAGTCCTTTAACACATAGGATATCCAGTTTGAATCTAGCGTTGCAATGGCATCTTTGTCTTTTGCAAGAGCAAGGTAGAAGCTATGGGGGGCTGTATTTTTTTGTGGGTTGTTGTTGAATGTTCCTGCATTTATGAGAGTGTAGTTTCTAGTTTCTTCGAAGGATAGTATTAGCTTTCTCAGTTCCCATACTGCTTTGTTATGTCTTTTGGTTCTAAGAGCATGAATATGTTGTTGGTTGCATTTGAGTAGTACATGGAGCCATGTATCTGCATTATTGGACTTGCTACGGACAATCCTGGCTAGTTCCTTGGTGGCTACCCTACATATAGGTCAGTTCTGTAAGTAATTAGGGAAAAATTGGAACATGTCTAAAATATGAAAAAAATTATACAACTTTCTTCACATTTATGAAAATGTGGAAAATTTGGAAAAAAAAATAATACATTTATGCATGATCAAATAGAAAACGTCAATCCATTTCATCAAAGTGTCAAAAAAATCAAGAAGAGTGTTGTGCCCAAAGCAAAGAAATTGGATGAAGCTGTCCAATTGTCCAAATGCCAAAATTAAATTATTTCGGCAGCCAAGTGCCAAATTTGATTAAACGTAAGGTACTTGGGAAAAAGAAGCTTCTAACCTTTTATCTCAAGTAAGATAAAGTAGATCAACCCAATTTTGTTCACTGCCCAATTCCATCATCCTATTTTTGGCTCCAACTCCGTCCAAAAAAACATACAAATCCATTCATTAATTAGAGTAAATCCATTCATTAGTTAGAGTAAATCCATTGATGTTTTGACAAATTCAATGCAATAATGCCCAAAAGAAGTAACATGTCAATCCTTTATTGATGAGTACTTAAGTACCATTAGATACATAGAAAGGCAGTTATGATTTAATTATGGGACATTTATGACTCCACTCTATGGGTGGTTTTGTAATTTTAGAGTAGTCCACTTCAAAACTTTACAAAAATTATCATTTAAATCAAAAAATTGTAATTCCACTTGTATTTGATTTGTAAAACAAGCACACAACTCTTAAAAATATGTACACCCTCTTGGAGTTGGTCCTAAGATATTTGGATTGCAATTCAAGGTGGTAGTAAGGTTATCTACCTTAGCCAATATGAATTATAAATGTTTTTGAAACTTTTACTCTAGAAGCTATACAAGGTGGATAAAATGTATCCAAATATGTTAAAAAAGCATTTCTTATGACTTCATAGATGTGACTAGCTTGGTTACAAGTTGCTTCATGATTATTGTCAAAGGTTCTAAATGAGTTTATTTAGGAATAGGAAGAAAAGAAATACTCACTAGTAGAAAAACAGGGATATGTAACCACTCATTCAATGACTAGTTGTCCACTATGATTGAATAGTGACTGCAGGGACCAAGATTTGGTTTGCAACTTGTAGGTACCGAGTCCAGAGTCATTATGTAGTCATTCAACCTCGCATTCAACATGCAGGTGGATGGTAGCGGGATGAAATCTGGCCCCGAAAGGAGGCAATGAACATGTTTCGTTGAAGACTCTGGGATGGAAAATCTTGTGGCACGGGATCTTTCATTTGTCAAGAGCAGAGCTCAAGCTTTCATCGATAAATGACTCGCAAATGACTCAATTTTCCCTCAGATAGTTTAGAGCGTGTAATTTTAAAAAAAAAATTGGGGGGGAATTATAATCAAGGGATTGAGACTTTGAATCATCTCCGAATATGGGTGCAGTCATTCCTTTTATGACTGCGCAGGTTCTTTACTAGTCATCAGAGCATAATTGTGTGGCTGCAGAATCACTGTTGTGTAGTCATTCACGAGTCATTTCGTCAAAACAAAGGCACTTGAAGATCATTGGATCAAATGGACAATTGAAATGGACAGATCAGATAGATGGATGGATCAGATGGACAAATTAGATTGCTTCTTTTTTGAATGGCTTAGATGGATGGGTGAAATCTTGCATCTTGGCAAAAAATGGACAGTTGAAATTGAAGCTCAACAACAAATGGATGGTTTAGATTTTAGGGTAGCCGTCAAATATTAGGCCAGCCACCATATATTAGGTCAGCCGCCACATTTGCATCTTGGCAAAAAATGGACAGCTGAGATTGAATCTCAACAACAAATGGACGGTTTAGATTTTAGGGTAGCCGCCACATTTTAGGTTAGCCGCCACCACCTCTTCTCCTTCCTTCTTCCTTATAAATATCTTATCATTTTCTCCTCTTGCTTTTGCTCCAGTTTTCCTAAGTGATGAGTAAGTTCACACTCTTTTTTTGTTGTGTTGTTTTCTTATGTTGTTGTTCTCTTGTGTTGCTATGTTAATGTTTTGTTCTAATTCTTGTTCTGTTGTTTTGTAGAGTTGTTGTTTTGTTGTTTTGTTTTGTTGCTATTTAGTTTGTTGTTGTTGTATTGTTTAGTTTGGTTGATCTACTCTTCTGCTGTGTAATTGTTGTTTTGCCATTTTGTTGATGTTTTGCAGTCTTGTTGTTGTCTTGCAGTTTTATTGTTCTCCTGCAGTTTTGTTGCTATTCTATAGTTTTGTAGGAAAGTTGTTGTGATGTATTGCTCATTTGTTGGTTGTCCCAATATAGTGACCGGAACTCCAAAAGTATCAGACATTTATGTGTAATTTTGTGCATTCGGAAGAAGCCCCTGAATGATTGTAAATTGACCTCCGCAGTCATTTTTTATAACTATTGAAGCACAAAATCGACTGAAAAAGCACTACAAAATGACTAGGTTCCAACTCTGTCTGCAATACCTTCCAAACCCTAACCCACTACCAATCATACGCTGACACGCAATGCTCAGCGATTCCCACAAAACTTCCAAAATGACTTTCAAATGACTTCTCAAAGTCTAAAAAGTGACTAATACATGACTTCATAGTGTCCGCCGAGTTGTGCCAGGCAGTCGCAACATAGTCATTCCGTGCATCACTGAACTGCCCTACGCACTCCTAAAAACCCATTTGCTGATGTGGCACGACCTTTCAGTCGTCCAGGTCCTAAACCACGTCAGATTTTCAAGGTGATGAACTTTTTTTAGAGGTCATGGATGTCTTCTTGACACCCAAGTCCGGAATGACTAAAAAGTCCTAAATAACTCGTCCACAATGACTTTAGCCCTCAAATGGCCCATTCAGTCATTCAGCAATCAAGCTTGTCCCAAATAACTCAAATCCAGTCATTTTGGCTAGTTATTTATAGCCCTTTTTCTACTAGTGACTTCCAAAAATGAAGATTAGATTCTTTTTAAGCCATAATTTATTTTGCCTTGAAAAAGTTTTGAAGCTACATCTACCTTCCAGAAAGTTTTTTTAGGATATAATTGTATTGACGTAAATTAAGATTCTCTTCATTCTATATTTCCAAGTGCAACTCAAAAGTACAAACTTGCTTATAATTTACAATAGAATTGAAGAGTGGCAATGATTTTTTTCAATTTGTTGATATTTGTTGGCTTTGGATTATAGTAGAAGATTCTTCGCATTCAAAAAAGCTACCTTGAGGAAGTTTGAATAGTTATATTACTTGAAATGTGAGCTAGTACTACAAGAATAAAGTTTCTTATAGTGTGCTTATTGTTTTAACTATGTGAAGAAAAATTACAATCTTTTAATCTATTTATATAAAATATGTCAAATATGCAGGAGAATTTTATGTAAAAAAGTATTTTTAAAATTTTCATCCACATGATAATTGTAACATATCATGTAGTAGCAGGCAATGGTTCTATCCTCCCCCAAACGGAATGATGTGGAATATTTTACATCATTTCATCCAAGGAATGAAATAGAATGGAATATTTCACTTCCAATCAATAGCTAAAGGAATACTTGTTAGAAACTATTAGAACTCAATTGGGTGCTTGGGCATGATGGTTTTATTACTGAGTTTTATCAAAAGTACTGGTACTTGATCGATAAAGACTTCACAGCTATGATTCTACAATCCATCTCTAGTGGCAGCCTCCCAAAGGTATGAATTGTGTAAGGATTGTTCTATTACACAAAGGAGGACCTTAGAAAGACATTGACAATTGAAGACCTATTAGCCTTCTTTATGTTGCCTATAAGATACTGGCCAAGGCTCTTCAAAGGCGATTGCAACCTATTTTGGTGGAAGTTATCAACTCTAACCAATCAGCCTTTATTCCTACCAGGTACATCCTGGACAACATTTTCTTATTTCATGAGTCCATTTCTGAGGCAAAGGAGTCTAACCAAGACGGGGTGTTATTAAAATTGGACCTCTAGAAGCGCCTATGACACTGTCCATCTACCTTTTATGTTCAAAATCCTAGAGTCAATGGGGATCGTCCCGCCTTTGTGGATCTCGTCAAACTTCTATTTGATAATGCAGAGGCTATGGTATGCATTAATGGAGAAGATACCAACCTTTTTCCAATTCTCCGAGGCGTCAGATAAGGTTGCCTACTAGCCCCCTATCTATTTCTATTTGTAGGGAAAGCACTCAATATCACAGCCAAACACTTATTAGGGGAAGGAGAACTGGTAGGAATTTCTCTAGCTTCCCTCAATAGTAGCTAAGCAACTCATAAGTCAATACGCTGACAATGTCAACTTTATTATTAAGGAGGAAGAAAGATATTTCTGCCACCTATTTCTACTCTTGGAATGGTAATTATGGTGTTGCCTCAGTTTTCATGATAAACTGGCCTAAAAGCCTTGTTTATTGGTTCTTCCCAGACCTTGTCCCACCCTGGCTTGATCAAATTGATTGCCTTTGGGCTGTGGAGCACTAGTTATCTAAACTTTTGGGCTCTCTCTCTGGAATTGATTTGAAAACAGCTGATGTTGATGAATTCCTAGTAGCCAAGGTCTAGAAAAAACTTGGATATTGGACTAATGTCCACCTCTCTTTGTCAGGAAGGGCAGTAATTGTCAACTTAGTATTCTTTAGCACCTTGTGGTACTTCATTGCAATCTGGGGGAAATCCCTTGCCATCATCCAAAAAATTAGGGCCTCAAAGAGGGATTTTCTATGCTCTAGCTCTGCTCACTGCTGCAGAGCCAAGGGTAATTAAGCTAGTCAGACTATTGTGCATCTTGTCAAATAGATGGCCTGAACTTGATCGACCCTGAAGAGGCCCTTCATACCCTTATGCCCAAATGGATCCTTAAAGCCATACTCCTAGGATTGTCGAATTTACAATTCCTACTTAGACACCGCCTACTTTAATGTAGACCACAAGCCCAAGGCACTTGGCCCGTTATGCCATTAGGAAAAAATTGAACCCCCAAAGTGGCTGTGAGTTTTCTTAGCAATTTTTATATTAATTGCATGAATATGAGAGCGGCCACATCTTCATTACAACGACCACTTGGCATGTAGTCCATCCTCTATGAAGAAGACATCATGAGATTTATGATATCTTAGGAATGGATTGGGTAATGACAATGCATTTTTGAGTTCATCATGCAATTCTTAGACAATTAGTGAATTAAGAAGGCTTTCCCACCCACTAATTTATGAAATCATAGAGATGGATTGGATAATGATGACAAATTTTTGAATTCATCTTAGAATTCTTGGCCTAATTAGTTAGTTGAAAAGGCTCTTCCCACCCAAATTTTTGCATTATGAAGCGGCCTCTTTTGGGGTTCAATTTTTTCCTAATGCCTCAATGGTCCCTGTTGAATACATTTAGAGCCTACAAAGGTTCTTCAGCATGGGACATGATTATTAGAGCCTGACGTTTACTAAACAAGAATATCGTAGCTCAACCTCCACAAAATCACGATGAAGTCCTCACTTCTCTTTTTTGGTGGACTACATACTTTATAGGGGAATACCACGGATTCTCAGCTTCCAGAGCAGCCACTTCCATGGCTAAAGGCATAGGTCAAATACAAGACATTTGGGATGGAATAACCTACTCATTTCTATCGTGGGACATTGCAAAAGTACAATTTGGATTGTAGGACACTGAGCATCCATCGTACGCTAGACTAGTAACATTGATTCTTGGCTTGTAGATTTGTCTTCTTACAGAGCAGCAATTTGTTAAACGGAAACAAGAGTATATTGGTTTCTTTGTCGACAAGAGTGATCTTCTCCCTTCAATTGTCTATAGTACTACTCTACAATTTAAGCCAAGATTGGTGTAAGGCCAGCATTTGATCAAACTCCCTTTTGGTCACACGAGCTTCACAATAGGGAGGGTTTCATCGACTCTTAGAGTGAGCATTGTTGCTAGACCAATAAAGACCCCAACTAATTCATGGGTGGCACAAAAGCCTTAGAGTCATCCAGCCAAAAGCATTCTCCTCTTCATTAGAGGAAATTTCAGCCCATTGGAAGGCCATTCGAAGTTAACATGCCATGCTATTTCTTGCATGGCATGTCAACTTCAAAAATGCTCTTGGTGAGCAGTCAAGTTTTGTAGAATTTTTATAATTTTTATAATATTTTTTTTAAGATTAATTATTATTTTTTATTATTTTTTATTTGGAATTTTGGGTTCCTGCGCCACTGGGTGGAAATAGGGGAAAAACAATTTTTTGAGAAAAAAAAAAAGTAAGTTTCAAGATACGCTTGGAACTACGCTTTTGCTTTATACAATGCCTTGCACATTCCCCCTGTTGCCGGGACTTGGCCAGCCCTCACTTGGCAACAATATATCCTTGGGTCTAAGTTACCACAACGGCTGAGAAAAAACACCACCATGTGGTCCCTTTTTAGAGGCTCCGTTATCTGGACTGCATGGCTAGATCGTAATGCAATTGGCTTCAACAATAGCTCTTGGCCACCTTAGAAATTGGAACAAGTATTTTGGGAGGCGTTTATTGATCATGCTTGAGTTGCTTGGTTTAAAACTACCAAGCTATATGCACTATACGCCAACAAGGCAGGTGTCTTCCTCAAAAGGTTTGACAATATCTGACTTCAAAATGATTTTTTTGGCAAGAGAGTCCATCTTAAGTTGAATTGGAGGTTGTTTCAACCTAAGATGGAGGCATTTGCTTAAAGTAGATCGGATTCTAGGTGACCTTTACGGCTGCTTGCTTGGCCGGCTCCTCTGGAGCTTGGCTCTAATAGCAGGCTTCGCCTGGCTCTAACAGCAAGCTTCGCCTCCCATGTTAGTCCCTTATCCGTCTCTTTCTCTTGCCCTAGCTCCTTGTTAAGAAATTAAAAATGGCTTAGAAAATGAAAACATTCTTGCCGGGGAGGTGTTCCTCTAGTTTTGTATATGTTTTCCTTATCAATGGAATTTGTCCATGTGTTTCAAAAAATACAAAAAAGCAAAAAAAACATTTTTGGTCAGCCCCAACCTGAAGTACTGGCCGTGGCCCCTAGTCCAAAAGAGCCCAAACCAGTTTGTTAGGTAGGTCTAGAACCTAGTCTGAAAACTCCAAATTGCCGTCCCTGTTGTGTCCAGTTTACCGCTTGTGGATCACATTTATACATGATGGCTCTTCTCAATTCGATTTTTTCCTATTGGTGTTAACCCCTAAACGTCTCAATCATTTTCTGAATTTTTGCACATTTTTGCTTATATTTTTGTAAAAAACATCATTTACCGGAATTTCATGAATTTGGTCATTAAGGAAGGTTGTCTTTTCTAGATCCAAATATTACATTGGATGAATGAGAACTTAGTTGGATGAAATAGTACCTCAAAGCCCTCTGTTCATCATCCCAAATATGGACGTCGGAGTGCTTTAGGGTTAAATGATGCAGGAGTCATCCAATATAGCAGTTGCAGCAATTTTTGACACCGCCAAGTGTGTTTCACCAATTTCCGAAAACTAGCCAGGATAGAATATTTTCTGGAGTTACTGATTCTGGTAGTTTTATTAATTGTGGCTCGTGCAAGTAGTCTATGGACAGTACGGTACAACATGTTGCAGTCTCCAATGGGTTTTTTATCAGCTGTTGTCTTCAACTTTTATTAATAGGGGTGTCAGATAAAAGAATTTCGCCCAATGGCACAATATTAATTCCAAGACACCAGTGCTGTAGTTCAAGACAAGGTTCCAAATCCATCAAAATAAACCAATCAATCACAACATATCCTATGCGATCAATTAGATAAAACTAGAGTTCTGTTGCACAAGTGAACAGAGAATGCAGTCGGCCCGCAGAAAGCCTTCCATATTCTGTTCGAGGCTTTCGACTACAGACAAAGATCTTTGGAAAGGTTGTCTGATTGAAGTGAACCTCAAGGAGCGTTTCTATGTTAGATTTGGTAATTGGTCCCGGAACAGCGTAATGGAGACAATATTGTCATCAGCAATCTGATAAACCGTCATCTAAGCCATGTTCATACACTTAAAACTATTCCAACACTATCCCAGAGCAAAACTGTTGCATTAACTCCAGCTATGTCAATAAAAAGTGGTGTCCAATTCCTACACTTAAACGGTAACCGTCTCTCAGCTATGGCTTACTACCCGTGAAATATCAAGTGCACAGACTGAGCAGTATATAAATTCGAAACACAGCAGCCTTAGGTACTGTCATCAAGGTTCCTGGGTGAACTACGACAGCTCGTGCAGTTGGGTCAAGCTACACAATGGAACAAACCCAAGTAACAGACCAAGAAACAAAAAAAGCGATCAAGCATACTCAGCTTCCTGAAAGAGTATGATTATAGATTTTAGGTTCTAGAGTTCTATTATTGAGGCACCCTACTAGAGAGCATGGATTAAGATCGCCGAAAGATATTTGGAAAGAGGAAGAAGATTCAATACCCAGGCAGCTTGCTGCAAAACACGTAGAATCTCTTTACAACGTTTTCTCTTGACGGCAATTTCTTCCTTCTCGTGTAGCATCTACTCGAATAAATTATCCCTGTATTCCAATTGAGACAGACACGCATGTAAGATAGCAATTCACATTGCAAATACTAGTGAAAAGCAATAAATGATGGACATATACATGTACCCATTGAAATGACTCAACCATATCTGGTCTGTAAATCACCTGTACAACTTTCTGATCAAGACGCTATGGATTTCCCTTTTCACATGATTGACCTGTGATACCAATCAAGCGAAAGATCTAAGCACGCAAAGTTTCACAAATGTGACCGAGTGCAACCCACACATATAAAGCTGACCTATGGTTCAAAGAAAATAAACAGCAAAATCTACTTCGAAGGGAGAAATGAGGCTCGGCAACCAGACATGCTATCATAAAATGTTTTGAGTACATATACAGGTCGATCAATATTCTCATGGCAATTTTAGTTTCAGGCCACTTCTTTTGGATTACATGGTGTTCAGTTGTGTGCTGTAACACGTTTTTGAATGTCAACAGCCACCAGCTACTCTTAGGGAGAATGACACTCAAGGCGACCAGGAGACTGGAAATTGTTGCGACTCGGCTACTATTAAAGTCGTACTACGACATTGTGCGGAAGAATATACAAGACTTAGTGCCAAAAGCTATTATGCATTTTTTGGTTTGTCATTTTCCCCTGCTGACCTCAAACTAAAATTGCCATGGTTCTCAGCTATGCAATGAAATACCGACCTCGATTAGAGATTTTCAACTTTACGATAAAGACTGCACAACTTAATGTGAACACAAAGAAATTGCAAATACGCTCACCTCCCGAAATTGAATGCTTGAAAATGAAGATTCTAATGGTAATTGTGTAGGTTCAGCATGACTGCGAATGGGCACATGCTCTTTACTGCTACCGTTTACAAGTTGGCGAGTTTCACTGCTCGAGAATATGGAAGATATCCCCCATGTACTGCCAGATCCGGAACTCCCTGCACATACTAGGAACATCAAAAAAATTAATAACAAGACATATCGACAAAAGATTCACTTACGACTTCACAGTTTGCACTTCAAACAAGAACATTCACATAGTTACCAACACACAACACACGTTTTAACTTGGCATACATACAATGTATGGTTTGGAAACTCACTGGGAGTACCAGCATTCTTTTGTGGCTTCGGTGAAGGCTTTGGTGCAACCTGTACATCAAAACAATAAGCATCATACTCCATACGCTTTGAAATTCTAAACAAGAAAATTTCTGTTAGCATCAAACTAAAATTACTGATCGTGAGAAACATACCTGCTCATGGGAGACGAGTGATGCGGCATTAGTTCGAGCCAAAATTGCACGTGCTTTTGCTTGCTTCTCCGGCAAGGAAGGAGGACGCTCCGAATCATGCAAATCCTATACATGCCACAGTAGAATCACCTAATTCAGTTGCTTGTCAAATAAGTAGGCTCCTTCGAGGATCTAAAGATTAATTCAATTCACTATCAACGCATTCAACCAAATGTGAAATGATATAAAGATCAGAATTTAACCAAAAGAGAAAATGGTAAATAAAACAGCAACCTTCGCCAATGCCTTCGCACCTTGTTGCGGATTTAATGCTATCTTCACAGTCTTACAGCCACCTATAAAACCAGTATGCGACGTGTTGATGTAATCCATCTGCCGGATAGGTCAGCCGCCCATAAGACCACCACATCAGACAAGTTTATGATGCGTCACTACTATCGTAGAATTTCAACTAGATACCTTGTAATATCTGTCGCGTATTCAAAAGAATATGAAGTTTTGGTCAAGAAGAAGAATCGAACTGGACTCCACCTCTATTAAAAGATCACAAAAAACGTAACATCTTCGATAAAAAAAAACATCATAATTTCATACTACGGCCAGATAATTAGAAATCACTCAGTAATGCGATCAACAGCCACAATAAAAGTTTAGTAGCAGGGTTTGAATTACCTGCATTTCAATAAGATGGCCAATCTGATGGTCTCAGCAGGGGATAAACCTTTACGCAGGAAACTCGCTACCACTTCCTCGATACGTCTTCGTAATTGTGGGCACCGTTGCAGCTCATGAGTTTCACACCTATGTGAAATCTAAATATTGGAAAAGCCACAACACTAAATGATTATCCCTATGCCAAACAAAGGCTACCATAATGACACAGGGGGCATTAAGCACGTACATGACAAACAGATCTGTCCAGATAGCCACATATGCCATAATTAACGATACAATGAAAACTGAACAGAACATATCCTACAACTAACCAGTTGCATTCCTGCAATACAGAAGATGATCAAACCAATACCATGAAAATAAGCCCATAAAGAGCCTCCAAAATTTTCAACTATAACCAGTAAAGTCTGCAAATGGATACCTTCATAAGTTCATAATAAGTGAATCGAGCACGCTGTAGACGGGACTCCAATAATCAAGCAATCTGTCGACAAAGTAGCAAGTCAAATGGCACCTGGAAGGGCCAAAGCACAACAATTAAGTTAAACAAACATACACTACGTACTGTGGTATGACTCTACAAGAGCAGAAAATGGTATCCAGAGATATGATAAATCCGTAAAGAGTTCCTTTGTACATGCATACGGTTCTTGCTGAAAGGTGTAATTGTCACTATCTATTAGCTAAGGAAATCACCTTCTTCTGTTATATTAAATACATAGTCATGGTCACATTTTCATCCCTATGGATGGACACGTTCTCATTCACTTAGTCATCCAAAACTAAGATGGCTGCAGTTGGGAACTAACCAATCTTCACTTCAGATGTTCAGACTTCACTATTCGCAGTCTTTTGAAAGGGGATCATATATTCTTCAAATTTGGCAACAGGGTGTACTAGTGCATTATTAAATTCTCAACACAGACTCGACACAATAGGCTCCCAGCAGGTTTTTGTATTTTGGGATATGCACTAAACTGGACACGCACAAAGGAGCATTCCTTAACACTTGCAAAATACATACAAGTCTCAAATATGGACTCAGAACAGGGAATAAAATTTGTTTGTTGGAAATTCAATGTTAGGAAGCACAGAACATGGTGAAAGTAGTCATACCTCGGGTACGAGAAGTAATTTTTGGGACCTGTAGCATTTTGAATATCTATTCGTATATCATCGTCATTTAAATCATCACAAGGATCTACCTCCTGTGTCGACACAAATATACACCGTCATAAGTGCAAAAAGCATACACTATCTATGTCACTTTACAAGATACAACACCAATGATAAAAGAAACAAGTTATGGACCCTTACATGTCTTTGTTTGATGTCATAAAGACTGTTCCTATGGAGAGTCCTGAAGATCCTTCACTCAATCCATCGTCATTCCCAAAGAACATCAAGGATGCATCGTTGCGTTGCAAGAAAACAATGCCTCCTTGATGTTCTTTAGAAAATGATGATGGATTGAATGAAGAATCCTTGTAGTGGTCCTGCACAAGAGTAGCCTTGATAATATCGACCATGAAGCTCGAAAATCCACCAAGGAGAAGACCAAGATGTCACGACTTGGGTGTCGTTGTCGACCTCAAAGTCTTTCTGGCCACCAGAACTATACGCAAAGACTTCCTTCACCATGACCTTAATGGGCTACATCTAGTCTTGATTTGTTGGTTGGAAAGTGCCGAGTGCATAAAAAATGGGTGGCATGTGCCCTTACAAAAGCCCATGGAAATTTCTGCACAAACAAGCATTGATAGCATCAGCTCAAACGCTTGAACATCAAGGTAGGAGCCAAAGCATGGAGCTTCAGTCGACCATTGGAAGAAATATTGACAAAGTGACGACCATAAATTTCTGAGGAGATCAGGAGATGCTCAAGGAGCATAGTTCAGCGTTTGTTAATTCCTTTGATCATCATGGTTGAAGCAATGGAACATTCAGTACAACCATTGCAAGATTAAAAAAAAACAGCCAGCTTAAAGATATTCAGCAAATCCCACAAGTTCAAATCTCTTAGTCACGAAATGCATAACTCTGGCCTGCCTTGGAGTACATGTACCAGTTATTACTTTCGATCATGATCAAGGTAGGAACATTGCAAAAGCACACTTAGTAAAGCATTGCAAGATTAAAAATATAAACTATTAAGTTTCCAACGTTTAACACAAAAATTAATTCATGAAGATTATACAGGGCATTCTCAGGTGAAAAATCCTGTCCAACAGTGAAGCGTTTGTTAACACCTTTGGTCACCAAGGTACAAAGCAAGTGAAGCTGGAGCATACAAGCATCACAAAATCAAAAACATTAAGCAATTTCAAACAAGTGAGTGAAAATAAATGCTCACTTAGGTGCTTGCAAACATACCAGAGGGTAGGCGAAGACGGGTCCAAGTTGCGCTGTATCGGTGGCCATCATTTGAGTAGTGAAATCATACTCGAGATTTCCGTCTCAATGTTTTCGACACTATTGTTCTCGGCAGAGTTCGGTGATGTCATCGTGATCAAAACTAGCTAGCTGTCATTAATTATGCACCTGGCTTAGATTCTTAACTCCTCCGGAGGGCTCTGCAAGATTGAACCAAAAACATGCGTCACCAACTTGTATTATGTTCTGAACCTAACAAAGTAACGTAAACTGGTGAAGTTCTGAACAAACGAAGTGCAAGACTGCATGCCCAACTGCATGCAAATCCAGGGAATCAATACGAAAATCAATCATGTAAGCCCCCCAAAAGGGAGACATACATCAATAGTGATGAAAGAACTCACCCACAATGAAACGTAGCTTGAATGGCCTACACCACACTTTGCAGAAAGGACTCAAATATGATATAGCGGCTGAGGGGATGAACGCCAGATGGAATCATGGCACTCTGTGCATTTCTAAGTAAAAATAAATGAAGCTCTGCAAGTGAAGCACAAGTTTCATTCTGTTGACGTACTGCAAAATCGAAAAATGAACATGAAAACCAAATAACTGCTGAAACAGGGAGACATAAATACATCAACACTGATGAAAGAACTCCCCCTCTTCACGTGCAACCTTGTCCACAACCCACATCTCTTTCTAGGTAACATGTACATGAAGCTCAGAAAGCCCGTGTTCTATTCTGACTGTCACCAAACTACCACTTCAAGAAGCCAACATAAAATCAAGTAACAAAACTGCTGAAACACCCAGGGCAAAGCATGCATACAGTACAACAACAGTGACATTTGGCAGAACTAGCTCGACCACTCAGTACAACCTTGTCTTCACCGAAGTAACCACACCGGCCCCCAATGACATGCACATGCACCACTCCCAGCAAAAAGGATTCTTTCCCACACAAACCAAACGAGTACAGTTCCATGCAAAAATTACAAAACAACACTCCGGCCGTTCCCAGCCATTGTCGTTGGAAACTAAGTCTACTGAGCCCTCTTCAGGACTCGCACCTAGATCGAGTCGTTATGATAACCGACACAGTGAGGGAGAACTCGATGAGCACGTGACTGTGATCAACGGCGCCCGGAACTCCCTCCTGCCTGGCCTTGAGAGCTCAAGTTGAAATCTCAGAACGCAGAGGACATGTGCAGCTAGCTAGGCTACCTAGAGTCCTCGATCACAAGTCGGCACCCCTGCCGATCGTCACAGAAGCACATGAAGCACAGAGCAAGCAGGGACTCAAGCATGAAATCAATGGATTTGTGTTGTTCCAAGGCTTGCTACATTGCTGTTTATATAAGCTAGCCTGGTCAGGGGAGAGCAGGCTATGGCACCTCCTGGATCGATGATCCCCTTTCGTTGGTGAATGCTTTCCAGTCCGGGCGCTGAGTGTGCAAGGGGAAATGGGCGTACGTCCCTGTCAGCCATCGACTGATTGAAAGTTCTGCGTAACATGTCGCGTAAGTTACGCAAAGTTAAGGACTGAGACTGGTACCGATGGGCAGGGAGGCGCCTCACTCACATTCAAGTCGTCACCTCCAAGTATGTCACCTTCATTTCAAATTGTACACTCAGGTCTTTTGGACCAGAATTAAAGGCACAATCGATGACTTTCAACTTGAAGACTTCCAACGCAAATTAAGGCAGGGCATGATCCAAGTCTTGAAGACTTTCAACGCAAATTAAGGCAAGGCATGTTCCAGGCCGTTTGTGAGACGTAACCTGTCGCTGATCGTCCTGGAATTGGATGTGATGTCGTCCTGGATGTTTATCTAGCAGTTTAGACAGTCATGTATACGTGGACAATTTCATTAAAATGGCGGTATTCTAAGTGCCATTTTCACGTACCAGGTAGGACAACTATAGATATTCAGAGCAGCTGTTCTGAACCATCTAGGGTAGGTATAGATTTAGAACAGCAATTCTGAACCATCTAGGATAGGTTTAGATTTAGAACAGCAGTTCTGAACTATTTTCATGCCATTTAAAAAAAATATATTGCCATTTTAATGAAATTGCCCATATACCCACTAACTAGTTGACACTTGACACATTAGAGCTCCAAAATGTGTCAAGTGGAGGGGAAAGCAAAGTTTTTAGCACCCATTTTGAGCAGCCATTTTTTGCTACATGCAAAGTTTTGAAATATGCTTTAGAATCGTTTTCTAGCAAACATGAAAATTTTGGAACATGTATACTTTAACATTTATTATCACGCTTCAATGTTAATATTGACTTCAAAGGCGGTCACTTGACCACAAAGCATTGCTGCGGATCAAAAAGCACAACTCTATCCTTCGACCTAGAAAGCTCGTTTCTAGTTCCTGCATAAAAGTTGACATCCGTTTTAGGGGATGGCTGGTTCTCTTTGTTTGGTAATTGTTTCTCAAATCCTTGAAGAGAACTTGATGTAATTAGCCGTAAAACTTCAATGTTTTTCTAGGATGACTTTTATAGTCATTTAGGCTTTATGGGAATAAGTGAAATTTGTAGTTCTTACATGCTCCGTGCTGAAAGCGAAGCACATATATACCGGAACTGGAGTGCTTGGGAGGGAGTTGCCTGGGCGGGGTACCAAAGAGGTTGGTATCACCAGAAAGTTCTCTGGCTTTCAACTTTGACACAAATGGCTTCGGAAACGAATCCTTGTCCAAGTCGTCCATACTTCCATACAACATCTTCTGCTTCGACCAAGCGGACTGGTTTGGGGGCATCATTGGCTCAATGCACACAGGCCCTCCGAAATTAAAATGGCTTGACAGTTTCGTTGGCTGAGATATCCAGTTACAAAATCACGCAGCTGGTCTATTGTCAGTACTTAATTTCACAAACAATTTTACTTCACAATTTAGATGTGTTGGGAGGATTAAACGTCAGTGGAGTCTGATTACCTTCTGATTAAAGCTTGCGCTTCTTCGTTGGGAATGAAACTGCCAAATTCGATGTTAGTCGGACCTCCTGCAGCCTGAAGACAAAACCCCCAAACTTCAGACCTATCCCTTATTTATAGTTTCCAAACACTAAGAAACCCTAATTGCTTTTAATGTAATACCCCTCTTTGCCCTAAATCTTGCGGCACAAAGCTTGGGCTGGGTGCTACCATAGGATCAGTAAGTCTATCCCGATTTCAAAAGAGTCTTTGAATCTTCTCGACTCAATTGCAGAGCGGCTCACCGTCGTACCTTGAGAAGCCCTTTGTGGCTTGGCTTGTCCCGTTTCCGATACTGATACCTGGGTGAAACCTCACATTCAAGAGTATGGCCTTTCACGCCATCCATATCTCGTGACGTAACCGCATTGTGCATGTAACAATGTTTGGTCGCCATTGCTAACGAATTCCGCAAAACCAGTAGATCAATGGAGTGCACTCGATCTACAAAATTCTCAACAGGATTGCCAATCTCACCGTCTTTCACCTCTCACTCGAGAACTGCAGTGGACATCATCATCTCATGGAGGCTAAACACACTACAGTGAAGGCAGAGAAGAAATAACTTAGCATCTGATTTGAGGGAACCCCGGCCAACTGGATCTCCCAAACCCTTGCAACGGTACCCTAAAACCCCCCAGATATAGCAATAAAGCCATCTCGTGAGTGGTGAACACTTAGAAAAGAAATGACAGGAATATTCCATTATCGAACTGACGATACACAGTGGATTCCGACACAAATGCATGCCCAAATTGGATTGTACGTGTTACTGCAACTGTCCAGAGGAAGAACTATTCATTACAACAGAGGATCGGAGGAGCCTGGATTCATTGAATAGACATTAGGGCAATGCATGACATGTACTGGAGAATATGGAGCTCATACTCCTCTTTTGCTTTGAATTGAACAGAAAGTTTAGCTTTACATTTGTGGGTCGGCTGTAATCCTAATGCCTAGTTACATACAGCTCGCAAACACGACTAAACTAGTAATTGTCCAATCATATAAATTGCCTTTTCATCAATGTCCATCGATCTTTCGGCGTTGCGGTAAAACCAGCCGGATCGCAGAGAGTTGCCAATTCTAATTACAATGAGCTAGACGACACGAGGCTACTGCACCAAGTGAACTTCCATAGCCTTGGCTCTCTCTCTCTCTCTCACTCACACTCACTCTCAGAGTGATTACTTAGTTGATCTGTACGTGTTCGATTTCGTTCCAAAATTAGTCGGTCACGACAATTGTTGAAGAGCCACGACTTCCACGTCCTGGAGGGGAATGCACACCACCCGTCTGGAGCTTGCTGCCGTCCGCGCCTGGGTGCCCAGCACCACCGCCCCTATGCCCAGGAGCCTGCCCTTGCTCAGCTGCTTGCAACATTGCGACACTAACGGCGCAACCAGCGTCCACATTATTGTAGCTCTGCTCGGTCGCTCGGTCGCTCGATCGCTCGATCAGACAGATTGTCTACCAATCCCTTCGACAAATTGACACTGTACGTCAGCACAAAAGATCAAATCGATCACACCAAGATCGATACCCAAACCCTTCACATGCAAATGCCACACAAGGAATGTACAGTACAGTACTGTCCCGAGAATTGGAACCCAATTCAAATTGCTGCTGCTAAGAAGCTGAGAATTGGATTGAGAGTTTGGATTGAGAAGTTGGGGATCGGCGTTGATAGAAATGCTATGGAATGATGGTGGAAATGACGGAGGTTGCGGGGGACTTATGCGTGGTGGGGTGAAATGGGTGAGTCATGTTGGGAGAGAATGGTGACGAGGCGGAGGAAATGAGGACGGACAGGGAGAATCATTTGAACTGGGGAAGGTGGAAGTACCCATTCCTGTTCATGTTCATTACCCAGTGGTTCACTGTAGAGTTCCTTATAGTCTCCCTAAAAGTACATTGAATCCGTGCCCATGCTTAATTGCTGTTAGTGGGGTTTTTTTTTTAAAAATTTTGCTGTCAGAATCTAAGGAGTTTTACTAGAGTGCGGTTTGGGGTGCCTTAGGAATTTCTACAAAATAGATGCCTTATTCAAAACTTTTATTTTTATTTTTTTTAATTCATGATTTTCAATTGTCAGTATTGCAAAATGATTTTTTCCAGCGAAAGGTGCCTCCAACTATGCTGAATTGCTTAAACGAACGGGAATGGGTGCTTCCACTTTAACCCCCGAAGGCCCAAGGCCTTTTCTTTTGCCAAAAAACATCCAAAATTGCTATTTTTTTAGCAAAGAGTGAAAAAAATTAAAAATGTTTTTTTTTGGCATATCTAACCATAGGATCTTACACCTAACTAGTATAAGAATGTGTGGAAAAAATTTCAAAATTTTTGGTTGCGCAAACTGCAAGAAATCTACGTTTAAAGTGAAAAAAACAAGTTTTTCAGGACATTGTGGGACTGGATTTTTTGACTTTGAACATTTTTAACTTAAAATTTTTACACTATAAAGTTTTGAGCTTTAAATTTTTATAGTGGAGAATTGAGTTGACGATCTACCCAAAAAAAAAAATCCAAAAAACTTAATTTTCATTATTAAAAAAATTATTAAGTAGAAGTAGGTACAAGATAGAAGGAAAATCTAAAATATTCATATATTTTAGATGGAATTCAAATGCACTAATCCCAATGGTGAGATTGTTATAGCAAATAAACTAAACCATGAAAAAAAAATTTAAAAAATTTAAAAATTGCATTTAGAAATGAGTTCTACAAGTTATTTTTTTCAAAAACATGCTCTAACTACCCAAAATACAAGAATGTCCATAACTTTCTCATAACAAATCGAAATGAAATGAATCAGAGCTTTTAAGGTAGACAAAAATATAATCTATGAGAAAAAAATACTTTAAGAAAAAAAAAAGTGGAAATTTTTTTTGCTACTTGCGTTGCCCCTTGTCCCTTGTTTTGAGCTTATTTGGTCATAACTTTTGTTCCTGACCACCAATTGTGAAAAAATTTATATTCTCACAAAGCTAATCAGCTTTTCTACCTCCAAAAAATATTTCAAAAAATTAGAAGAAAATTTCGGCCCATAGGTACCTGCCCAAAAACGTATTTGTTCCTCAAAGGGACAACGGGCTTTTAGAGGTTAATCTTACTACTCCGTATTTGTGAGTGTAGTGAGCTTCATTGATTGGATTGGTGCTTGGCACAGTAGTGTAGCGGCTCTTTATTGGAGCAAGGAATTGGAGTTTTGAAATAACAGCTTTTCTAAACTATTGAAGAATTTTCATCAACTCATTTTTCCAACTGAAACATTCCAAAGGCATATACTCCCTCCATCCTCAATAGTACTGTTCTAGTCCATTTTTTTTTTCATTTGTCCCAAATTACTTGTCTCCTTTAGCAATGTACTTCAAAGTTGATTTTAGGATTGAAGATATTTTTGTTTGTTTTGTGACATTAGATGAGATTAGGGGTCTTAGAGGGCTGTTTTAGGCTCGTTTCCCAATCTGGCCAGATTCAGTGAACAGCAGTGCGGGATTGTCAAAAAAAAATTCTTCAATTTATTTATTTATTTATTTTTCAATTATCATTTTAAGCAAAAATGAAATAAAAAAATGACATGGCAATTGTTGTGCCAGGTCAGCTGGCTGCATTCTTGTAATTTGGGAATGCAGGAGAATGTAGGAGAACTTGCAGCCCTCCAAGGTCCTCCAAATCCCATCTAATGTCTTTTATGATGAAACGAAGCATAAGAAGTTTAGGTTATTATCCAATTTGCAAATTAGTTAAAAAATTAAAAAATTTGAAGCAATTTGAAGTTGATTGGATGAAAGACCAAAAGACATTGGACTTTTAATTGAATCTCTTGACTTCCAAACCATTCTTAGCCACTCTAAATACATGGGCAATTTCATTAAAATGGCGGTATTCCAAGTGCCACTTTGATGGTGTGCCATTTTCACCATCTAGAACATGTATAGATTTATAAAGGCCATTCTGAACTGGTTTCACGCCATTT
The DNA here is from genome assembly GCA_963969595.1 of Neckera pumila. Lineage (NCBI taxonomy): Eukaryota > Viridiplantae > Streptophyta > Bryopsida > Hypnales > Neckeraceae > Neckera > Neckera pumila. The sequence goes on from OZ018409.1 coordinate 14,404,176, forward strand.
ACAAAAAATTACTGCCATTTTAATGAAATTGTCTATATACATTGAGAGGGCAGGGTAATTACAACCTCCTACAAGTTTTGATCTTTCTTTAATTGCAAATTAGTTTGTTTTGCTTTTGAGAGGACTCACTGTATTGTACATTTACTATAGATTATTTGGATGTAACATGCATAAAAAAATTGTTGCCATATCTTTTATATTTTCATTAGCAAAAAAAAAGATAGTCTTATATTATGGAACTGGAGGAACATGTAATGAAGAGATCATGCAAGAATAAAGAGATTTACTATATACCATGATCTATGTGTAAGCGTTTTTTAATTAATCAGTTATTTTGAGCATGCTTCAAGTATTAATTTATGCCACAATTCAAAGTTTGATTTGAAGAGTATCAAATGATATGGAATGAAATGGAATGATGTTAGTATCCAATATACAATATAGCTATAGCTATATTTGCATCTGTGGAACATGGTTGACAGTTTTTATTTTAATATTTTGTTCCCTAGCAAGATTTTTTTGAATATTGTGTTTGCTGTTTGTAAAGAAACAACCATTTTCTTGGCTTTAAAGTGCATATTTTGATGATGAAATTGTCTATTTTTTACATTTTAATATCTATGGACTTCAAATCAATCATTTTGAAACAATAATTAGAAGAATTAGTAGTTAGGATATTGCAAATAAGTGAAAATGAAGAAATAATAATAATTATCATCATCATAATAATAATAATAATAGTAGTTGAATTGGATAAAAGCATTAGAGAAAATTTTAGGCCTTTAGAAGGCTGCATTGAACAATTTTCCAAAATATCCTAAAATATAATTTTTTGGGGTTGAAAATTCATCTTTTTTAATATTTTTTTGTAGCTGGAATTGTAGTGACAGTGGCACAAACCCAGTTTTATAAGTTGAAATTTATTATAAATAAGTTAATTAATTATTAATTAATTAATCTTAAAAAAAAACTTAAAATATTTAAAATAAAAACTAAAAACGCAAAATTTGACTGTTTTGGCAAGCACTCAGCTTGGCGGACTGTTGGCCGGAGGGGGGTTTTCAGACTGATAGGCCAAGCTTGGAAACAACTTGGCATGTCAATTTGGAGTAGCCTTCCAAAGGGCTAATACTTTCTTCTAATGGAACCAATGAGAATTCAAAGGAATTTCCATTTATACTTTAAATTGAAGCAATTTTTTGAATAAACATGCAAAAAGTGGTTGAATTTAGAGAATGAAAGATAATTACAAGGGAAGTTAAAAAATACTTTGAACCTGGATTTCAAAAGTTTTGGAAGTTAGACGTCCTAAGGTAACTTGAAATTGTCTCAAATACAATATCCATAATAAATAGCTGATATCTAGAGAATCTTTTCCACATGATCTCAAGTATGCAATTATAAAGTGGTTAATGACCACAATAGAATTTTGAATGTAAATCCATCACAAATTGTGATTTTTTTAGGCATTCGTTTTGTGACCATTTTAGGAATTATTATAACTCATCCAATTATTTTTGTTTTTTTGTTGATAGAACAACTTCCATTCTCAAATATATATTGCAAGTAAGAGAAAATGGATAGACATCCATTCATGTGTTTGTCCATAAAATTATCTATTATTTGTATCTTTCATCCAAATATTGGCAAATTTTAGTATTTATTTTAGAAAGATTTGGCGATTTCATTCATTTTCTCAAAAGCTTAGGTACACATTAGAATAACTTCTATAAATCAATTTTTATGTTCCTAATTTTGTGAGAATTCTTTAAAAAATTTGTTTCAAAATGGTCATTTTAGTATTAAGTTCTCTATGAGCTCAATGTGCACTAAATATGCAATCCTAGTTCTAAGGCCACTAGAGTACCTATAGCATGAAAAAGTCCTTACATCCAAATATTTTATTCATCAGGAATACGGATTTTGAAGAATTTAGGATATATTTATATCAAGGATGAAGAAAAAATGGAATAAAAATATGATTGATGTGAAGATAATGATCCCCCTAAGAATCAAAGGTAATTCATATAAAGGTGAGAATTATACATAACTTCCTAGGGCCATTAAACTAGGAATAGATAAACCCGACTTTCTGGCTTGAGGATGTAAGTACCCTTTCAACATCTAATTGTTTTGAATATTATAATTCCATGGGTGCAATTTATAACCTTCATTAGTTTAAAATACAACCTACCTGCTATGCCATGCTACATATTACGTTGGATTAGGGTGAAGATTTGTCCCTTTACTAATGCAAGTAGTTCAGTTGAGTTTGAAATCTTAAACTCCTTTTATTAATATTACTTCCTTTGTAGTGAACTGTGTAAGCCTGAGAGATAAAACAAGTCCAATGGTCCCAAGCCAATACTGATTTCAGCTTATGAAGGGGAAGCAACCTTCTTTTGGCCCCATTCTTCTCCTAACAATAATTATTAATAAAATCCAAGAAGATATTGTCTTAGCAATAGAAATTACAGGAGTTTATTGAGGTCTTAGTAGATAATTAGCAAGCTATACTACTCAAGGCCCATTTTGACAAAGGCCTAAGGAGACTACTTTAGGCTTTTTGAGAATTTAGATTGACTCTATTTGACTTTATATTTTGTTTTTCTTGCATTAAATTTTAAGGAACAACTTCTACTCATTACTCAATGTATGAAGCTTTGTTGCATGTAATTTAGAGATTTTAAGGAAAATTTGTCATTTGTCAAAAATGGCCATTTTTTTGTTGCTTTGGTCGAAACTGAATACTAAAACATTTATTAGATTTCAACTATAGAAAACTTTGATAGACCAATATGGCAAGGTGTAGAAATTTTTAAGCCCATTTGACCCAATGCAAGATAATAATATTTAAATCGGAAAATAATTGTGCTTTGTTTGATAAGGTCAATAGATTTGAGCTCTATTAAATTAAAACTTGTGCTCTATTCACAATTGAACCTCTATACTATAATTTCTATTGGATACTACATCTTTCTAGATATACAAATACAAAGTGTAAAGTATACTAAGAAAATAAGGGGGTAATTTTATGTAACTAAATTATAGTACACAAAGTTCCATTATGAACTTAAAGTGCATAGAAATGCTCTATTTATACTAGTTTTGCATGAATTTTTTTATATTCACACCAAAAACTATACTCATATATCCACCCCTTTTTAGCACAAATAACTAATGACTTTTAAAAAAAAATTCAAAGACAAATCCATCCTTGTTCTTGATGTAGAACGCATATATATCATGCGGTATTGTAAATAATTTGGTATTACCATTTGACTAATTAATTATAGTTAAAATTGACCTCAAAGTAGGGATTTGGATATCCAAGAGGGTGCAAAGAAATTTCATCCTTGAAGAACCAACGATACATACTGAACAAGCATTGACAAAAGTTGTCATTTACTAGTGAACAAATAATTAAGAGAAAAAATTCATTAGAGGAGGTTTGGGGGTTTTGGAGGGCTGCAAGTTCTCCTACATTTCCTGACTGTGGGAATGCAGCTGCAACAGTTGACTGACATGGCACAGCGATTGCCACATCATTTTTGAAGAAAAAAAAATTGCTTAAAATGATGGTAAATTTTTTTTTTTTTTGGAATATTTTTTTTTGACAAGCGTGTATTGCCGTTCATTGAATCTGGCCAGATTGGGAAATGGGCCTAAAATGTCTCTCCAAGGCCCCCGAATCCCCTCTAATGTATCCATTCACAATTTTACTAGATTGCCATAAAAATGTCTAAGAAAATTTGGAACTTCTTTTATCTATAGATAATAAGATTATGATATTTGAAGCCAAAAGCCAAAACAATTATTTGGCCCTACTAAATAAGGTCGATAAACTTTGATTCTTCTTAGAGTGAGATTTTTTTGCTAGACAAAGGCCATTTTCAAGGCTATAAATTCTCCCAAATGTTATTCAATTTTTTTTCACTTTGCCCTTCAACTGAGTAATTCCAAATCAATCTTTGAATATTTTGCACATTAATTTTTACTTATATATGTGTATAATATATTGTTTAACTACCTCAATTTTATCCAATTGATCATAATAGAAGATTTCATGTTAAAGACTCAAATAATACTTTTTGATGAATGAAAAATTATTTTGATAAATTATTACAACAATTTTCATACTACAAGTTTCCTAAGATGCAGTCACAAATTGACAATTTTTCAATTTGTAGCTTTGACACTTTCTAGTCAATTATTGGATATATGAAATGTTTGATCCTTTTGGATTTTATCTTTAGGTGTTAATTTCTATACATTTCTAGAATCTGGTATTTTGAGAACCATAAAGCCTACCAAATAGAGTCTTTTTATAATATATCACGCTTTGGCAAAAATGTTCTAATGCAATAAAAACCATAATTTCTTTCATAATTAGTGCAAAAATTCATTCATCTATAGTTGATGGAATACAAAATATTTATTTCAAATCTAAATTTTAAAGTCATTTTCTAGTTTTTTATATATAAATAAAGCATAAAGTTATTTTTAACAATTTTTTTGGCACTTTTATTCTATTTTTAGATTTTTCAAACTATCAAATCTAAAAATAATCTAATCATGTATGGGTTAGTGTAAGAACATCCACTGACTTCTACACATTTTCATGTATATTTGTGATTTAATTCACTTTTAAGGAAGTTATTTCTGAAAAGATTTTGAAAGTTAGATAGCTATAAATCCCTGATAAAAATTTTATAAATTTTTTTCTTACTTATTTTAGAAAAGTTGTAGCTTAGTAAATCAATTTTTATGTTATTAATTTTGTGAGAATTCTTTACAAAATTTGTTTCAAAATGGTCATTTTAGTATTAAGTTCTCTATGAGCTCAATGTGCTCTAAATATGCAATCCTAGTTCTAAGGCCACTAGAGTACCTATAGCATGAAAAGGTCCTTAGAGCAACCCCACCAGGGAGTTTTGTATCCCTAAAAGTTTAGGGAGAGGACCTCAGATGGAGACAGAGATACAAAAAGTTGCACCCACCAATCTTTTTCTAAAATTTGTATCCGTAAAATATACAGATTTTTGTAAAAGTTGAGCCCAATTCTCTAAATTGAAGCTAATTTACAGAAGATGCAAAGTCTCGTCTATATAAAGTCAAGGTTGACTATTAGGTGGTACCAAGCCAATACTAAAAATATTAATTATTCAATGACATAAGTTTATATGTTTGGTCTTGAATAATATGTTAGTAGTGTAACTTCAATTGCTGAGATATAAAAAGGGCCATTTTTTTTCAATAGTTACACCAAAATCTCATCACTATTCACTTGACCAATAGGGATGCCTCCTACATTAGGTATGCACACACATATTTGCTTCTTATTCTATATTACCATTAAAAAAAACTAATTATAATTTGATGAAGGGAAACTGTAGGTTATTTAACAAATCTAAAAGAAGACATTTTGAATTGACAGACCATCACCGGCTCAATAACTTCTCCGAATGGATTCATTTAAGACGGTTTACCATGTCTTCCTTCCCCATTCATGCTCATATTTTCAACCATTAATGATGAGCATGAGAAATCTCTCAGTTCGAACATTTCTCATGCTCTTGTTTAGTTTGCAAAGAGAGTTTAATTTTAAACAAAAGCAACACTTCAAGAGGCAGTATTCCCGTCATAGTGCAACTCCAAAGCATCAAGAGCTGGGTTAAAGCTTATTTCACATGATTTCACAACATACGGTGCTTGCATTGCAGAAGTAACTTCTTTCATGTTACAAACTAGGGCCCAGTTTTCAAACCCACTCAAACTTCTCCCTCACTATGTAGATGTAAGCTTGCGTTGTGTTGATGCAATTGACCTCCTCCTCCCTTCGGTCCAGGACCAACAATGATAAATCACCTTCAGCATAATTAATTTGAATCAAGAGAAATGCATCATATGAACGCAGTCATGGGAAGTCATCCTCTGCATCCACCTCGGAGAACTCCGAAAAGGCATCGTCCTGCAGTTGCACATGTTGGCGCTGGTGATGGTGGTGAGGGCGATGACGCGGCGGATGATGCACATTTTGGGTGCTCGTAGGGAACTTGTGGATGGTGGTGGTGGCGGTAGTGCCCGATGGGATGGTTGGGATGGTATTGTTGAACCTGGTGCAGGCAGGGTGTGGGGAGAATCGACAGTTAGTGTATAGAAAACTGATGAAAATGGGAAAAAAACAAAGATAGGGTTTTGAACTACCAACAGGATAATACACTACTGGTGAAAATTTCAAATTAGAGGTAAATAACCGAAGCAGCTGCGCGAAAGAAAAGAACTGGTTGAAAATGGGAAAAGAAGGACGAATACCGGTGGAGTTCAAACTCAAAGAGACCCTGACCTGGTGATGGTGGCCGGGGCGCGGGTGAGGGTAGTGGCGATGATACTCAGCTTCGTCCCAGATCTCCAGTTCCTCGTCTTCAGGCTCCTCTCGGAATGTTGTGCCTGCAACGTCGATGAGGCAGAGCACAACCAGTAATAGGGCGTATACGAGAATTAATTTTCATCATTGTCTGTAGAACTCCCTTCATGGCTAGTTTGTATTCTAATGACCTTGCAAGAAAGTCAACATATTATAGTCTTCCTCAAGGCTCCATGCTTCAAACCCGCAAATGTAGACCCCTATTCCTAACTTCAAGGTATTCTTCAAAGCCTCTCAGAAACAAAAAACTTTACAGAGATTAACCACCAGGATTTGACCCCAATCCTATCTTCAAGACATCCTTAAAAAACTCATACATCACAAACTCTACAGGGAGCAGCCAGTGGGATTTGCGATGCGATCGTAATGGTCGCAACGTTGTGTAGGTCTTCCACTTAAGAAACCTTAAAATGAAAGCCACTGATACTCCAATGCTCTCAAAATGTTGGAATAAGGACGCTCTCACTGTAGCTGCTTACTCAGGCTGGTTCGGCTCAAACAGGCCTAACAAGTGACCATCCAAGACTCGTATTGCCGCCACCTACACATTGCAAGTTGCAATTAGCACCAAATGACTTTTCTAACGATCACAAGCCTGGTTCATGAGTAAGAAAGAAGAGCAGCGGCTCACCTTGCCCTAAGGAGGGTGCTTGATTGGACCATCGAGCTCTGCGCCCATAGACAGCAGCCTCAACACAGTGCCGTCCATGTCCGTCACGTTGAACGACAGAAACGGCGAGTAGCCCTTCGACAACTCCACATTGCTGCCAAGCCGAATTCCTCACTCGTTAGCACCACGAGTAGCACTCTAGAAATGGATCGCTGCATCCTCGCCATGGCCATCAGAATTTCAAATTTAGAGCCACATAATGAAAACTTTACTCAATGCATAGAGCTAGGACCCTATCAAAACTTTTTGAGTCATTTCTGGAGTATTCCAATCACAGAAATGAATAAGCTCAAGAGAGATATGAGCGTTTGAAAAGTGCAGCTTTCACAGGTCTTTGAATGTCAATAAGTCCATCAGGCATTTTTCAATTATGATGGTTCTTCATTCTCAACACGTCAAATGCATTCTTCCAGATCTGTTATTCAAAATCTAATCTTACATTCAGCATATCATTCAATACAAGAAAACTATATACTAGTTTGAATTTCAACTATTACTGTCCTACTTTGAAGCAATAGCAAAATTCGATAACAAAGCCAATTGACCAAAAGAATAATAGAATTGACAACATTTCGGTAGAATGATGACAAAACTTGCATGTTGTTTAAGAGCGAACACAATCCCCTGGAATGTGCACGTATATGTTGAATGGCTCATCTAATACGAAGGCCAGAAGACCAAAACCAATTTTGAGCTAAAATCCCTAAACTAAAACTCCTCTAAACCCCTGACTACACAACCTTGAGACACTCTCGATCTAGTCAATCGCATCTTCTTCCATCTTGTTCTGTTTACTCATTCGTTACTTCGTCAAACCCTAATTCGACATAAATGGCAATGAACGAGATCAGAGGCAGGTCAAGCACCTGGGAGCTTCCATGAGGGGCGATCTTGCAAGTCAAACGTAACTTCTTTCATATTTGCTCTATTTACTTATTCGATACTTCGCCGACTCCAAACCCTAAAGACAGAGACGAAACCCTAATTCGATATAAATGGTAATCAAAGGCAGGCCAAGCATTTGGGAGCTTCCATGAGGGCAAGGTCCGGACTGCAGCTCCGCCCAGCGAGTGGTGCAAACATTCACGGCCAGCCCCAGCCCGTGTGCGTAAATTGAGCAGCGCGCGGCTCATCCTTGTGGAGGAGCACCATGTACTTCAGGATCGACATCTCCCCGAGCTCACTCAGTTGATAGCTGCCAAAGCCGCTCTGAAACCGCCGAAACCGTCGAAACCGTCGAAACCGCCGCTCCAGTCTAGCGCAAATGCCGAAGCATCCGCCGAATCGTCCTCATGAATTCTTATACGTGAGCAAGCAATTCATTCACAACAGCTGCAATCTTTCACCCTGGAATGGTTTCCTTGGAAACCCGAAGTGGAAAAGCAGGGGGAGGCCAAAGGCAACAGGAGCAGAACCTCCATAATATCACACGCAGGATTCTACCCAACAAAACGTGATAATTATCAAGCTGCTACACTCGGTTTCTGTAGCGGCATTATAAGGCCCGCAGTACATGGTCCCTCACAGTAAATGCAGGAGTGCAGATGTGAGGGAGCATGTCAAGAATTCTACACCAGAAGCAACAAACATGAGTGCGAAATTGAAGGTGCAGGAAGGGAGCAACATACCCACTTGAAGACAAAAGTGAAAACCTTGTCAATTCCATTAAAATTGGCAGGATTCTAGTGCCAAAAGTTGTGATATGAAGATCCAGAAATCTGGGGTAGTTGCTAAGAATCATGTTGAAAGATGACATAACGTCGAAGCATCGAGTCTTTGCAAAACCCCGAAGCATTGAGTTTTGTAAGAGCACAAGGTAACAATTTCGGTGAACTCGTCACTTTCCAATCAACAAACTGTGACCAAACGTGGCCCATCTAGATCATGATAAAGGAGGAACAAGCACCAAAGCATCACTGATTCAAGTCTTCGCATATGATGCAGGTGGATGGAAAGCCATTGTAGTGGACAACAACATCCAAGTTGGTTACATCTTGATCTTCTCGTTGGTGGGGTTTTCGAGTTTCATTGTGGACATCATGAAGGCTACTCTGGTAGAGGACCACGATAAGGAAGATCCTTCACTCAATCCATTGTCATTCCCAAAGAACATCAAGGAGGCATCATTATCTTGCGTGTGTTGCAAGAAAACAATACCTCCTCGATTCTCTTAAAAAATGATGATTGATTAAATGAAGAATCTTCCTCATGGTCTTGCACAAGACTAACCTTGAAGATGTTTACCGTGAACTCAAGCTTGAAAACCCACCAAGGAGAAGAGCAAGATGTCACCGATTTGGATGTCCTTGTCCACCTCAAAGTCTTCCCAACCATGAGGACTCTACGCAAAGACTCAATGCTTCGATGCTAGGTCTTCCTTCACCGTGACCTCAATGGGCTGCGGTCAAGTCACAATTTGTCTGTTGGAAAGTGGCGAATTCACCAAAATTGGTGGCATGTGCTCTTACAAAGGTCCACAAAAATTCCTGCACCAGTAGTCATTGAAAGCATCAGTTCAAACGCTTGATCATCAAGGTAGGAGCCAAAGCATGGAGCTTCAGTCGACCATTGGAAGGAAACATTGACAAATTGACGACTAAGTACAAAAATTCTGAGGAGATGCTCATTAAATTCTTTGATCATCATGGTCAGAGCAATGGAACATTCAGTACAACCATTGCAAAAAAAATAGGCAGCTTAAAGATATTCACCAAATCCTACAAGTTCAATCTCTCAGTCGGGAAATGCAAAACTCTGGCCTGTCTTCAAGTACATGTACCATGTTGTTACTTTTGATCATGATCAAGGTAGGAACATTGCTAGAGCATTATACACATTGTACACGTAGTAAGGTATTGCAAGATTAAAATATTAACCAACAAGTTTTCAACGTTTTATTAACAATATCAATTCCTGAAGATTATATGGCCTGACAATCTCAGGTGAAAATTCCTGTCCAACTGTGCAGGATTTGTTAACACCTTTGGTCACCAAGGTACAGGCAAGTAGAGCTGGAGCATACAAGCATCAGGAAATCCAAAACATTAAGCAATTTCAGACAAGTAAGTGAAAATAAATGCTCACTTAGGTGCTTGCAAACATACCAGAGCGTAGGCGAAGGGGGGTCCAAGTTGCACTATCTCGGTGGCCATCATTTGAGTACTGAAATCATATTTGAGATTTTCGTCTCAATGTTCTCTACACTAGTGTTCTCGGCATAGTTCGAACGGTGATGTCATCGTGATCAATACTAGCTAGCTGTCATTAATCAAGCAGCTGGCTTGGTTTCCAACTCCTCCGGAGCTGCAAGACTGAACTAGAAACACACGTCTTGCAATATGTTTCTATCAACACATTTCGAAATATCATAAATGAAGCTCTAAAAGACAGTGTTCACATAAACAAACGAAGTGCCCAACTGCATGCAAATCCAAGAAATCAATACAAAAATCAATCAACTAATTAAGCCCTTAAACAGGGAGACATACATCAACAGTGATGAAAGAACTCACCCTCAATGAACCGTAGCTTGAGCGGCGGACACCACACTTCAGTTTGCAGAAAGGACTCAAATATAATCTCGCGACTCGAGGGGATGAACGCCAGAAGGGAGTACCAGATGGAATCATGGCACTCTGTGCATTTCTAAGTAAAAACAAATCAAGTTCTACAAGTGCTTTATTCTGTTGACCTACTGCAAATTAAAATCGAAAGATGAACATGAAAACCAAGTAACTGCTGAAACAGGGAGACGTAATTACAACAACAGTGATGAAAGAACTCCCTCTCTTCACACAACCTTGTCCACAACCCACATCTATACAACAAACAGTGACATTGGCACAACGAGCTCGATCACTCAGTACAACCTTGTCTTCACCGAAGTAACCACACCGGCCCCCAGTGACATGCACATGCACCACTCCCAGCAAAAAATAATTCTTTCCGACCCAAACCAAACGAGAACAGTTCCATCCAAAAATTACAAAACAACACTCCCGCCGTTCCCAGCCATTGTCCGTTGGAAACTAAGTCTACTGAGCCCTCTTCACGACTCGCAGCCAGATCGAGTACGTCGTCACGATAACAGACAGAGGGAGGGAGAACTCGATCAGCACCTGTGATCAACGGCACCTGGAACTTCCTCCCGCCTGGAGAGCTCAAGTTGAAATCTCAGAAAGCAGAGTGACACTCAGGACATGTGCACATGTGCAGCTAGCTAGCTAGGCTTGAGTCCTCGATCACAAGTCGGCACCCCTGTCGATCGATACAGAAGCACGTGAAGCATAAAGCAAGCAGGGCCTTAATTAAGCATGAAATCAATGCATTTGTGTTGTTCCAAGGCTTGCTACATTGCTGTTTATATAGGCTAGCCTGGCCAGGGGAGAGACAGGCTATGGCACCTCCTGGATCGATCCCCTTTCGTTGGTGAATGCTTTCCAGTCCCGGTGCTGAGTGTGCAAGGGGAAATGGGCGTACGTTCCTGTCAGCCGTCGCCTGATTGAAAGTTTTGGGATTTTATTACCATTTGGCAATTGGATCCACATACTAGATCCCACAAGTTTGAATCTCTGGGTCATGAAATGCAAAACTCTTGCCTGTCTTAGAGTACATGTACCAGTTGTTACTTTTGATCATGATCAAGGTCGGGACATTGCAAGAGCATTGTAGAGTTAGTAAAGCATTGGAAGATTAAAAATATAAACTAATAAGTTTTAAACGCATAATAAGAAAAATTCCTGAAGATTATACACAGCATTCTCAGGTGAAAATTCCGGTCCGACCGGCACTGCAGCATTTGTTAACACCAGTCCTTTGGCCAACGAGGTACAAGCAAGTGGAGCTGGAGCATACAAGCCTCACGAAATCAGAAACATTGAGCAATTTCAAACAAGCGAGTGAAAATAAATGCTCACTTAGGTGCTGGAAACATACCAGAGAGTAGGCGAAGGCGGGGTCCAAGTTGCACTATCTCGGTGGCCATCGCCTTTGTCATGACCTTCTGGAAGAAACTGGCGTTTCTCATCTTGAGTCGTGATATCATATTTGAGATTTTCGACACTATTGTTCTCAGTAGAGATCGATGACGTCTTCGTGATTAAAACTAGCTCGTTGTTATTAATTAAGCAGCTGGCTTAGTTTCTAACTCCTTCGGAGCTGCAAGACAGAACCAAAAACACACGTCACCCAACTGTCATTTAACATGTTTCTATCAACACATTTCGAAATAACATAAGTGAAGCTCTGAAAGACAGTGTTGATATATAAACAATCGAAGTGCCCCGTGCATGCAAATCCAGGAAACCAATACGAAAATCAATCAACTAAGCCCCCAAACAGGGAGACATACATCAATAGTGATGAAAGAACTCACCCACAATGAACCGGCCGTAGCTTGAGTTGCGGACACCACGATGAGAAACGCCAGTTTTTTCCACAAGACTATGACAAAGGCGATGGAACAACACAAAAGCAAGCCTTGGAACAACACAAAAGGACTCAAATATGACATCGCGACTCGAGGGGATGAACGCCAGACGGGAGTCGGGAGTGCCAGATGGAATCATGGCACTCTGTGCATTTCTAAGTGAGAAGAAATGTGCTTATTCTGTTGACGAAAGTCTGCAAAATAAAAAAATCACATGAAAACCAAGTAACTGCTCAAACAGGGAGACATAAATACAACAACAGTCATGACAGAACTCCTCCTTCACAAAACCTTGTCCACAACCCACGTCTATTTCTAGGTAACATATATGAAGCCCAGAAATCTCGTGTTCTATTCTTACTGTCACCAAACTCCCACTTCAAGAAGCGAAACATAAAATCAAGTAACAAAACTGCTGAAACACCCAGGGCAAAGCATATATACAGTACAACACTGACATTTGGCAGAACTAGCTCGATCGCTCAGTACAACCTAGCTTGTCTTCACCAAAGCACCACTCCCAGCAAAAAGGTTTCTTTCCCACCCAAACCAAACCAGTACAGTTCCATGCAAAAATTACAAAACAACACTCCGGCCGTTCCTAGCCATTGTCGTTGGAAACTAAGTCTACTGAGCCCTCTTCCTCGCAGCTAGATCCAGTCGTCACGGTAACAGACAAAGTGAGGGAGAACGCGATCAGCACCTGTGATCAACGGCACCTGGAACTTCCTCCCGCCTGGAGAGCTCAAGTTGAAATCTCAGAACGCAGAGTGACACTCGGGACATGTGCACATGTGCAGCTAGCTAGGCTTGAGTCCTCGATCACAAGTCGGCACCCCTGCCGATCGACACAGAAGCACATGAAGCGCATGAAGCACAGAGCAAGCAGGGACTCAAGCATGAAATCAATGGACTTGTGTTGTTCCAAGGCTTGCTACATTGCTGTTTATATAAGCTAGCCTGGCCAGGGGAGAGCAGGCTATGGCACCTCCTGGATCGATCCCCTTATGCTTTCCAGTCCCGGCGCTGAGTGTGCAAGGGGCAATGGGCGTACGTCCCTGTCAGCCATCGCCTGATTGAAAGTTCTGTGCATGTCGCGTAATTTACGCAAAGTTAAGGACTGAGAGACTGGTACCGATGGGCAAGGAGGCGCGTCACTCACATTCAAGTCGTCATTTCAAATTGTACACTGAGGTCTTTTGGACCAGAATTGAAGACCTGCACGATCGATGACTTCCAAGACTTCCAACGCAAATTAAGGCAAGGCATGGTCCATTTTTCAGCAAACAAGTAAATGTTGAAAATAATGATCACATTGAACCCGGTTTAGTAGCAAATAATGTTGAATGTCAACTTTGTTATCCCACTTCAGTGTTATTTTTGACTTCGAAGGCTGTGACTTGACCACACAACATACTTTGCAAAGGGAGTGCTCACCTCTCCCAGTGTGACACGTTGCTGTGGATCGGAGAGCACAACTCTGTCCTTGGACCTAGAAAATATGTTTCCATTTCCTCCAGAAAAGTTGACAGCCGTGCTATGGGATGGCCGGTTCGCTTTCTTCGGTATTTGTTTCTCAATTTCATATAATCAGCCCGAAAACTTCAGTGTATTTTTCTACGATGACTTCTGTAGTCATTTCTAGGCTTTATGGGAGTAAGTGAATTTTGTACTTATTACATGACGGCTAGAATTCCTAAGAAGTCAAGGCCAGTAGGACTAGTATCTAAGGGAGTTTCCATGAAATGGACTAATTTTCTTTACTAACAAAGAGGATGATTCTTTACTTTTTATGTATATTTCTACATCCAACGGATATTTCATTAGAATGGCAATATTCCACAAACTTGGTAGTTGTAGGTTTAGACTTTGTAGTCTGAAATGTAAAATAGTCCTATATTTTCGACCATGTGGTCTGAAATCTATACAGACCTAGAAAAAGGATGACAAAATGCCTGAAGAATATCGCCATTTTCACGAAGTATCCATTATATAAATATTCTCAGGCCTGGACCATGCCTTGCCTTAATTTGCGTTGGAAGTCTTGGAAGTCATCGATCGTGCAGGTCTTCAATTCTGGTCCAAAAGACCTCAGTGTACAATTTGAAATGACGACTTGAATGTGAGTGACGCGCCTCCTTGCCCATCGGTACCAGTCTCTCAGTCCTTAACTTTGCGTAAATTACGCGACATGCACAGAACTTTCAATCAGGCGATGGCTGACAGGGACGTACGCCCATTGCCCCTTGCACACTCAGCGCCGGGACTGGAAAGCATAAGGGGATCGATCCAGGAGGTGCCATAGCCTGCTCTCCCCTGGCCAGGCTAGCTTATATAAACAGCAATGTAGCAAGCCTTGGAACAACACAAGTCCATTGATTTCATGCTTGAGTCCCTGCTTGCTCTGTGCTTCATGCGCTTCATGTGCTTCTGTGTCGATCGGCAGGGGTGCCGACTTGTGATCGAGGACTCAAGCCTAGCTAGCTGCACATGTGCACATGTCCCGAGTGTCACTCTGCGTTCTGAGATTTCAACTTGAGCTCTCCAGGCGGGAGGAAGTTCCAGGTGCCGTTGATCACAGGTGCTGATCGCGTTCTCCCTCACTTTGTCTGTTACCGTGACGACTGGATCTAGCTGCGAGGAAGAGGGCTCAGTAGACTTAGTTTCCAACGACAATGGCTAGGAACGGCCGGAGTGTTGTTTTGTAATTTTTGCATGGAACTGTACTGGTTTGGTTTGGGTGGGAAAGAAACCTTTTTGCTGGGAGTGGTGCTTTGGTGAAGACAAGCTAGGTTGTACTGAGCGATCGAGCTAGTTCTGCCAAATGTCAGTGTTGTACTGTATATATGCTTTGCCCTGGGTGTTTCAGCAGTTTTGTTACTTGATTTTATGTTTCGCTTCTTGAAGTGGGAGTTTGGTGACAGTAAGAATAGAACACGAGATTTCTGGGCTTCATATATGTTACCTAGAAATAGACGTGGGTTGTGGACAAGGTTTTGTGAAGGAGGAGTTCTGTCATGACTGTTGTTGTATTTATGTCTCCCTGTTTGAGCAGTTACTTGGTTTTCATGTGATTTTTTTATTTTGCAGACTTTCGTCAACAGAATAAGCACATTTCTTCTCACTTAGAAATGCACAGAGTGCCATGATTCCATCTGGCACTCCCGACTCCCGTCTGGCGTTCATCCCCTCGAGTCGCGATGTCATATTTGAGTCCTTTTGTGTTGTTCCAAGGCTTGCTTTTGTGTTGTTCCATCGCCTTTGTCATAGTCTTGTGGAAAAAACTGGCGTTTCTCATCGTGGTGTCCGCAACTCAAGCTACGGCCGGTTCATTGTGGGTGAGTTCTTTCATCACTATTGATGTATGTCTCCCTGTTTGGGGGCTTAGTTGATTGATTTTCGTATTGGTTTCCTGGATTTGCATGCACGGGGCACTTCGATTGTTTATATATCAACACTGTCTTTCAGAGCTTCACTTATGTTATTTCGAAATGTGTTGATAGAAACATGTTAAATGACAGTTGGGTGACGTGTGTTTTTGGTTCTGTCTTGCAGCTCCGAAGGAGTTAGAAACTAAGCCAGCTGCTTAATTAATAACAACGAGCTAGTTTTAATCACGAAGACGTCATCGATCTCTACTGAGAACAATAGTGTCGAAAATCTCAAATATGATATCACGACTCAAGATGAGAAACGCCAGTTTCTTCCAGAAGGTCATGACAAAGGCGATGGCCACCGAGATAGTGCAACTTGGACCCCGCCTTCGCCTACTCTCTGGTATGTTTCCAGCACCTAAGTGAGCATTTATTTTCACTCGCTTGTTTGAAATTGCTCAATGTTTCTGATTTCGTGAGGCTTGTATGCTCCAGCTCCACTTGCTTGTACCTCGTTGACCAAAGGACTGATGCTAACAAATGCTGCAGTGTCGGTCGGACCGGAATTTTCACCTGAGAATGCTGTGTATAAGCATCTGGACTTTTTCTTGTTATACGTTGAAAACTTAAATTAGTTTATATTTTTAATCTTCCAATGCTTTACTAACTCTACAATGCTCTTGCGACCTTGACATGATCAAAAGTAACAACTGGTACATGTACTCTAAGACAGGCAAGAGTTTTGCATTTCATGACCCAGAGATTCAAACTTGTGGGATCTAGTATGTGGATCCAATTGCCAAATGGTAATAAAATCGCAAATTGAAGAAGAAATTTTCTTCGCACTAGTAATTACAGAAGTTCATTTTCTTACTAGATAGATCAACAAGCTACACTACTCATTTTCACAGAGGCCTGAGGAGCTTGTTGAGAACTCATGCAAGCTCTATTTGACTTCATATTGTGGTTTTCTTGCATGAAAATTTAAGGAACAACTTCTACTCATCATACCCAATGTATGAAGCTTTGTTGCATGTAATTTAGAGGTTTTAAGGAAACTTTATAAAAAATTTGTCATTTTTTGTTGCTTTGACCAAAATTGAAACTGAAACATGTCTTAAATTTTAACCATACAAAACTTGAGCAGACCAATATGGCAAAAGTGCGGAAGTTTTTTAGCCCATTTGACCTAATGCAAGATAATGACATTCAAACTAGGAAAAAAAATTATGCTTTGTTTAATAAGCGGGTTAAAAGAATTGAGTTCTATTAAAGTGAGAAACTTGTACTTTACTCGGCATAATTGAACGTCTATACTACTGGATAGTGGATACTACATCTTTCATTCTTTCTAAATACACTCACACAAAGTTTAGGGTTTAACAAGAAAATAAGGGGGTAAGTGCGTGTACACTACCGTACTCAAAGTCTCATTATACACCTAAGGTGCATAGAAATGCTCCATTTGCACTAGTTTTGCATGTTCAAATGCTTTATATTTACACCAAAAACTGCATTAATATATCCACCCCTTTCTTCCACAGATAATTAGTGACTTTCATTAATAAAAGGAAAGACAAATCCATCCTTAAAATTTATGTAAAACACACACATGCCATGTGGTATTATAAATAATTAGGTGTTACCATTTGATCAATTATATTTAAAATTGACCTCAAAGTAGGGATGGATATCTAGGAGGGTGCAAAGAAATTTAATCCTTGAAGAAGCAATGATACATATTGAGCAAACATTGACAAAAATTGTCATTTACTAGTTAGTTCCCATTTACTAGTGATTTGAAAAAATAATTAAGAAAAAAACTCATCCATTCAACATTTTACTGTATAAGATAATTCCAGATTTTTTTGCTATACAAGGGCCAATTTGAAGGCCCTAAATTCTCCCAAATGTCATTCAATTTTTTTTAACTTTGCTTTAACCAAATAAATTCAAAATCATTCAAATTTTAATATGATGCACATTAATTTTCACACATATCTTTGTATAAATGTATTGCTTAACCCCTAAAGGTCCATGGCCTTTTTCTGCCAAAAAACATTCAAAATTGCCATTTCTAATAGAGTTGTCATATCGGATAGAATCGGACGAATTGGCCGAAATTTTCTATAGCAAAGAGTAAAAGATTTAAAAATAAAATTTCATATGTAACCATAGGATCCTACATCTAACTAGTATGAGAATGTGTGAAAAAAATTTCAAAATTTTTGATCGCATAGATTGCAAGGTATCTATGTTTAAAGTGAAAAAAACAAGTTTTTCAACACATTGTGGGATTAGATTTTATGACTTTGAACATTTTTAACTTAAATTTTTTGGACTACAGAGTTCTGAGCTTTTAATCTTTATATTGAAGTATTGTGTTGAGAGTCTAGGGGAAAAAAGAAACTTCCAAAAAACTTAATTTTCATTCTTACAAAAATTTTTATGCCAGAATAGGTATGAGAATATGAGATTGAAGGAAAATCTAAAATATTAAGATCTTTTAGGTGGAAATAAAATGCACTAATTCCAATGGTGAGACTATTCTAGCAAGCAAACTAAACCATGTGGAACTTTTTTTATTTTAAGATTGTAAGATTTGCATTCCAAAATTAATTCAGAAGTTATTTTGAAGATGCTCTAATTGCCCAAAAAACAAGATTGTCCATAACTTTCTTCTAAAAATTCAAATGAAATGAATGAAAGCTTTTTAGACAGACAAAAATATAATCTACAAGAAAAAAAAATTTAAAAATTTAAATTTTTGCATATTTTATTTTGTTGCCTCTTCTCCCTTGTTTTGAGCTTATTTGGGCATAACTTTTTCTTTTGGGCACCAGTTGAAAAAAAATTATATTCCCACAAAGCTTAGCAATTTCTCTGTCTTCCAAAAAAAATTTAGAAAATTATGACAAAATTTTTGCTCGTAGGTACCTACCCAAAATTTCATTTGTCCCCCAAAGGGACAATGGGCCTTTAGGGGTTAAATGCCTCAATTTTATCCAATTGATTATAATAGAAGGTTTCATTTTGAGGGCTCAAGTAATATTTTTTTATGAATGAAGAATTATTTCAATAAATCATAACAAGTGTTTTCACACTATAGGTACTCCAAAACTGCAGCCACAAATCATAAATGGACAATTTTATAATTTGCAACTTTGACACTTCTTTATCAATTTTAGGATATATAAAACGTTTATTCTTTTTGGATTCTATCTTTAGATGATGATTTCTATACATTTCCAAAATTTGGATTTTTTGGAACTAGGAAAACTACCAAATGGACTCCTCTTATAGTTTATCACATCTGCTAAAATGTATAGATGCAATAAAAAAAAACATATTTCTTTCATAATTTAGTGCTAAGATTTCCTTCATTTATAATTGAAGGAAAACAAAATATGTATTTAAAATCAAAATTTAATAATTATTTTATGATTATTTTATATTAAATTAAAGCACAAAATAATTTATCATAGTTTTTTGGCACTTTGATTCTATATTAGATTTTTCAAACGATTGAATCTAAAAACATCTAATAATGTAAAGGCCGATGTAAGAAAATCCACCTTATTCATTTTCCTAGTGTATATTTGTGATTTAATTCACTTTCAACTACTATTTAGAAGTTGTTTTGAAACCATTTTGAAAGATAGCTACAAATCCGTAACTATTGAATTTTTCAATGAAATATTCTTTTTATTATTTCAAATAAACTAGTGTGACCCTGTGCAGTTGGCCCAATTTTCATCTACTCCCGGTTCCACTCCTGGTTCTACTTCCGATTCTACTCCCAGTTCTACTTCCAGTTCCACTCCCAGTACCAAGAACGCCACCAAAATCAAAGTAAAAGTAATTTTCTAATTTTTTAATCAATAAATACTTTGAAATTCAATAACTTTTGCACCACCGCTCCAAACGCCACGAAACCAAGCCGGTGCACCCCTCCTCGGCGAGAGCTTTCCGACGGTACCAAGCACGCGACCGGGGGACGCACGGTCAGAAAGTTGTCCATGCTACAAACAAAACAAAACAAAACAAAACAAAACAAAACAAACAAACAAACAAACAGCCTCATTTAAGGTATTGATTATAGTTTAGTTAGGTATACATTAGAGTTTTTATAAATCAATTTTTATGTTCTTAATTTTGTGAGAATTCATTACAAAATTTGTTTCAAAATGGTCATTTAAGTATTAGTTTCTCTAGAAGCACAATGTGCACTAAATATGTAATTCTAGTTATAAGGCCATATGAATATCTACTACATAAAAATGACTTAATACTCAAATACTTTATTCATCAAGAATATGGATTTTGAAGAACTTAGGGTACATTTATTCCAAGGATGAAGATAAAAGAGAGTAAAAATATGACAAATATGAAAATAATGTTCCTTTTAAGAATGAGAGCTAATTCACATAAAGGAGAAAAATATACATAACTTCCTAGGGATTAAACTAGGGATAGATAAAATCCACCCTTGGGCTAGAGAATGTAAGTACCAACACTATCCATACCTTAAGTTTGTTTGTTTGTTTTGTTTTGTTTTGTTTTGTTTTGTTTTGTTTTGTTTGTTAAATTGAAATCTTCTGGATCGTGCATCCCCCAGGGGCGTGCTTGGTACCGTCAGAAAGCTCTCGGCAAGGAGGGGTGCACGGGCTTGGTTTTATGGCGTTTGGAGCTAGGGTGCGGAAGTTATTGAATTTCAAAATATCTATGGGTCAAAAAATTAGAAAATTACTTTTACTTTGATTTTGGTCGCGTTCTTGGTACCGTCGGAAAGCTCTTGGCAAGGAGGGGTGGATGGGCTTTGTTTTGTGGCATTTGGAATGACGTTGTGAAAGATAATGAATTTCAAAGTTTTTATCATGAATTAGAAAATTAGGAAATTATTTTTACTATGCTTTTGGCTGTGGCAACGGCACAGGGCTATATTAGTTCTATTTCAAACTATAATGGTTTTGAATATTATAATCCCATGGGTGCAAGTTATAACCTTCATGGATCTTAAATATAATTAATCTACCCACCATGCTATGAGCCATGTTGGATTAGGGCAAAATTTGCTTCTTTAGTGCAAGTAGTTCAATTGAGTTTGAAAGCTTAAACTCCTTTGTTTTATATTACTTCCCTTGCAGAAAATGTATAGTTTGCCTCAAACGGTCCTAAGTTAATATGAAAAATATTAAAGACACAATGACATAAGTTTAATATGTTTAGTCCTGAATAATACATTAGTAGTCTAACTTCATTTGTTGAGATATAAAAAGGGCCCATTTTTTAAATGTAGTAAATACACCTAAATCAACCACGCCAAAATGTCAACCCCTACTTTTGGATGGAAAACAAATGAATGAAATATCCAAAACCGTGACATTTAAATAGTCAATTTTGATATGAATTGATGAACGATTTCAATAGTAAGAGAGTTGGTGGCAATTTACAATAAAAAATAGGCCAATTTTAGGCCAAATGTAGTACACATGTGTTCAATGCTGCATGACAAATAAAACAAATCATAATTTTTCCATCACATGGCAAGTCATTCCTGTCTTTGCTGAAGGGAGTTTGAAAGAACCATGTACATGTTTCAATCTCTTCTTGGACGTTTTTGGCAACAAATGAGTTTGGTTTATTGTTTGTTTTAGAAGATGTTTTGACACTGCATATCTCCCTGTATATTATTTACAGCACTTGTTTTAGATTGGTCTAGATTACACTTTTAGCAAGCTACTACTAGTATCTTTGGAAATTTCAGTGTAACTTATTGACAAAGCTTCCAAAAACTATGCAACCACTTGCATTTCAATTTATAGTCCATCCCCAATGTGCAGAAAGTATTATTTATTGTCTACAATATGTTTATGCTACAAAGCTTATTTGTGCAATTTTAGGTAAAATTACCTTAGTTACACCAAAATCTCATCACTATTTCCCTTCACTAATTGAAATCAAGATGCCTACTACATAAAATATACACACATAATTGCTACTTATTACAATTAAAAAAACAACTAATGATAATTTGGTGAAGAGATAATGTAGGTTGTTTAAGAAATCTAAAAGAAGACACGTTCAAATGAACAATTGAAACAAAGAGAACTCAATTCCCAAAGTCCATTTAAGTAAAGCACCAAAAAGAGAGAAGAAACTAATGAATACCCCAATGATGAATTTACACATTACGGGCTTTATAATGTCCCAAATGGATTCCTTTAATCCCTAAAGGCCCAAGGCATTTTCTGGGTCCAAAACCACTTAAAACTGCCATTTCTGTTGCGATCATTCAAGAAACAAAAAAAAACATTTTTTTTAGAATCTAATTGTAGGATCTTGTACTTCACTTGTTGCAAACCATGTGGTAAAAATTTCATGAAGTTTGATTTTACAGCTTGGAAGATATTAGCATTTGAAGTTGGAAAAAGAAGATTTTTTGAACTGTGACTTGCAATTTCAAATGACTTTGACAGCCATTTGTAGATTTTTTTTGCACAACACACCATTATGTTAAAAGTTTTATGCTGAACATTTGAGTTGAGAGTCGGGGAAAAAATTAAAAATGTCAAAACTTGATTTCCACATATAAAAAAGTTGTTAAAAAGAAGTAGGTCCAAAATTGAATGAAATACTAAATCATTAATAGCTCTTATGTAGAATAAAAACACCATAATCCCAATGATGGGATTGTTCAATTGCAAACAAACATAACCTTGTCAAAAACAAAATTTGAAAAAATTTGAAAATGGCATTCAAAAATGAATTCTATAAGTTGTTTTTTAAAGACAATGCTTAGATTGCCTAAAAAACAAGATTGTCTATAACTTTCTCATTTTTGAGTCCAAATAAAATGAATGAAAGCTTCAAATGTAAACAAAAACCTTATTCTTTGAGAAGAAAAAATTTAAAAAAAAAATTCAATTTTTTTAAGTTTTTTTTTGCCCGACGAGTTGCTTTTATGACTTTGGGTGGCATAACTTTTGCTCCCAGGCACCAATTGAAGAAAAAATTATATTTTTAGAAAGCTAATGTAATATCGTATCTTCAAAAAAAGTTTCAAAAAATCAAGTCAAAATTTGAGGTCACTCGAGTCTGCCCAAAATCCCAAGTGTCCCCCGAGGGGACTTTGGGCCTTTAGGGGTTAAGGCGGTTTACCATGTCTTTCTTATTCCCTATTCATGCTCATATTTTAAACATTTCTCATGCTGACTTGTTTAGTTTGAAAAATGAGTTTTAAACAAAGCAACACTACAAGAGGCATTGTTCTCGTCATAGTGCAACTCTAAAAGCATCAAGAGGCTAGGCTATAGCTTATTTCACAACATACGGTAATTGCACTGCAGAAGTAACTTCTTTCACGTTACAGACTAGGGCTCAGTTTTCAAACCAACTCAAACTTCTCTCACTATGTAGATGTAAGCTTGCGTTGTGTTGATGCAATTGACCTCCTCCTCCCTTCGGTCCAGGGCCAACACTGATACATCACCTTCAGCATAATTTATTTGAACCAAGAGAAATGCATCATATGAATGCAGTCATGGGAAGTCATCCTCTGCATCCACCTCGGAGAACTCCGAAAGGTCATCGTCCTGCAGTTGCACATGTTGGCGCTGGTGATGGTGGTGAGGGCGATGACGCGGCGGATGATGCACATTTTGTTGGTGCCCGTGGGGAATTTGTGGATGGTAGTGGTGGTGGTGGTAGTGCCCGATGGGATGATTGGGATGGTATTGTTGAACCTGGTGCAGGCAGGGTGTGGGGAGAATCGACAGTTAGTGTATAGAAAACTGATGAAAATGGGAAAAAAACAAAGATAGGGTTTTGAACTACCAACAGGATAATACACTACTGGTGAAAATTTCAAATTAGAGGCAATAACCGAAGCAGCTGCCCGAAAGAAAAGAACTCGTTGAAAATGCGAAAAGAAGGATGAATACCGGTGGAGTTCAAACTCAAAGAGACCCTGACCTGTGGATGGTGGCCGGGGCGCGGGTGAGGGTAGTGGCGATGATAATCGGCTTCGTCCCGGATGTCCCATTCCTCGTCTTCAGGCTCCTCTCGGAGTGTTGTGCCTGCAACGTCGATGAGGCAGAGAAAGGCGACCACAGCACACAATCCCAGAAATCTCATTTTTTCCTCGCAACCCCAAGTCAGGCACCCATCTCTTCCACTGCTTCAGAATATGATTTTCCAACGCTGGCAACATGGATGAAAACAGAGCAGTAGGAGTCCTTGACGTCGCACATTAGATAAGGTCACAAATTGGTCAGCACGAGAACGCCAATTGCAGAAAGAGAAAATTTGAAATTAGGGTTCAGAGGGAGGCTAGAAAGACAAGTACTGGGCACTAAAGGACACAACTGACAAGCCCACCAGGAGATGTGTCTGTTTGTGGAGCCAACGTAACCTCCGCAACCATTTTACACTATTTAGCAAGGCCAAGTTATTAAATAGGTCTCTGAGGAAGGCACCAAAGCACAAGCGTTAACGTTAGCTTTTGACTGGGATTGAGAACGTAATACGAAAATCATTTGCAGAAGAGAAAATAAGAGAAAAAACTAGTTCATGGCAACGGCAAGCCTCTTGAAGCAAACCCCTAAGGAAGAACCGCGATCAAAATTCATTTGCCCAAAAGATGTTAAAAATAGAAGATTTTATACTGTTTGTACATAAAGTACAAAGAATCAAAGTGGGCTATACTGGAATTTGATTTGTTAGAATGCAACGAAGACCTAAGCGTCCTTGCAGCTCTCTTCAAAACTGTTCTCAAAGCACATCTACGGACTCAACAGAGGTGTGAACCTACTTCTACCCCCTCTATTCTTGGTCACGACTCCGAAGTTACCGCATCTGCGATGTAGAGCAAAGCAGGCCTGAGGCATCAGCCCCAACCACAGCAAGATCACAAACCGGGCACAGCTTGTTTGCGGTTTCTGAAACGAAACGTGCTTTGCAGTATGGACACGAAATATCCCTGCTGCCACGGTAAATTGGAGTGTAAGTAGCCCCACAGACGACAAAAGGATTTCGAGGATCGTAGTTAAGCTTCATCTCATCCCTTGGATTCTTCTCACACACTTGCAAGACCTGTACAAGAGAAAAAGTCATTAAAGTTAAAATAACACATCAATGGAGCAAGTACTTACGTGAGGAAGAACTCTTCGCAGAAGTGGTGATCCAAGTACTTAGCACTAAAACCTAATAAGATTTCCTTGAAATGCGGATACCCCAAGAATTTTCACCCCAATCAATGTGATGATAAAAATCTCCATTTGGACAAGGCTACGGGATCTGACCTGGCGCGCCTGTCTGGCCACGGCTGGAGACAAGTTTAGCTCCAGTAGTCTTCGTGCAATTGACGCAGCAGTGTTGTAGTTCTTGGCCTTGAAACATATTGACATAGCTGACTGCAGACTCAATTTCAAATGAGTGGGTTGCATTTGGCAATGAGTAAAGTAAGCAGAGAGCTCAGATTGGCGCTGTAAATCATCTTTCAATGCTGGTTCTTTCCTCTTCAGTTCAATTCGAAGCGCCAAAGCATACTCCTTGGCTATCCCAAGAAGCTCTTTCACCTCGTCCACTTCTTTGCGCGAGTCCACTACCACAACTGGAATTGTGTGCAAAATATCAAGGAACAACCTGAATATTCACATCATTATTACAAGCCCTGTCAGTAAAAAGGACAAACTGATGATCATACGATAAGCCTTCTGTGATAATACAATTACAAAACGCATGTTAATATCTGCAAAAATAGGACTCTATAACCTAACCGGAAATTTTGAGTCTGGATCCATACCGAAGGGCATCTGTGAACTTGCCCCCTGTGGTAGTTGTGTATGCAACCTTCAGCTTCTCTTCAAGAGAAGAAAGTTTGGTCAAAATAGCAGGTGATCCTTTTGCGTTGACAGGAGAACCGTCAATCCATCCTCGCTCCAGAAACTGAGGCAGAACTGGTACAGATACTAGAGTAGGCAGAAGAGACTGACTAGCAAGATGGAGGTCCAAGAAAATATTTCTCAAGGGTGCGAAGTTTGTAATCCCCAGCTGGCGATTAAGCAATCTCATTGCTGAATCAAAAGAGCCTGCAGCTGCGTGTTCTCCAGCAAGAGACGAATTTTGAATCCAGCTTTGGCTTTTCGGAACTCCCACAGTAGGAGTGACAAAGTACGCAGCCTCGGGTGCAACCTCTGGCACATGCGCGTCAGCTGGTATTTCCAAATCCTCCATTTCCCATCCTCCCTCCTCCTCACCTGGTCAACAAGCACGGAGATGAATTATAAGATTGGTGTGAAGCAGATCTAAGATACAAGGAATTCTTCATAATTTTTTTAGTTTCAATTAACACACACGATAAACAGCAAGTGTAAATAACATACCTCTGTCCTCTTCATCGACAATAATCACCCCATCTTCATTGAGACCCTCCTCTGGCTCAACAATATCTATTTCTGCTCCCCAAGCTCCTGCAGCTCCATCCTCCTCCTCCATATCAGCTGGACCAGCGGTCTCTGCAAAAGCGCCCTCAAAAAAGCCCTTGCTGACCACCAACAATGGCCAGTTATTCTCTTGAAGGATGGGTCTTGGGGGCATTAACAAAACTGATTTGTCTTCCTCAGGAAGAGAAGGAACATAGTCACCAAGCTGCTGTTCTAACTCTTCAGCTACCTCGGTCAATCCATGGACCTTAGCTGTGGCATACGCCAAAGGCAAGTGATTGGATTCCTCCAAAATCCTCACTCTTTCTTGGACATCCCCAAGGTAGAGTGCATTGTGGAACCGGCCCATGACATCGTTGCGCATCTCTGCAATCTTCAGCATCTTCCCAAGCTTCTCCACGTTGCCCGTTATGAGATACAAGAAAGAAAGTCTCTCAAAATTCTTTGTCTTCTGGTACGCGTACTCCACAATCTCATGATTTCCCTAAATTAAGTTGAAGTCCAATTAGTCCAACATCTCTTGGTCAGGCTTAGAGTCGTACACCACTGATTTTGCCGTTTGACAGGGTCATCAAATTTCAAATTTCATTTTACTTTCATTTGATCCCAGTAAAAAGGTTAAATTTACATAACGTAGAAGGGAAATAAAAACGGTGTAGATACTGCTGTCTCTCGGTCTCTCCTGTCCACTGAGAAACAATAGAGACAATATTACAGTGAATGGCCCATTATAACTCGGAAAAATGAGAAGCCGGTGAGCTTCTAGAGCTCAGCACTGACGGTTGGCAAGTACAAGAACCAGAACACATAGCGACTGTGATTTTTACCTGGCGTAGAGCCTCCACGCCAAGGCGGTGCCAGCAATCCTTTTGGTCAATCTCTTTAGCTGACGCAACCGCTACTTCAGTGTTTCCACACTCAATAGCCAAGTTAAAGCGAGTCTGCTCATCCTTGACAAAGTGCAAAGCAACCTCCGGAAAGCCCTTCTGCTGCAGATATGCAATAATGGACTGCCCACAGAGCTGCAAGCTCTGGATCATTTGTAACACCTACACAGCAAGAACCAATTTCTTGATCACAGTTTGTACGTTAGCAATAAGCTAGTGGAAGCATTTCAAGCTAGTGGAGGTGATTCAAGCCAGTGAAAATAAGAGAAACATTTGTATTATAACGAGCTTCACCATAAGCAGAATGCTCTGCTCTTCCAAAGCCATACAGAACGAGAATAATCCATGTTTTAGAAGAACGTCTCTAATGCACTTGTCACGAGCCCTACATGTGAGCATGATGTTGAAGAAATATACTGCAAATAGCTTACCTGGTCAAACTTGCGCTGGATAAGCGCCAGCTTGAATGTGTACTCAGTAGCGTCGATTTGGATAACCCGGTTCTTGCCATCCCGGTCCAAGCAATAGATTGAATTTCCGCTAACTTTCGTGATGTACACAGGAACATCTAGAGTTCGGATTATCCCGCTGTCTCCATTTGGCAAGCAGTACTTGATGTGATTGAGTGTGGTATAAATGAATACACCAGACTCATCCCACGCCCCACTTTTCACACGAATAGTCTCATGAACTGTGCACTTCTGCACAAGCTTCTTGGTGGCCACAACTATGGCATGCTTACTGAGAAGTGCAACATGCTCCATGTCACTTGACCACACGACATACTTCACAAACGGAGTGCTGACCTCTCCCAGTGTGGCACGTTGCTGCAGATCGAAAAGCACCACTTTGTCCTCTGACCTACAAAGCAGGTTTCCAGTTCCTGCATAAAAGATGACATCCGTGCTTGGAGATGGCAGAGTGACTTTCTTGGTCACCTCGTTTCTCAAATTCTTGATAAGAACCTGCCATAGTCAATCCGAAAACTTCAGCGTTTTTCTAGGATAACTTATGTAATCGTCTAGTCTTTATGGGAATAAGTGAAATTCGTACTTCTTAAATGACGGCCAGAATTCCCAAGAACTCGAGTTTCTGGATGAAAATGTCATCTCACGTAGGATAGTAACCAAGATAACTATAAAGATGCAATAATCCACACATTCCCCTTCCGTGCTGCACTCACTAAAGCTATCTCTCAAATCCTAGAAGCAATATTAAATTAACTCAAACATTCCTCAAGTCGCTAATGGAATTGAGATAATTACCTGGTTTTGGTTTTTGTCAAGTACAGCGAATCGGTTTCGCGCTACAAAAACTGCAGATGAACCTATCCCACGCTTTGACTCCTGAGCCGCCTCACTCCTGCCAGAACTCTCTTTGGGGATGAGGTAGAGTTCGTAGGAACCACCATCCACGTCTGTACAAAGCAAGACTGCATTCTCTGCTGGATTATACGAGAGGGTCCGAGGTCCCTGGTTCAATCCCATGGACCCTGCTCGCCGTATAGAAATAAGAGGGCTGTCCCTTGCGGCAGCAAAATCGTAAGTGCGCAAATAGCGCTCCTTCACATAGTACAGGGTGCCTCCTTGAACGGCACAAGCAGGTCTCTCCCTCTCCAACTTGAAGACGATCATTCCACTGTCATGACCAGCTGCAAGAAGATTCATCTCCGGATGAGCAGAAAGAATCCAGAAGCGATCATGCTCTCTTCGGAAAGTCTGCACACCTGTGCGTTTAGACATGTCCCACACACGAATGCTCTTGTCCTCGGAGTTCGAAACGATAATGTCTTGGCGTGCATGAAAAATGACGCAGGAGACATTGTTGACGTGACCCCGCAAGGTATCCACCTCCCATGCCTTGGTGTCTGCACAGAATTTGCGGTGAACTCAAATTAGAGGACGTCTACATCCGTGTCGACATACTGAAAATAATTCTCCCGCATTAGAACTGTTTGCTGTAGGACAAAGATATTCAAGATCAAAAAACAGTCTATCGATGGATTGACAGAAATGCTTCAGGCAAGGCAGGTACCGTTCATTCTCCACAGCTTCACTTGACGATCATCTGCTCCAGAAACAATAAGGGGCAAGGTGGGATGGAACGAAGCCCAATTGACACCCCTGTCGTGGCCTTCCAGCACATACTTCACTATAGAGTCACCTCCTCCAAAAAGATCGGTGTTCATCTGCGTGAGGCGAAGCATATCTTCAGCTGGAGCCACGGACTTCTTCTTCAATGCTCCAATATCCCACACTCGTACAGTCTGATCCAATGATGCGGACACCACTAAATCCTCTTTAATGTGAAACGAGGCGCACATCACGTAGTGGTTGTGACCTGTGAGTACAGAAATGCAAGTGCGTGATTGCCAGTTCCAGATACGGATGGTCTGATCATCACTTGCACTCACAATCCACGGACTTTCGTGGTGAAATTGCACCGTCCGGATGTAGTCGAGGTGGCCCAACAAAGTGAACAAACAGCGCCGCATCTTGTAGTTCCACACTTTGATTTTATAATCATCACCTGTAGACATCCCAAACAAGTGAAAAAAACATGTTAGTACAATTCAAAAATTATCAGACCCGTTCAGGATCCAAAAGAATTTCCCAGGTAGGCTACTCCCTTTACAAAAGAGTCCCAACAAGACATTCAAACTCTCACTGCTTGGACGATCAATTCTCTAATACACCAGTTTCCAACAAATCATCAGCTCGATCGCGAACAAAGTATGAACCCTAACGTGAAATCACAGTCATTCGTGACAAGCAATTTTCTGAAGTTCGCAATCATCGCCGGGATCTCGCCCCGAATGACAAATCTTCGAAATCTATGAAAACGCTGAGGTCGTATAAGAAAATGCGGTGACAAATACAGTGATTACACCAAAAACTGATGCATTCCAAAATGCCGATACGCAGCAGAGCACTCCAAAACAGTACAAAAACTCGAAACCTAACCTCCAGAGACAAACAGAGGCTGCGATTTGTGAAAATGGACGCCCCGCACAGGTCCATCGTGCTCATCGAATCGATCGATGAGTGTGCCCATTCTGTAGTCCCACAACTGAATAATACCGCTGTGCAAGCTGGCCAGGATCCATGGCCGGCGCGGGTGAAAGCTCAGGCCCTTCACCCGATTACTCTTCGTCTCGAACTTGGTCAACATTGTGCCTGAGGAGCTTCCAAATCTCTGGGAGATTCAAAACAATACAACAGCAGAAATTTCTTACACAGACTCTCCAACGAAACCCTGGCAATGGATTACTTCTCGCGGAGAAAAATAGAAAAAAGACAAAGCCAAGCTCGCGTTTCGTCGTGAATGCACCAAATCGGTGTCCGTAAGTGCGATTTCGCACTACCAGTGCATCTCGCAACCCGATCGCAGCACCGAGGGAGCTCCTCCGAGGAGCTTGAATCGGTTTTCGGAAGATCGAAATCCGGTACCCGCCTGACCCCGCTCTGCTAGGAACAGGGGTGCCTTGTTTTGTGACCACGATATGAGGTAGTCATTCATCAATTCACTTAGTTCCAGAGTTTCATCCGGTTTCTTCTCGTTTTTCTGTCCATCCAGCCAGGGTCTGTGTCAAATTCCCCTGCAGGGCCCTCACACCTTATGACCTATTTGTGGTACAATTGCTTCTTTTTTTGGCTTTTTAGTGCCAGGTTGCACCAGAAAAAAAGTAATTTGGCTAAAAAATGACAATGAGCGATGAAGTTTTCCTCCACAAACTTCAAAAAAATACACATATTGGATGAAATTGCCAAATTGTAAATGAAAATAGAATTATGGATATGTGATACGGAGTATGTGCTAATGTGATATTTTCTATCCAATATGTGGATGAATGTTGAAGTTTAGAGCACCACTAAAATCGCCACTTTAGCACTTCATAAAAAATGAAGAAAAAAAAATTGGTGCCAACTACCAAATAAGATACTCTACCTGCTCCCAGAGCAAGGTATGCAACCTAAAAAATGGCCTTGAATTTAATGAAACCAATATTTCATTAAAATGTGGCGGTATTCTATAAAATTGGAGCTTTTCAGTTTAGACTCTGCAGCTTGAAATCTATACTAGTTCTAGACTTTAGGGCTAAAGAAGGAATTGAATGGAACAATGGGACATTTCATATACCATTCTAATGAAATTTCCCATATGAACATGATTGTCTATGATTCAAAACTATCACAACTTTCCAAAAGTAACCAATGAGAGTTCAAGACATTTGTGCTTCAAGGGTGTCCATTCAAGGTGATTTAAGTGTTATGTATAGATCATCCTATGTTTCTAACTTTGAAAATTTGTATTATATATTAATGAACCCAAAAATTAAAAAACTATTTGGATTGCATTTAGTATCTTAAGTTTGCTAATAACTTCATTGAATTTTTTTGGGCATTTGACCTTTGAGGTAGTATAATCAGAATTTTTTCGGCTTATTAGCGGTGTTATTTTACACAAGGCATCCATTGCACAGACTACAAAAAGATGTAGCAAATGAAAGATTAACTTATGAGAGATGTGGAATTATAACTTGGAATTACAATCATTGGAAGATCATCAAGAAAAATGGGCACAAGAATATTGGCTCAATTTTGATTGTGGATGACCAAAAATAAATTCATTCAAAAGTGAGCTCAATGACAAGAATTATACAAGTCTTGGCAAATCATACAAACAGGAGACAAAAATGTCATGCCATTTGCATGATGTCCTTTTTTTAACCCCCCAAAAAAGCATCATACATTTTGGGTGATGTAAAATGATATTTTTTGAATACAACAAAATCCTTGTACTTCCATTACAGGGTTTTTGGACTCAAGAAGTGCCCTCTAATTTTGGTATCACTAAAAAAATAATTGTCATGTTCAAAGCTACATACTTTTGGAGTCACAAAAGGTGTGTGAAGTTGTGGTATCATATATTAAGCTATGAGGTAGTATAGGCAAGGACAAGATAGAAGAAGCAATATAACAAATGTTATTCAAAGGATAAAATGTGCCCATGCATGTACAACAAATGATAGTCCTTGCAAGTTTGAGAAGTTAGGATAGTTGCAAGAAAGACCGACTAGTTTTCATAGCATTTTCCATAGTACTCATTTTTTTTCCCAAAGTACTATATAATTAGAAAAACAATTTTAAAAAATGTGAAAAATATGTTTAGTGTATGAACCTTTAAAGAAAAGGTACACTAGGAAGGAAAAACATAGAAAAAATCTCTAAGTAGGAGACTAAAAAATCTCATGAAAAGTGTAGAATCTAAAAAAAATAGGTCTTTTGACGTTTTAATTTGTAAAAATAGGGAAATCAATTTTAAGAAAAAATAAAAATTGGACATTTGGGAGAACTTTATGATGAAGAGATTTTGCCAAAATAATAAACTTAAAACCATCTTAAATGTTCAAAAATGCGCATGCAAAGGAGTCTTGTTAGCATGCATGCGGAGGACATAAAATAAAATATTTTTAAATTCTTTTTGATAGAAATATGACTTCCTACTATGGGAATAGACCACAAAAATTTCAGCTCTAGATTACTAATTTTGGATACTCCTTGGCAGTACTAAAGAACCCTAAACCACAAAGTGTGACAAATGAGCTAAATTAAAATTTATATATAAAATGATTTTTGAATTTTTTGAAAAATAAGGGATCTAAATACTATCAAGTTAGCCATCTCTAACAAAAATTTGAAGTTAATTGGGTTCATGCATTAAAAGTTGTAGCCAATGACAACTCCGTCATTCTAAATGTGATGCAAAATTGTACCGGTCTTTCTTGCAATCACATTTTTTAATTATATCTAAGGACTCTTTGATTTGTCTCCAGCATGCTTATGATTGTTTAGATCCTTGAAACAAAAACTACCATATGTATATACTTGTATAAAAGTTTCTTGGATTGCAAATGCCAATGAACCATGCTTGAGTAAGTTTAGATGTCACCACAAGATCAACAAGTTGTTTTAGGGAAAACATACTACTTTAGCTATGTAGTTAAAAAATAGAATCCTTCTTTTGAGACGCATTGCATCATCTTCAATTAGGAAAATTTACTTGGCAACTACTATACTTAATTGGTGGATCTGGGATCAATTTAGAATTGTTAGTCATAAGTGGAAAGAAGTCGACCAAGTATGAGTCTAGGAACCTCAATTTTAGATGATGAAACCATCAAACTATTCATAAAAAATAGTTTACAAATTTATATATGGTTCCAAAAATTGTCTTTAAAAAATAATATAGAATACTATAGAGAATGTGCATGGGCTTGTAATAGAAACACATGGCAATGAAAAAGTGCACATTTCTATCAAACTTGTCCTTTTCTCTTTTAAAAGCATGTGTCAAATGTTTGTACATTCTCGTGTACATTATTATATCTAGCTTGTCAGAGACTCAAGAAGTCTTTTCTAGCAATACAAGTCAATACTTTAAGAGCCTCCTTCACGTTCCCACGCTTTAAAAGGTCCTTTGTCTTTCATCAACTAGACCCCTAGACCAATGAAATTCCACTCCCATGCTTTGATTAAGAGTACCATTCATGGATAGGAATAGGTGAAATATTGCGTCCTTTACAAGCAGAGTGCAATTTTAAATGAAAAGCAAGGGATCTAATTCAAGCTCTTTAAAGGGCACTACTTGAGCCCAAACCACTCTAATGATGAAATTCTGGATTTGGCATGAAATTTGTTGTTCATTTACAAGAGAACATATTTGTTCTTCCTTACAAAATCACTTTTGTAGCATTATGGATGTAAGAAAAATCAAAATTTTAGAATGCAAATGATCAAAGTTTGAGCAAGATCACTTACGTGACCCATATTTGGCTCGATGGGGAATTTCATTAAAATGGCGGTATTCTGTGTGCCATTTTAACAATGTATCATTTTGACAGCATGCCATTTGACCATCTAGGACAGGTATAGATTTTGGAAAGGGCGGTCTAAACCATCTAAGACAAATACAGATTTCAAAATGGTTAGTCTATACTGTAAAAATGCCGAAGTTCTGGATTGGTGCCATTTTAATGAAATTTGTCATCTTTGCACTATTTGTACTACAACAAATATATTGTATTTGGCTAAGACTACCAAAACACCGTTATACAATGACTTATAAAATACATCCTGGAATCTCACACTATAAGAAACCTGCATTTTAGGTGACAGGCCCTAAGTCTTTTTAAACGGATTTTAGGTAATGTCCAATGCAACAAACTTATATTCTTATGTGGCAACAAAAACCTCCAATGTAACATCAATGTTGACACAAAAATATGTTTGTTTCATTGGATATCACCTAAAATCCGTTTAAAAAAATTAGGGTTTGACACCTAAAATCCGTTTAAAAAAATTAGGGTTTGACACCTAAAATGTTGGTTTCTTATAGTGTCATATTTATTCTTTTCAAACTAGACAATTTGTATCTTGACAATGATGTAGCTATTCTCAGGTCAACTCTATACCCACTAAGGTTATTTGCCTTGTCAAATTTGGGTTTCCATACATTTTGAGAACTCCATTGCTTCTCAAGTCCCTCTAGGATTACTATTTTAATGAACGCAACAGTTCAATGAAGCTATTAGAAATGACCAATTATATATGATTTGGCTGGCACAACATTGAGTAACTTATACACTCACCATGAAAGTGCTAGCAGGTTCAACAATTCTTGTACCAAATTGGATATTTTTTGCAATTTAAAAATGGAACTGGGCAAATGCTGATTTGTGTGAGGATTCTTGGAAATTCTCTTTTTTCCAAACCATATAAACAGAATATTTATTTTTCCCTAAAATTTTGACATTTTATTTTCGATAATTATTTCAAGTCGACAGTCATGTGCTTCTCAGTGGCATTATAACATACTCTGTTGGCTGGGGTGCTTTGAGTGCCTCGCTGTGCTTTCAGCTGAAATGTTTGCTTATGTTTAAAGTGGTGTCATCGATCCTGCTGTGCATTACGTCCTTGCAGTCTCAAGTCTATGCTTATGTGGTAGCCCTGGATCACCTGAGGCCATTGACATACTTCGGAGGGATTTGGATCATATTTTCAGCACATGTGATGTTCTCCATTTGCTACTCTTCCATGTCTTCGCTCTGAAGAAATCACAAGCTTTGTTGTTTTTTGCTTCGAATAGCGAGATTTCACAAAGCCGACCACCCCATTGTCATGTGCGCGGATGGTACTTGGTATCTTTGCCACGAGCCTGTCTCGTGAGCTCGCTTTAGCTAGCAGCCTGAGTGTTCTCTTGGTACGTATGCTTTCATCTTCCGTTCAAGGGGTTCCTCATCTGAAGCAGTCAGGGGAATTGTAGACGGGATTGTAGAGTAAAATTTATACAGTAGAAGAACTTGATCGACTCTGCAAAGCATAGTGTATTCTCGAATTCTCAAATCAATCGAAACCACTCTGGTGTGCTCAGCACAATGAATTTTAGTCTACTTGAGAGTCATTAAGCTAGCTCGTTTTATTTGTAGTATTGCTTTATTTGAAGTGCATTGAAGCATGATATTGTAAGTAACATCACTCGGTCGTTGAACAGTTCCCGTAAACCCAGCCTCCTGGTTTTGAGAGCAAGAGAGCCCAAGAACCAACCCACGCGGAGGAATTGCAAATTATCAAAGAAGCATGCATGCAGAAACTCCGAACTGCAGCAAATTGCACAAACCGCTGACAAATTGAGAGACACTGGGACTGAAACATCGATTCTCTATGCTTGGATGAAATTCTGGAGCTGCAATCGTCACCTAACTAGGACTCCATTTTGGACATGAGCATTCAATTTGGTTCCTGAAACTCAAAGTTTTTCTGTTGCCCTGATCAGAAGATCGAATATTTCCTATTCCATAAACAGTTTTCATTTACTTTTGAAATGGGGATTAGGAACCTCGATTAGTGAGGTTCCGACCTTAAGGAATCGATGCTGAACGAAATCACGACGAACTGAATTTGTGAG
Organism: Neckera pumila; assembly: GCA_963969595.1. Lineage (NCBI taxonomy): Eukaryota > Viridiplantae > Streptophyta > Bryopsida > Hypnales > Neckeraceae > Neckera > Neckera pumila. The sequence goes on from OZ018409.1 coordinate 14,440,374, forward strand.
TAGCCAAACGCCAGATTCATCAACTTACAGAGAAATTTCGAGGCCCTCCTGTGGTGATTGTCGTGGCATATATAATCCTAACACGATAATCACCATGATTACGCGTCCTACTTTTAGAATAAGTTATTTCAGCCAGCACTAGTTTAGAATAGTGCAACTTCGGTGCAACAAGCACTGATAGGAGGACTTCAAACGCTTCATTGTCCACTCCCGGCCTTCCATGTGCCATGTGTGCAACCCCATTCAGAATTGAAAGCCTTCATTGAAGAATGCGCGCATCATTCCTATTCCAGGAAGTCTGAAACCCCATCATACGTATTGAAGAAGAGGGCTATATATGGGATCAGGGGAAGGGCAACAAATGAAGACATGCAAGACGAAGTTCTGGCTTGCAGTGGAAAACCAAAGTACATGCCGCTATACAAAGGAATCAGTGGACAGTGAAGAGGAGACGATACATGTAGCGGAGCACATGGGAGCATGGCAATTAAGAAAGGGGAATTGATCTGAAGCACCGTCCGCTTGCAATTGGACGTGGGACAAGCGGGCCACCAGCACCGGTACACGTCACAACTTAAACAGCAAGTGGCATCACAATGATGCCTCTGATATTTTTATTGAAATTCAAGAGCGTACACTGCAAGAAGGTTTTCGTAAGTAAGCGTTGGCCTTATCGTGAATAGATGAACTCGTACAACTCTCTGAATATCGCGCTGTCGTGTACATCTACCGTGAGACAATTGCGGGCTATCAGAGTAAACTCAAGAAGGTGTCCAATTCGCAAATTGTTTGCCACAAAGAACTCTTTCCACCCACTCTTAAGATGAATGTCCATCTTTTCTCCGTAGAAGCTCCCCTCTGCCTCCACCAGCATAACAACCCCATTTGGTCCTTTCAAATGCAAATCTCGAGTTGGCAGCATGTCGTCATGAAAGTGCTTCCAGAAGTATGATGGAACAAGCTGCCAGCAAGAAACAATTATCGGACAACATATGTTCCTAATTAGAATCCATTTGCTAATAAAGGTACTCAACACCAGCTTCATCGATTCCCAAATGAATGTGCAATCAATAGTTTCTTTCCAAGTTTTCAATATTCACTTACCAGTTGATCGACTTCTGTGGGTGCCACATTCACCCAAAAATTAAGACCATCTTGCCTCCAATGCCTCCTCAATGCCTCCTCAATGTGCTTTGGGAATGACAATGCCTTCACTGAAAGATCCTCCTCCTCCTCCTCCTCGTGGCCCTCCACAATCTGAACAGCCTTGATAATGTCGATCATGAAGTTCGAATGCCCCACCAAGGAGAACACCAAGGTGTCCCCGACTTGGATGTGGTTGTCCACCACAAAGTCTTTCCACCCACCCGCACCATATGCGAAGACTCGAATCACTGGATCCTTTTTCATCGTGACCTTGATGGGCCACGTTTGGTCCGAGTTCGTTCGTTGGAAGGTGGCCTTTTTGCAGAAACCGCGGTTGCCATGCGCTCTTACAAAACTCACTGGAAACCCCTGCACAAACAGTCATTGAAAGCACCAATTCAAACACTTGATCATCAAGATAGGAGCCAAAGCACGAAGCTTCATTTAACCATTGCAAGGAAAATATTGACAAATTGATGAACAGAAATTTTCTTACTGGACTTGGGAGATGCTCGAACGAAACAGCCTAGCATCATATGAAAGATTAATTAATTAGTTAATTCAGCCGTTTCAAAACAATGTTTCTATGGAATCCCCTGCAGGAGTGATAACGATCGCATGCTCATATATCTGGCTCGAAATCCTACCAGAGCATAGGCGAGGGGCCCCAACATTTGCTGGGTGACCGCCGTCTTTGTCATTATCTTGTAGAAATAAGGGATGTTTCCCCTGTCGAGGCGCGAGATCAGAGCTGTGAGGCTCGGCTCTTCGGCACCGCTGGTCCCGGCAGCGTTTGATGATGCCATTGTGGTTGACACGGCGGGCAATCGCAACTGAAGTCGTCTGTAGGCAGGCATGTTCTACCTGTGTTTTCTACCTCCCTGTCAAGACTACACCCAAAACTTTACAACCATCAGCAACGCATTATGATCTACTGTTCTAGCTGTTCCCTTTCTCGGTCGCTGTGCGTACAATCAACGCATGTTTTGTTTACTCTCGAAGTATACAAGTGAAGTCAAGCGCTGACAATGTTCTAATAAGCAGCTGAGACATAAACGAACGAAGCGAATGCAAGAAATCAACACGAAAATCTATCAACCAAGGCCGGACCTTAGCCCCGAACACGGAGACATACCCGACCTTGAGCAGCAGTCAGTGCGGCAAGGACTCACTCCTACTCAGCCCTGTCTAGCGTCAGCACAATAATTTCCAGAAGACTGAGGCAAGTATGACCTCCGGGGTGGAGGTGGGAGTGTAAGATGTAATGGTGCTCTGTGCATTTCTAAGTAACGCAACTGAAGCTCTGAAACTAAGTACTGCCAATATATTCCAGTCTAAATGAACATAAAACTCGAGTAACCAAGCTGCTGGAACAGGGAGAAACACAGAAGCAGTGATGAGTGACGACTGAACCAACTCGATCATTCACAACCTTGTGTACACCACACACCACACCCACACATGCACGCACATCCACCACTCTGAGCACGAACGATTCTTTCCAACCAAAACCAGGCAAATGAGTTTCATGCGAAAAGTTCACTACAACACCGATCAGCATCTGTCCAGAACTCCCTCTTGCCTTGAGAGCTGAAGTTGAAATTAATCTCAGAACGCAAGTCTGCAGAGAAGCACAGCACAGAGGAAGCAGGGAGTGAGGGACTGAATAAAAATGAAGTAACCAAGCTGCTGAAACAGGGAGAAACACAGAAACTGTGACAAGTGATGACCGAACCAACTCGATCATTCACAACCTTGTGTACACCACACTCCACACCCACACATGCATGCACACCACCACCCTCAGCAAGCAAAACTGATTCTTTCCGACCAAAACCAGGCAAACGAGTTCCATGCGACAAGTTCAACACAACACCGATCAGCACCTGTCCGGCCAGAACTCCCGCTTGCCTTGATCGAGAGCTGAAGTTGAAATTAATCTCAAAACGGAAGTCTGCAGAGAAGCACAGCACAGAGGAAGCAGGGAGCCAGAGACTGAGGGACTGAAGCGCGAATGGCATGGAAATCAATGAATTTCTGTCGTTCCAAGGCTTTGCGGCATTGCTACTTATGTAAGCCAGGATCGATGGATGATCCGCTTCGACTCCGTTGCGAGTTCCGTTGGTGGGAATGGAAAGGCCGCAGTGACGGCAAGGCGCCGTAGACTGACCCGACTGCGAGTTGAATTCTGTGTGTGGCGTAACTTCAAGGCGCAGGAGGGGTACTGATCGATGGTAGCTAGATGTCACATTGGAACTGTACATTGGCGGGCCTTTCGAATCCGAGTTGAAGGCACGCTTCGGCCATCGCCTCCGAACAACAAGGGCCATTGCGCTTGTCAGATGGACCCTGTCAAGGCCCGTCCTGCTGGAGGTGAATGCGACGCCCATCGGTTCGGTTGTTATTCCACATGTGGGCATCTCTAATTACACTACTAGAATTTGGAGGGTTAAGCAATGTTTGTAGCTACATGCAACGTTTCATTTGAGAAATGCTTTAGCAATCGTGTCCAAGCAAACATGTCAATATTCAATTTGGAACGTACTTGACCAAAAATATATGCAACGATTAGCAACAAATGTGTTTGAAAACGGTGTTTACTTTAGACAACTGTGAGCAGCAATGTTGAAGATCAACTTTGGAATCACACTCCAGTGCTATCAACAACCTTCAACATTGTTATATACGTTGCTCTTGGAGAGACGTTTGCCTTTTGAAGTGTTTAGACCACGGTTTTCAATCCCTTGAAAAGAATGGGGTAATTATTTGTTTACATCAAGGTGTTGAAACTTGGTTAGTACCAAGTTTCATGAATGCCTTTCAAAATTGGTGGTTGAGACAGATTGATATCTTGCATTTTGTCCCAAGATGATACCATGGGAAAATTTCACTAGAGGAGTAGAGGGTACAAAAGTCTAGGGCCCGGAGAGAGGCTCTAGGCTGCAAAAGTTTGCCAAATCCAAAGCAAGTAGAAGAGTACCATCAATTCTAGTTCTGCGAAAGAATTGTAACATCCTAGGAGGTTAGAAAAAAGTCACCATCTTTGAAAAAGAAAACAAACTCTTGTTTTCAAACAAATAGTCGCTCATAGTTGTAAACTCCTTCATTCAATTGTGCTTATCCGATAAGTCTTGACTCTTTGCATCCCTTCTTTCCTTCAAAAAATGCAGGTATTCAATTGGATCTCCATGCTTCTCTTCACATCTTTTATTAGGATAATAAATAGAGTTGTATTGAGATTATGAATTAATCAAATTTCAAGAAACTTCTCATGAAAAGACCATTCTTTAACACTATAATTGGCTTTGCAATTCATATTTCAATATAACTACGTCTCTTCTAGATAGTGCAATATTCATTTACCAAAGTGATTTCAATTGGTTTTCAAGTATAAGATTGTTTAGTTACAACAATGTGTTGGATTGAACTATATAATTGCACTCTCATTCTTCCTGACTACTCTCAATATAGCCAATTTTGAATCAAGTTTTGGATACAAATGTGTGTAGTTCAAAAAAATACGCTTTTTTTGACTTCAACAAACACCTTTCTTTTGTCTTAAGTGCAATTCAATTCTCGCTAATTTAGAAGGTTGCATTCAACAATTGGATGGATTCTAGTCAGTTTCTTGGTAGAAAGTCATTCACCACCACACCTCCAATTTGCACTCTTGGCATTCTACATGCCTTTTGACAACCACAAAGAATTCAACAAAATGCTCTAGACACTAGTTGCATTGCAAAGAATTGTTGAAAGTAAAAGGGGTAGAGAGCCTTGCTATAGTAATGTAGAAACTCACTATAAGAGGACATTTCTTAGGATGGTTGGAAGCTTTAAGAAACTACTACCCGTTCACAAGAAGACTGAAAGGTTTTCAAAAAAAGATTAGAGATATTGTTGTCTTTGAAAATACTAGAGAAAATCCCATCGGCTTCAAATGATTTCCAACTGCCTGCACTCATGTAATCTAAGAGTATTTTCAAATCAACCAATAAGATCCAAAACAAAGTCAAGTGTTTTGAATGATGAAGTCATGGATTCAAAATCTTAGGTTTCCTACATAATACAAGAAAAAGGTTTACTTCCAATGAGGCAAAGCTTGATATGAGGACAAAGTTACTTTCTTTTGTCCACTACTTGAGCAATTCCACTTGTTCATATTTAGTAGAGAACCATGTATTTGATCCGGTCACATCTAGGAGATTCTACAGATTCTTGGCTTCATCCAAAAATTCTTATGAGAAGAGTTTGTAATATAGAAATTACCACCTAGAGAGTTAATAATGCATTCCAATCAACTCCAATTATTGCAATGATTGAGTGCTTCAATTAGGTATATCCATTCATCTAGGGTGCTCAAGGAGGCAAGTGGCAACAAAAATACTATTATTCTACATGAAGAGCCATGTTCAATGAGGGTGTCTTCTAGTATAATAGAGTCATTCAGATTAAAGAATATAAGCCAAAAGGATTTGTAATTTCTTGGTGAACAACCTCGTATAGTCACCCAAAAAGTGGACTTTGAGACGAGAATGGAGACAAGAACATTTTGAAATTTTCAATCAAAAATTTGACTGTCTATAAGAACAAATCTTTATCGCAAGACTAAAATTACAATATAAAGAACATGAGATAGAAGTTGATGGCAATGTTAATTACCATGAGTCTACTTTTGGTACCTGCTTAGTTCCTTTAGATATTCTGCCTTATTATTGAAGAGTCATTTTTGTTTTCAAAAGACCATATTTTGAATGGAATCTTGTGTAGTTTTTCTACTTACTTGGTAATTTTTATATTTGCACACATGATTTTGTTACATGCTTTTTTGTTTTCTTATTTCTACGTGCCAACATGTTGAAATTTTTGTCTCTAAAACCCTGAAGTTCCAAGCACACAGAACATCAAAGCCCTAAATTTTGTTTGACAATATTTGAGGGATAAATAATTCATTAATCAGTGCACGAATTTTTATATGTTGCAAGTACTAATCTATTGAAATGTTACATATCCAAAATATCCTAAGCTTCAGATTACACTTTGAAATATTGTGTATTCAAGGTTGTAATATATTGATGTTTGAATTCTAAATTTTCAAAATTGAAGAGTACATTAGGTATAATTCAATATTCTTTGGTATTAAAACATCAATAGATTTCTAAATTTGCACACCTCGGAATTAAGATGACTTGTAAATTTCAATCATTTTGAAATTGTAATGAAAAATAAATTTGAACATTCAAGAAATTAAGCGTTTGAAGATTAAAGCATTACATAATAAATAGTTGATTACAAACTCCAGACAAGGCATGTTTTAATCTTTTTGTATTGAAGATTTTAATGAAATATTTAACTCCTAAAGCTTAATTTTTCAATGTATTTTGGCAAAAACAATCCCAAATCACTTTTTTCTAAATCAATACTAAAAACTTTTTTTACTTATTCAATTTTAGGCTTGTTCAACCATATTATTTTAATTAGGAAATATCATTCTGAAATTCTTGAGTAAACAATCCTCATTGATTGTATCATCATAATGCTTGAATTTTAATAACAAATTTTTTCAACTGGCTTTTCAAACTATGAAGTATCATCTTGCAAAGTTTCTCATAAGAAAAAACAAAAATTGTAATGTAAACCATTATGTTGAAGAGCTTTGGAATTGTTTTTAGAAAGAAAAGAAAAATCTAGAGCTACACAAATTGGCCCTGTTGAAAAGGAATTTGCCTATCATATAATATCTTTTTAACTAGGTCTAAAGAATCCATTAGTTAAAAATTGGAAAATACTCAAAAAATTGCCAAAATTCAATGTCTGCTCTTTAAAAAAGGACCATTAATCAAACTTTATTCATGTTTTAGAAGTTGTAACTATAGGAACTTTTTCTTGTCTTGTTGTAGGGTTACATATAAAAAAATATGGTATTTGTGGGCAATGCATGTTTGATTATAAAGCCTGCAAAGTGGAAAAAAATATTTTTTCTAAGACTGCCCTGGCTTTTGACAATGTGGCTTTGTCAAGCTTTTGAGCCCCTTAACTCCTAAAGTCCCAAGGCCTTTTTTCATCAAAAGCCACTCAAAACTGCAATTTTTGTTGCAAAGCGCAAAAACCCTTAAAAATTGTTTTTTTGCGCATCCAATTGCCATAGGATCTTGTACTAGACTACTGTAAAAATGTTTGAAAGAAATTTTAGAAAGTTTGACTATGTAAGGTAGAGCCACCCATTTCCAACCAGTGACCCATTCATGACCTGTAGATGCACGTATTCTTGACCAAGCTTAGAATGTTTTTTTTTTCCTTTTCAAGATTGGAACTAATAAATACATGATACATGTCCCAAGTTGTGAGAAAGAAAATAGAAAATAATGATTAGAAAAAAAGTTATTGAATGATTGGACTTGGAAGAGTCTGGAGATTGGCCATGGGCCAAGAACACTTTTTGCCTCCCAAAATTCATAGTAATTTCAGTTCAAGCGATAAAATTACCAAATGTTTTGCAATCTTTGTCAGTTCTATCTATATACCTCTGAAAAAAATTGTACTGCCTTCACTACTCCAGATCATGTTAGAATTCCTTATTCAATCAATTATAGGTGGCTCTATTGTAGATTGGAAGATACGTACAATTAAGGTGGAGAAAACAAGTTGTTTTACACCTTGCTTGACTAAATTCTTTGGCTTTGAATCTCTTTAATTTTAATTTTTTGCTCTATTGATTTAGAATATCTATTTTTTTATGATGAATAATTGAGTTGAGAATCAAGGAAATAAATCCAAAAAATCACACTAACTCACACCCATTAAAAGTTTATGAAGTAGAAGTAGATAAAAAAGTGATTGAAAAATTAAATTGAGTTAATAGCTCTAGGATGGAATTGAGACACATTAACCCTAACAATGAAACAGTTTGAGCAAGCAAACTTAATTTGTCTAACAATATTCTTTTTTTAAATTGTTAAAATTGCATTTTTTTCTTAAATTCTTTTTCAAGGCCGGAGATGCTTAGATTGCCCAAAAAACAAGATTGTCTATAATCTTTACATAACAAATCCAAACAAAATGAATCAAAGCTTCCCGTGTAGATAAAAATACAATCTATGAGAAATAAATTCTTAAAATTTTATATTTTTATTTTGGAGGGGAAGGGGTTCCATTCACAAAACTATAAATTGGGGTTATTGTGCCATAACTTTTGCTCATGGGCATCGATTGAAACAAAAAAACTCCAAGAAAGCTAGTGTACTTTTTATTTTCAAAAATTTCAAAAAATTTCAAAAAAAATTGAGACCGTACGAGCCTACCCTAAATTCATTTTGTCCCTTGAAAAACAATGGGACTTCATATGTGAACACAAACTTTATTTCTAAAAAAGATTTGGGGACTTCAACTTTATAAAAGTTATAACCTAGTATTCAAAATGAAATGATGTTGTACTACGTTTGCTTGAACTCGGGCCACATCCAAAAAAAATGCATTTAAGACTCTTTCCAATCATTGAATCTTCCTCAATATTAGATTCCAAAAGTTGATTTGTTCTTTCAAAGTTTTAGAAAATCTACATTAGCTTGCAAGGAGCTTTGGTGACTAACCTTGGAATTTGAGGTTACTAAAGTTATAGCTTATAAATGCCATTTTTGGAGAGCTAATAATGTGAAAATATTTTCAGAAAAAATAAAAATTGTGTTCATAATTGAATGACCAAAAATACTACATTGTCAATAAGTGTTGCTTAGTCCTTAAGTTTGAGGGGTTTCTAAAATGTTTGAAACTCTACAATCTAAAGTAATTGTATTTAAGATTGGAAAATTCATTTCTAAAATATTGAATATCATACTCTTGAAATGTCAAATGTTAAGGTATTAAGATTATAAAATATCTTCATCATCAATAAATGACCATGCGGAGATGGCAAAACTTGAAGATGGGCATGTAACATTAACTCCTACATGCTCAGGGCCTTTTTTGAGCTTCTTAGAGTTTGCACTAAACTATACAAGAAGTCAAAGTTTGATAAGTTTTAAGGATACTCTTGGAACTTTAACCGCAAAAAATATAGATTAGATTTGTTATGGATCATTTAGGGGGAAAAAAACACCAATTATCACATATAGATTGAAAGATTGTAATATTTGATCACAAGGTGCTTGAAAGCGAGTTGAAGTCTTTCAATCTTCTTGATACATGTCAAATCTAAAATTGAGGTCATGAAAAAATATGGGGATAAAAAAAAATAACATGCATAACTGTAATCAATTTATAGCTTCTTAAAATGTACTTTAGATTTTGATTAAATGAATCTTCAATGTGAATCTTTCTTCAAGATATTATATTTGAATCTCATCTCTAAGAGCCTTAACACTAGAAAATCAAGGTTTGCAATGCACATCCTTGTACAAAATCTTGAAGGAAAAAATCACCAATATTTGTTTTCAAAATTAGACTTTTGATGCTAAAAATATGCTTTAAAGGAGATTCAACTAAAAATAAGATATCCCAAATAGTACTTTGATGAGTTACTTTCTATTTAACTTTGAATTTTGTTGATACCAAAATATAGTGCCTTGGGCATTTAGGGATTAATGAAGGTGAAATTAATCCCTTCTCACCACTCACATTCTAGTGTCTTTGTGGTCAAACTTTCCCTGATTTTATGAAATTCTTTACATATTTATACATTAAAAATTTAAAATGCAACAAGGTTGTAATAATTAACTTCTGAAAAATGCAAAATTCTCAAAGTGCTGATTCCAAGCTATTTCATTTCAAATTGTATGTACATAATCTCTAGAGAATAAATATGAATCCTTCTATTACACACAAAGGTAAAAAAAGATTATTTTAGTATTCCTTCAACGTATTTAAAATATTAAAATTTAACCTATATCTATACAAAAAAATATGACAAGGCAAAAGATCGTGTTATAAATTGGGTCGATCAATGAATAGTTGCATCATTCTTACCAAAATGTAGATTGTCCAAGTTTTAGAAGAGAGAAATGAAGAGTATGCAGAGTGTTTTGTATTGGGGGTGGTCATGGTGTGAAAGTATCAAAAAACATGTGACAACAAAGACAAGTTCTTCTTAAATCAAAAATTGTAAAAAAACCAACTACCTAGAGTTTTAGAAAAGACAAGTAGTTCCAATATAGTCCTTTACTAAATTATTCAAAGAATAGTTTTAAAATACTACTAGAATAATTTCAAAATGTTTCGATTGTATGAAATAATTTTGGGATTGCCCATCATCTCATATCCTATCAAAAAAATCCTTTGTTCACATGAAATCATGTAATTCATAGGTAGTGTCCCACCTACCAATTTTATTATACGAATATATTGAAATCTTTGGTCAATCACAATGAAATTTAGTGAAGCATGTGAAATTAGGCTAAGGTATACATTCAAGTGTCAAGATATGAATGCATACAGAGGGCAAGGGTGCAATACTTCCAAAAAGAGATTGCCATATCTTGTAATCATTATAATTCAATTTGTATCTGCAAACTACATCCATTCCTACATCCCCTTAGTAAACAGATGTCCTTCAAACAATAAGTGCCCTTTTGTAAGGAATGGAGTCTTAGTCTAAGGAAATGAGGGTCACATCCAAGTGCCACACAAGGTCACGATTTCTACTTTTGACCTAAACGCGCTTCTATCGGCATATGCCTTTTTCCTTGTATGAACCACTTGCAAGAGTATAGATTGTATGAATCTCATCCCGCATAAACAGTTTATTACAATTTCTTGCATTGTTTACTCCTAAGTACTTCACTAGTGGTTACTTTAGAAACATTGTAAGATCTACTATAGGATACATTTTAAATGTTGGAGCTATTAATTTGAAAATATATTCAGTTACTATAGCATCACTTCTTTGAAGCATATTGCATTACAAACACTATAAAACATATTGTAATGATTTGTTGTACATAATTTTTAAATCTATACAAGGGATACCAGTCTAAAAAGGAAGGGGGGACCTACATGAATAGCTTCTATTTTTTTCTATAATACGCAAAATAATGAACAACGTCTCATTTTGGGATATAAATTTGTTCATTTGCTCCAAATCAGTGGTAGGATAAAACTTGGCAACTTTACTTGAATTTTGAAATTAAATTTTTTCCATTATCCATTTGCTTTGAAAATGGTCTCAATGCAAAGAAGGAAGTGTTTTCATGATTTTTGGCATTGCAAACTTAAACATGCAAGTGTTGATTTGGAGTTATTTGCAATTTTTACTAATAAAAAGAATTGCATTTTAACAATTGCAAGGTGGATCGTGTATGAGTTTGCAAGATCTTCATTTGAACTTAACATTTGTGAAAGTGCATTTTAATGTACTAATACAATTTCTAGTTGTTCATATCACCTCTAATCCCAAAACACTCTCACATGCAAATTTCTCAAACATTGTGGGAAGGGGCAGCATACAAAAAACATGATGTATAGATTTCTCTTGTTATAATTTCACAATTCCTATGCAAAAGCACACTCAAAATTGGTATACACACTAATAACCAAGCTCTTCAACCATCTACATGGTAAAATTTTGAAAAAAAATAATTTGCTTCATTAGAGACAACTATAAGCTTATGCTCTTTTTTCAAAGGGAAAACGCACATAAAAAGGCATGTGTACCCAAGGGTTAAGAACTTATCCACAATACCCAAGGCAACCAATCATTAAATTGCCTTTGTGCCACATCCATCTCAACCATGGAAAGCAACACAATTGACTTAGAATATATATGAAAAATCCATTAGTGGGACCCCCCTCATCCACCCACAAATGGTGCAACTTGTGGACAAAGAGATTCTCCAAGAAATTGATAAAGTCATCTAATGGTAACTAAGAAGGTAGACCACACTAAATTTGATCTACCCACACCTTGTTCCCTAGCCTTCATCAATGTTACAAAGTGCAAATTCAAATCCCAATCCTTGTCTAGCGGTAAAACTTTTTAGCTTTGTATAATGGACTGAATGACAAAATCATTTTTTGGAACAAATAGCCTTAGAACCTTACGCGGAGGTTGTCCAACAATTAGGCAATGACAACTATATATAATTCTTGGGTGTTGCAGTACTAACAACTTGTCCAAGTGGAAGGATAAAATGAACATGTATTTGTATTCATTGGCAGGCTCTTTTCAAGATGTCTATTAAATCTTGTTTCCTACATATAGGCTGTTCAAAGGTTAAGAATCTAAATTAGAGCTCCATCCACAAGTCCATCCAAGGGGTTTAATTTCACCCATTGTCTATTTTTGTCAGTGAGCTAGCAGGGGAGACGCCTTAGAGGAAGCATTTTTAGTCATCACTAGTCTCTAGTGGGTGATGGATCTTGATTGTGTCTTTCTACGGAAAAATAAAAAATTGGTTTGATTCAACATTAGGTCAAGTGTGCTCTTTTTCATTCCACAAGTCTTTGATGGTAAAGACAAACTAATTTTCCAAGCTAGGTTAGGAAGATTGAGCTTCTACTAGCTCCTAGCATTTTACCTTCAAATTGGTGGATAAATGGAATTTTATAAAGTGTTTTTTCTACAATTGTTTAGTGAGGTGTAGGCAATGGTGGTGTATTCATTTTTCTTGAATTACAATCCTTGCTCTGAAGATTGATTTCCAAAGTGATGATTCATAGCCCATTGGTGTCCTAACATTTGACGTTCGGTATAAATGTGTAGGCCATTTGTGCGCTATCATCCAATTTACAATTTTAGGATCTATTTTTTGAAATTTTTATATTATTGATTTTTTAACATAAAAATTTATTTAGAACCTTTAAAGACATGCCAAAAAGAAAAAAAACTTACATATTTACAACAAAAAAATGATAGAAAAAAAGTTATTCTCAAATTCTTGCTATTCATTTCAACCCTTAAAGGCCCAAGGCCTTTTTTCTACCAAGAAACATCCAAAACTGCCATTTTTATAGCAAAGAGCAAAAAAAAATCAAAAATTGTTTCTTTTGCTTATCTAACCTTAGGATCTTACACCTGACTAGCATGAAAATGTATGGAAAATTTCAAAAAATTTGGCCGCACAGATTGCAAGATATCAACGTTTAAAGTGAAAAAAACAAGTTTTTCAGCACATTGTGGGACTGGATTTTTTTACTTTTGAACATTTTTAACTTTAGATTTTTGCACTACAAAGCTTTGAACTTAAATCTTTACAATGGAGAATTGAATTGAGAACCTAGCAAAAAAAGAAAAATTCAAAAAAACTTAATTTTCATTATTAAAAAAAGTGTTAAGTAGAAGTAGGTACAAGATAGACGGAAAATCTAAATTATTTTTATCTTTTACATGAAATTAAAAGCACTACTTCCAGTGGTGAGATTGTTCTAGCGAAAAAAATCTAAAAGACGCAATACTTTTCATTTTGAAAAATTGTTAAAATTGCATTTAGAAATGAATCCTACAAGTTATTTTTTTCAAGAAGATGCTCTAAGTGCCCAAAAACAAGATTGTCCATAATTTTCTCATAACAAATCCAAATGAAATGAACCAAAGCTTTCCAGATAGGCAAAAATATACTATATAAGAAAAAAGATTAAAAAAAAATTAGAAAAAAATTTAGAAAATTAATTTTGCTGCCCTCCAAACGTTGTTTTGAGCTTAATTGGGCATGAGCTTTTTTCCCAGGCACCAATTGAAAAAAAACCTTATATTCCCATGAAGCTTAGAAGTTTTTCTATCTTTAAATTTTTTTTGGGAAATCACAACAAAAATCCAACCCGTAGGTACCTGCCCAAAATCCCATTTGTCCCCCAAGGGACAATGGGCTTTTAGGGGTTAATACTTCTTCTCAAACCACTACAAAAGAATTTATAAAATATAAATCCTAGAGTATTGAAATATAGATTGCTTTTACGATAGTAAATGTTTCAAGTTGCATGGGCCTTTTGGCTTGCTACATTACAATATTAAACAAAAATAGCTAGAAATTCACAAAGCAGTAATAGTTTATTTGCAACTAGGGTTTGATGCTTCTTTTTTTATAAATTCTTCTTGATATGTTCTTTAGTTGCTTGATCCTATTTTTCATCATCCATTTAAATTTTGGTTAAATATTTTGCTTCTAGCTAATTCTACATGCGAACCTTCAAAAAAAAAAATGTGAGCTCCTTCATCAAGTGGTTCTCAAGTTCTCTTTGTTGTGCATTCCATTGGCCAAATTAGCTACCAAGGAAATATGAGCTCCATGACTAAGGAGATCCAATCAAGTTTTTTTGGTAAGTTGGAGCTTCAACTTTCAAAGGGTGTAGAAAATATTTGCCCTTCACTTGTGGTATGTAGTGTACATTTTAAAATACAAATATGTACCGCTATTTAAAAATCAATGCAATAAAGTTCAAATTGACCTCTTTTTGTGAACCGATAAGACCTTTATAGAAATATTCTAGAAATTTCTTGATTTTTTTAGACTTTGTTGTATACTTTTCATAAATGTATTGAATAGACTAAAAATAGTGCAATTGAACATGTACTATTATTTTGCTAGGGTTGAACCATCAAAAGAAGGTTGAAATCATTCCCATTAGGAGGGAATTGAACCTACCAAGGGGCTTTGAGTTTTAGTAAGTCTAATTGAAGTGAGTATGAGGTCATTCACATCCTCATTACAACCACCACGTAAGACCACTAAAAATTGATAGTGGCCACGTGGCATGTGGAAATTTGTGGGAGACATGTACTAGCCATCACTTATGACATTAAGTCAAGTATGCTCTTGTTTATTCCACAAGTCTTTGATGGCAAAGACAAACTTTTGCTCCAAATTGGGTTAGGAAGTTCAACTTTCATTCCTTGCATTTTACCTTCAAGTTCATAGATAGATGGATCCTCTATGCCCTTGATTTTTACCACAAGTATAAGTCCTAGACTTTAAACTATTAAAATTTGAATTAAAAATAATCATTGACATGAGCTTAGATGGGAGGTTGGTTGTGGAACTAAAGCTTTGAATATAAGGGCAATTATAACAAATATTAGAAATAGGTTACTTTATCTGGAATTTCTTTTTTCAAAAAGACTACGGATGAAACTTCCTCAATAAATTTTTCACTTATCTTTTCACTTATCTTTTCACTTGTTTCCATTTTTCTATTTGTAATATATATGTAGGATGAAGAAATTCTTGTAATTTTTGTTTTGGACCATTTGCAATTTTGAGGTGTTAATTTCAGCATTTTAGCCTATTTGTTGCATAGCAGGTTGCCAAAGGGGTGTTGTTGAGAATCAAGTTGGAATTAGTGTGTTTGTGAGTGAGCAAGTTACCAATTAGGAGTATCAAGTGAAGTGTGATCTCATGAGTTGTAAACCTAGGTGCTTTGTGGGGAATTCAAAGGGCATCCAAGTTGGTACTTAAGCTCCCCCAATTTGGTTTTTAGCCACCCACTGTCAAAAGTGTCTAGTGCAAGTCTAGCCCAAAACTAGTTGTTCTATTTTGTAACTTTTTTTGTGCTTAATACAAGTTTGGAAATGAAGT